>VZTF01004370.1:340097-360789 GCA_013397755.1 Cnemophilus loriae | reverse complement strand
CGCAGCACTGGGGCTGTACTGGTCCTGCTGGGCAGCCCCACAGGGCTCAGTGCTGAGCAGCCGTGGCTGGAGCCCGGTGTTGGCACCTCCAGCCTCGGGGTTGCTCCTGCGCTGCTCCAGAGCAGGGGCTTTCTCCGGGATTAAGTTTTCCTTCTTCCGGGATAACTTTCACAGAATCCCAGGATCCCTGAGGCTGGAAAAGCCCTCCCAGCCCATCCAGTCCCAGCTGTGCCCGATGCCCACCTTGTCCCCAGCCCAGAGCACTGAGTGCCACCTCCAGGCCTTCCTTGGACACCTCCAGGGATGGGCACTCCAAACCTCCCTGGGCAGCTCTTGCCATGGCCTGACCACCCTTTCCATGGGGAAATTGCTCCTGGTGTCCAACCTGAGCCTCCCTGGGCACAGCTTGAGCCCGTTTGCTCTCCTCCTGTCCCTGTTCCCTGGGAGCAGAGCCCGACCCCCACCTGGCTGCACCCTCCCGTCAGGGGGTACAGAAGGATTGTTCCTTTCTTAGAGCCTCTCCTCCTTCTCTCTGCTCTCCAAAACCAAGTAAGAATCACTGAAGGATGACAAATCCCACATGAGTGTTTGGCACTGGATGTTCACTCGTTCCTTGTGTCTGCTGGGACAACCAAGTGTCTCCCTCCTCCCTTCCCAATATCCGACAGCAGAGAGTCCCTAGGCCAGCGTTCCTCTCCGTGGGAGCACCAGGAGGGAAGTTTGAGCACTTCTGCAGCCCTGAGAGAGGGGAAGGCAGGAATTCTCCTTTCTTTCTTTCTTTCTTTCTTTTCCACACCAAAGGAGACTCCTGCAATGGGAAAAGGAATTGTTTTTGGTGGAGATGCCCTGCAGGGCTCCAGCCCAGAGGAGAGACCTGGGGGACGTCAGGTGTGGTCCGACCTGCAGGTTGGGCTCTCCCCTGGGCCAATCAGGGGCTGCTGGGTCAGGGCAGTGAAGCAAAGAGAAACCATCCAGTCAAAGCTGAAGTTTGGCAGCAACTGTGAATCAGAGACCAGAGGCAGCACTAATGACAGGTTCAAGGTGTTCAAACAGGGCTATTTGTTCTGAAAATGCAGTGCTTTAGCCTGTGGTATTGCTGTAAGTGTGTGACCTACACTGCTTCCCTAAATCCTACAAATCTTTATTATTGATGGATGCCTTTTCCTTGGAATGGACAACTGACATTGCAGCGTGCAAGACACACAAACACACACACGCATAATTTAAGAAGGAGTAAATAATGCAATACAATCATTATAAAAGGATTGGCCAATAGCAGAACTTGAAATCACACCGCAGAATCTCTGCTGGTTTTTGCTTTACCAGCTTGGCTGTTGCCCATCACAGAAGCAATAAACAGAGGCATCTTCTGGTTACTTCATTCTCTTTGCCACATCCAAATATGCATATTCAATCTCCTGGTCAGCAGGGCACGTGTTTGTAAATTCATCTCTTGCATACGCATTTTTCAAGTATCTCGAAATCCCTGTCATTTCAGGTGGGAAATGAAAATTTCGGTATTTTTTTGCAACGACCTTTCATGAAAAGAAAAAAAGAAAAAGAAGAAAAATATCATTACATATGTAATCTGCAAAAACCCCAGACATGCCAAGCCTACTCTTTATGCCCATTTTTAATTTCCAGTTTGTGAGTCTGGTGTTGTTGGCGACAAAGGGGAAAGAAGTGGGAAAGACATAAAAAGAAGACACGAGATGAAGAAAGCTGCTGAACTCCCTGAAAAGGATTTGTTTGGTGTATCTATCTATATCTGTATCTATATCTTGCTAAAGATATGCAAAGCCATGTGGACCAGCAGAACACACTGGAAGAGATACAGGGTAACCCAGCAAACTTAAGTCAGAATTAACAGAATAATCCTACAGCAATAAATCGGCCCATGCTTGGAAACTTTCACTGAAACAGGAAAAATTTGGATTAAAATCCTTAATTTCAAATGATCAGGGAAAACAACTCTTGGCTGATCCCTGATCTTTCCCTGCAGGCAGCAGGGGTGATGTGACTGTGACATTCCTCCTCTGTCCTTCTCCAGACGTTCACCTGACCCGAGGGGATTCTCCCCGTGCTGGCCTCAGCTGCCTCCTGAGGTTTGCCATGCCTGAGCGTGGGAAAGGGCTCGTCCCTGGCTGCTCTCTGCAATAGGATCAACCAGGAGATGTCTGGGCAAAGTTTTCAGTTGTGGAGGTGTCAGAAAGTGACTGGACCCCCTCTTCCTCTGACAGAGCGGGAGTCTAACAGGAAACTTCCTGAAGTGACCTTATTCGTTTGAAAACCAGTGAAATTCCAGTGCAGTCATTTCTCTTCCAGAGCCTGGCAGAGTAGAATCATAGAATAACAGAATGGTTTAGGTTGGGAGGGACCTTACAGCCCATCCAGTGCCACCCCTGCCATGGGCAGGGACACCTTCCACTGTGCCAGGCTGCTCCAAGCCCCAGTGTCCAGCCTGGCCTTGGACACTGCCAGGGATCCAGGGGCAGCCACAGCTTCTCTGGGCACCCTGTGCCAGGGCCTCGCCACCCTCCCAGGGAACAATTCCTTCCCAATATCCTATTTAATCCTTCTCTCCTTCAGCTCAAGGCCATTCCCCCTTGTCCTGTCACTCCATGCCCTTGTGAAAAATCCGTCTCCAGCCTTCTGGGCTGTGGCAACACCAGTCCCAGGTCACTGGAGCTGTTCAGGTGTATGTGGATGCTCCACAGCTCTGCAAGAGGAGGCTTGAAGCCTTGCCTGGGAGGCAGTGGGTGGAGGCCACCCTGTCAGCCTGACTGGTACCAGTGGTGTGCTCAGCAAAGCCAGAATTGGAGATCAAACAGTGGAGAGACAGAATTTGGGATGGACAATACAACATAACCTTCCATGGCTGTGGTCATGTGCACTTTGCATGTGAAATACAGATGAGAACACTTCTCATTCTGCAGCCCTGAATCCAGCACTCATTTCATCCCTGTGGCTGTGAGAAGCTCGGCCACTGCAGTCACAGCACAGATATGAAACAGCTCCTCCAGACCTACAGCCATCAACGTGAGGATCACCCTGGCTGTGCTGCAAGGAAATGGCCTCAGTGTCCCTGGGTGTGGCCTCAGAACAGAGAAAGGATCCCTCTGCCATCTAGAAAAGGATTTCAGCTGCTGTGCTTCCCTTCTCTCCAGGAGGCTAAAAAAGCAAATGCAAACCTTGATTATGTGGAGCTTTGGTAGGAGGTTGCAATCTGCTAAAGTGAGCTCATCTCCATCCAGGAATTTCCGGCTGGAAGCAGTGATCTCGTCCGTGCTGTAAGCATCGATTTCATCAGGCAAGGGGCTATTTAAATAGTTGTCCAGCTTCTTCAGGGCTTTAAGCAAAGATTTTTCCAAATCTGGGTTAAGACAATAAAAAGATCATTCAAGCCTGTACCAAGGTCCCTGTGACACCAAGCGACTCCTGCATCCTGTCTCCTGGCACCAACCCAGACCTCTGGCTGTGCCAACTCCTGCAATTCCTTGATCCTAGGCTTAAACCTTAATGCTGGGATAAGGGCTCTAAGGAGCTAAAGGGAGTTCTGGGAAAAACCATCCTGGGGCTGCGTTACCAGGAATGGCTCCTCAAACCCCTCTGTGGGGCGGGGTTTGGCACTGTGGCCCGGCCCTGCCTTCACACTGACTCCTGCCCAAGGAGCCACGGGGCCAGTGCTTGCCCACAGGCAGGGCAGCACAGCAGGAGTGACAACAG
Organism: Cnemophilus loriae; assembly: GCA_013397755.1. Lineage (NCBI taxonomy): Eukaryota > Metazoa > Chordata > Aves > Passeriformes > Corvidae > Cnemophilus > Cnemophilus loriae. The sequence continues at coordinate 357,063 of VZTF01004370.1, read as the reverse complement.
CAAGTCCCTGGGATGCCACTTTGGGGTGTTCAAAGCCAGCCCAGGGAACAGAGAGCTGAAGGACAGAGACAGAATCCTGGGATGGTTTGGGTTGGAAGGGACCTCAAAGCCCATCCAGTGCCACCCACTGCCATGGGCAGGGACACCTTCCACTGTCCCAGGGTGCTCCAAGCCCTGTCCAGCCTGGCCTTGGGCACTGCCAGGGATGGAGAACACAACCAACCTGTGCCAGGGCCTCACCATCCTCACAGGAAAGGATTTCTCCCTAATACTTAATCTAACCCTGCCCTCCCCCAGCCTAGGGCCATTCATGGTGGTCATGAGGGAGCTGCTTTAGGGATGTGCCAAGGGACTGGAGTCCTCATCATTTATGGGAATAGGGAATCTCTCGCTTCCAGAGGGCTGTGCTTTTGGCAAAGCTGTAGGGAAGGTGCAGCCTCACAGACCCCGAAGCTGAAGGAAGGAGGAGAGGCTGGAACTGGTGCTCCCATGGTGACAGCAGTATCTGCTTTCACCAGCTCTGGGAATCCTCGATTAAAGGAGGGAACAAGCACAGATTTCCACAGCCTCTCTGCTCTGGAAAATCCCTGTTTAACCTGAGCTGGACATGGGACACCTCCAGCAGTGTCCTACAACTGCAGAGGTCTGGTTTGTCCCTCCCAGGGCTGACGACAGGACTGCAGCACTTACTTTCATTTGCATCTTTTCTCGGGTTCTTTATAAATGCAGAGAATTTTGCAAAGACATCATTTCCTGCGGAGTTTGACTCGGGGTGCTTCGGTGCAAGTTTGGGATACCTGAGAAGTTCAAAGAAACAAAAAGAAGTTACCCAATTAGCCTGTATTTTTGTCTTCACTAATTAATACACATTTATTTGTAGGTTGACCACATACAAATATGGTATGTGGTCCACACAGGACTCAAAGGGAACCATCTGAAACTAAAAATCACTTATTTTAAACCCTACCTGAACCATCTTTTCCTGAGGGCAATGGGAAATGACTGTTATTGCTGCAAGCACTGCCCAAATATCCCAGGATGTCTTCCAGGCTTTCTCCTCCAGAGGTGAGGCTGCCTGGATGTGACTCCTGCCATGAGGAAGAGTGGAGGGAAAATCCCCACTCGCAGGAGCTGCTGCTCCTCTCAGGCTCCTGGCCCAGCCCACTCGGGGCATCCGCAAGCTGACAGCAGCCATTCTGGGGGCTGTAGCTGCCAGGGATGGGTAAGAATGGACAAAAGTGGAGGGAAGCAGCTGCTTCCCTGGTTTAAGTCAGGTTTGGCTGCTTGAGAAGGGAGTGCAGGAAGGGGACTGATATCCCAGGGGAGAAGAGGTCTGTGGGGTAGGGGACACAATGATGGGACAATGGAGGGACAGAGGGGTTTGGATCAAGTGGGAAGAGCTGCCGGGGTGGGGGAGGACAAATCTAAAACTCCGATCCTCATGTGCAGCCTGATGGGCCCAGCTGGACACTCTGAAAGAGCCCCAGCACGTCCACTGTGCGTGAGGCATTCACTGCCCTCGGCTTCACAGAACCCCAGAACCACCAGGGTTGGAAAACACCTTCAGCACCATCCAGTCCCACCATCCCCACCCCAAACCATGTCCCCAAGAGCCACATCCAGATGACTGGAACGCTTCCAGAGATGTGATCCACCCTGGGCAACTCATTCCAATGCCTGACCGCTCTTGAAGGGAGAAGAGTTTTCCAAGCTCCAGTCTGAACCTCCCTTGGCACAATTTGAGGCCATTTCCTTCCATCCCTTCACTCGGGACACGGCAGAAGAGCCCGACCCCACCTCACTGCAGCGTCCTTCAGGTGGTTTGAGAGAGCAGGGAGGTCCCCCTGGGCTTCCACCTCCCTGCACGCAGGAAGCACAATTATTTGTATGGTGTGAACAGGGAAGCCTCAAACAATCCCAAGTCAGAGCAGGGAAAAGGGCAGGTTTCTGCAGCAGCCCCAGGTTTCCACATGATGGATTCCATGCCCTGGGAATGACTCAGCAGTGAGCTCGGGATGACAGACAGCAGTGGGAGCAGCACGGCCATGACTTGGGGACAGCCGGGAGACTCCCCAGTGACATCCCCAGCTCCAGCTCTGTTTCACAGCAGCCAAAGTCACCCCTGAGCTGGACCAGCCCCCTGGGGACCCCCCATCCGTGCAGCCCCCTGAGGGGACCGGGAGTGTGGTACCGAGGCGGTGCCAGCTTTTCCTCCAAGAACTCCTCGATCTTGTTGACATCGGTTTTCACTTCCCCGTCGAAGGTCATGAACGGGGGGTTGGTGCCCGGGGCCAGGTTCTGCAGGTCTGCAGGTTTTCTGGGAAAGAAAAAGTCATTAAAAGTCCCTCTCCCTCCTTTTTATGAGCCCCGTTAGGCACTGGAAGGGGCTCTAAGGTCTCCTCAGAACCGTTTCTTCTCCAGGCTGGACACACCCAGCTCTCCCAGCCTGGCAGAAAAGAGTCACCCTTCAAAATCCCCATTTTGGAAAAGTTGTGCTAAAAAGTTCAGGATCTCACAATTAAAAGTCACAATCTCACCTTTTCAAATCCACAGTTGTGACATTAAATATGACACCTTTGAGCCACAGGATCATAAAGAGGCGCTGAGAGAACGGGCAGTTCCCAATACTTTCCCCATCACTGCCAGCCTACAATTGGAAAAATTACAAATTATAAATACATCTGTGTATAAATCACAGCAGTCCCTCCAAAGGAAGCAGCCTCCACCTCATTTGTCTACATGAACATAAATCTGCACAAGTCACTGCAAGATTAAAATGAGTTAAATCAGTTTATGACCACAGGAGAGGAACAGAGAAATATTTACCAGCCTAAACAGAGATATGATGTGTAAAGCACTGAAAGGAAGAAGTAGAATAAATCAGTTAATTAAGAATTTCAACCTAAAGGACGGCGTGAGCCCTGGAGAAGGTGCCCACAGAAGTGTTGCTCTCATGGAATTTATATTGCAATTTGTTAAGAGGCTTTGTTAAAATGAGGCAAAGTCTTGCAGAGGTGCTACTGAGGGAGACTTCGTGTAACACTGCAAGAGATCAGGGGTCTCATTTTTAAGCCCTTCACATGATTCTCCTAAAGCATAGCTTTGAAATTTAGATTAAATGTCAGGGGCGGAAGTATAAAAACCCAAGTGTCTCATTTACTCAGTTAATAGGTTAATTCATTACGGTTTGCAGCCCTTATAACGCAACAAGGCACACAAATTAAACCAGTTCTGTTTGTCCTTTTTCCTTCGCTCGATGCTATGAAACAAATCTCAAATACAGCAAAAACTCCTCCATAAACAAACACTGCACAGTGCTCACCTTCACAAAGAGCTCGATGGCTGGAAACAAGGGCCTGGCCTGGAGCAGGCAGGAGCTCGAGGGATGCATGGCAAGGACTGGATAAATTGTCTGCTCCTCGCTATGAACCTGAGGAATCTCCCTGGGCAAACCCCTGTGCTCTCTGTCCCTGGTGCAGCCACAGCCCCTGGGAGAAGCAGGATTGCCTCCAGCACTGCCGGGGGATGAGAACTTTCAGAAATGCTGGAACAGCTGGACTGCTGGGCTAGAGAAGCCTTGTTTCTGTCAGGAAAGCCTTGTTTCGTAGGTGGCAAAGCTGAGAGCTGCTGAAAAGCTGCCATTGTGGTTTTCCTCCTACTCAGAGCAGTGCTCTGCAGCGCTGAGCAGCTGCCAGCAGCCAGGAGACACAAAACTGCAGTGGATCTTGGAAACAATGAGCCTGAAACGCTGCCATGGCTCAGAATGGAGCTGAATGCACAACAGCACCATTTGGTCTCGTCCTGCCTCTGATGCCAGGTGTTACCCACCCCAAAGGGAAAAGGAGGGGAAGAGTCTCATGGTGACCCCTCCGTGCTGGGAATGGGCACCCCCACCCTCTGCCAGGCTGCACCCAGGGGACAAGCAGCAGCCTGGGGACACTGGGATGGGCCCTGTCTGGAGGAGCAGGCAGGCAGGCACGTCTGGTGATGAGCTGGATCCCACCAGCTCCTTCCCAGCTGGATTTCTGGAAGTGGAGGTGTTGCCACAACCCTGCTGCCCTTGCCCAGCTGTGCTGCCAGCTGTGCACCCAACGATCTCAGACTGGTTTGGATTGGGAGGGACCTTAAAGATCACCCAGTGCCACCCCTGCCATGGCAGGGACACCTTCCACTATCCCAGCGTGCTCCAAACTGGCCTTGGACACTTCAGAGATGGAGAATCCACAACCTCTCTGGGCAGCCTGTGGCAGGACCTCACAGGCTGTGCTGGGTACGCTGCTCTCTGTGGGTCCTCTGAGCTGGAAGGTGAAGAAAATCAGAGGAACTGAGGCACTTTGGGCAGCTGATGCAGCCATGGCAGAGCTGAGGTGACCGAGGGTGTTCCTGAGGATGCAGGGAGATGTTTGTCCCCTCTGGGGCAGCTGTGGATCAGCGGGATCCCTGCTGGGGTGATCTGGGAGTGCCTTTGACACCACAAGGATGAGCTGGGAGACAGGGAATTCCATCCACATCCATGGGAGCTGTCAGGCGGGAATCTGAGGGGATTTTGCTGATTCCAGCACAGGAGCAGCGTCAGAAGAGCTCAGACTGATCACAGAATGCCAGAACCATCAGGATTGGAAGAGCCCTCCAGGATCACCCAGTGCCACCCCAGCAGCACCAGCATCACCCCAAACCCTGTCCCCAAGGGCCACATCCACAGACAGTGACTCCAAACCTCCCTGGGCAGCTCATTGCAAGGCCTGACCACTCCGTGAGGGAAAAATAGTTTCCAATCTCCAATCAGAACCTCCCCTGGTGCAATTTGAGGCCATTTCCTCTCCTCCTTTCCCTTGGGACACAGCAGCAGAGCCCGACCCCCCCGGCTGCCCCTCCTGTCAGGGAGTTGTGCAGAGCCACAAGGTCCCCCCTGAGCCTCCTTTTCTCCAAGCTGAGCCCCTTTCCCAGCTCCCTCAGCCGCTCCTGGTGTTTTCCAGACCCTAAACATCTATTTTCTAGACATAACCATGTTCTGGCAGTGTGCTGTGACAGATATCCTCTTTTAACTAAAAAAATATTAAATTTAAGGTTTCATTTTAATTTTTCTGTAATTGTCGAGGTTGCTCAATGTCTCTCTCTGTCCCTGGAAGTGTCCAAGGCCAGGTTGGAGCAGCCTGGGACAGTGGGAGGTGTCCCTGCCTGTGGCAGGGGTGGCACTGGATGATCCTTAAGGCCCCTCCCAACACAAACCACTCTGTGATTCCATGAACAAAACATCCCCTCTACTCTTGGAGGACACAAAGTGTTTTTTAAACTTTCGATGACTGTACAGTGTTTCTGTAGATTTCTACACTATTAAAACACTGAAAACCCCACCAAATTCTGTTTGACCAATATTAAAATATATATATAAAATATATTAGAATTATGTATTTTTATCTTTTAAAAATCCAAAATTACTTCTGTCTGGCAATATTACTGCTGTTAAAAATGCCATAAAAATTAAAATTACAATTAATTTTTGTTCACTCAGTGCAACTCTAATGCACTTATTGACATTTTATGTTATGTTTTATGTGGGTCAGATCACATCCAATCCAAAGCTTTTTGTCGGGCAGGGATCACCTGGAATTTTCTCTCTGTTTTCATTCCGTTGCCTCGGGCTGGAGCACGAACACCCAAACACTGGATTTTAAAGAATCCTTTTGATGCCAGCTACTGGGCTTGAAATGTTGCTCTTGAGAGCACTTGAGATGCTGAAATTGTAATTCCAGGCTAAATTTTAAGATAGAGCAGCTGCAATTAAAAATACATTTTCAGGGAGAAAGTATCAATTTTGCCACTTATTATTCCAAAGGCTCTGCCTACCCACCAATATCCAACACTAACAGCAGATGTTTCAGCTGCCGTTTATTTTCTCAACAAAATAGGAAAAAAAATAATAAAAAAAAATTAAAAATCATGTTTAAAATGTGGCTGGTGATTTCTGCTGATAAATTATATTTTTGGTACTTCCAGGGTTGACTCTTGCTGTGTGTGACATCTCCAAAGTGAAGTTCAACAAGAGAGGTGTGAAAACAGCAGCTGGACATTCCTTCAGGTAAAAAAAAAATGGATTTTCCCTTCAATTTTTTTTCTCTTAAGAGCAAAATAAGCACCTTCCACTATCCCAGGTTGCTCCAAGTTTTGTTTAAGTTGGCCTTGGGCACTTCCAGGGATGGGGCAGCCACAGCTTCTCTGGGAATTTCATTCCAGGGCCTCACCACCCTCACAGGGAAGAGGGAAATCCAAGTTTTCCTTTCTCCTCATGGACACAGGGAAACAAACCTTTCGAGCAGCATCCAGGCACTATGAATTCAGAACTGAACAAATATGGAATGAAAAGCCAGCTCCCCACTTAAAAACCAGCAGAAAATATTTATACAAACCATTAGCAGGGATGTGGGAATGCCAGAGGATTTTTGGAGGTGGTTTTATAAAACCCTGTGTAGATTTAAGGCTTTTGGCCAGAGCTGGGCCTACAAGAGATGCCGAGGGGAGGGGAATGAAAGGAAGGGAGAGCAGGTGAAGGTGATAAAAGGAATTAAATTTACGCTGAAGGTGATGAAAGGAATTAACTTTCCACCTGCACAGCTCCAGTGAGCACAGGACTCCTGTGAGCTGGCTGTCGGTGATCAGGGTTAGGAGCATCGGCTCAAGGCTGCGTTTATCCCAAACAGGGCATCAGCTGAGACAGGGCAGGGCTGCTCTGACCCTGCACGAGGGTTTGGGCTGAGCTCCCACCTGCAGAAATGATGAAACTCTTCCTCACGTTTTATATCTTGGGCAGGTTTATCCTCCCAGCCTGGCCATTGATTAACCCCATAACAGCCAAGAATTCCATTATTAAGGCTTTTCCCATCCTGCTTGCTTTCTGGAATTTGAGTATTCTTGCTTTCATGCAGTGTTGGAATCCACTTACTGCCATTATTTTATTTCAGGTTTCGTGACTCATATGTTCAATAAAGCTCTCAGCTGGAAATTGTTCTTTGAATGCTCCTGGTCCTCAGGCCACGTTCAGGATTGAAAATGCGTTGGATATTTATGGAATATCTCCCTCAGTCCTGTTTTTGTGTACTGAGCAGTGCTCACAGCTCAAAGGGGTGACATCCATCTGGAAATTCAAATTCTCTCGTGACAACAGAGAGGAAAATGAGGCTGAAGCTGTAATTTCATAGAATTATGGCATCATGGAACGGTTTGGGTTGGAAAGGACCCTAAAACTCATCCATTGCCACCTCCTGCCATGGGCAGGGACACCTCCCACTGTCCCAGGCTGCTCCAAGCCCCAGTGTCCAACCTGGCCTTGGGCACTGCCAGGGATCCAGGGGCAGCCACAGCTTTTTGGGAATTTCATTCCAGGGCCTCCCAGGGAAGGATTTTCCCTCTGGATCCAGCTCTCTCTCTCCCCTGTGTGCCAAGAGCCACCTCAGGGCAGAGAAAACCTCTTTTCTTCTCTCCCTTCTTTATTTACTGCCCATGGGCTGCTGGGTAAGTAATTATTGCAGAAATTAACTTAATCACTCTGCAAGTCATTAAATGCTTTTGATGCAGAGGGAGAAATCCTCCTTCATTAAGAAGCAACTTTGTGGCACTCAACTTTTTACCTTTGTCCAGTTGCTTTGTTAATAATGAGAAACAAAAGGCCCAAACTCAGTCCTGCTACTTAGACGAAATACCTATTTAAATTTGATTTTGATATTCAAACCTGCCCAGTATTTCTACACCCTTCCAGTTCTGATAAAGGTTATAAATAAATGAACTATTAAATGATAATTCTGTAAAGCGAACAAAAAACCAAGAGAGTGTGGGTGAAAATTAAAATGTGAGATGTCTTGTATTGCATTTTTAGAGGCTGTGGTTTACTAATATTCACCTTATTTACATTAAAGAGAGTAAAGATTAAATTTATGTGTGAAGGCTCTTTTTACACAAGAGTAAAATAAACCAATTCTGTGATTTTATAAGTCTGCTGTTGCCTTGGGCAAGGCCCCTCCTGGTGTCACAGGAATTTCCAGCCACAGCCATGGCTCTCTACAGGTCTTTTTTAAAAAAATCCCTAAAATCCAAAGAAATTACAAAGGCAAAATGCAAATTGAAGGTTTATTTGCTCACATGTGTCTCCCTACACCAGGCCTGCATTTAAAGCCCCTGCAGTAGCTACAGGATTTAGCAGAACATGGGGCAGGGCAGGGCAAATTAAATGGAAAAATAAATAGGGAAATTAAATTGTGGACTGAAAGACTGGAAAACTTGAGCTGCCCTTCAGAGTTTACATTAATCTTGCCCAGTTTAGGAGTGTCTTTCTCCTACACGAGTAGTTGCCGCTTTGCAGGAGTTACCCTCAAACCAGCATTGGCTGGAGTTTGCTTTTTCAGCAGAGGATGGTAACGAATTATTGTCTTCTTTTAGGAGGAAATCCCTGCCTGTGAGGGTGGGGAGGCCCTGGGAGTGTCCAAGGCCAGCCTGGCCCTGCTCTGATCGCTCCCCTTAATCCTTATCCAGTCTTTCATTTCAGTTTTCGAGATGATTTTCCAAACCTCGCCAGGAGTGGGAGAAAACCCCGAGCCCTTTAACGGAGCCCGGGTGAAGTCGGAGCCGGGAGGCGCCGCCCGGTTCCAGGTCAGAGGTTTGGATCTCCCGGCAGCTGCTCCCCCACGTCCCCGCGCTGGGAATTCCGCGGTGTTTGTGCTCCTGAGAACATTCCCAGGTCACAAGCGGCAGCCCAAATGCTATTAACCCTTTATCCTGTTACAGGAATTATGGTTAAATCCCTCCCTGCTACTCCTAATCCCCATTTAATAACGTGGCGAGGTGCCAGCCCGACCTGGGGACAAAAAAACCTCACATCCTTCGGAAATTCTTACAGGGAATTACTTCAACAAAAGGGTTTTATATTCCTGAACATGTTATAGGGCTGGGAAAAACGGATTAAATGGTATTTCTGTGATACATCCTGTTTGACTCTGCATTTATACCGACCCTGCAACACAGCTGGGCTGCTTCAATTTAAATACAAAAACTGTATAAAAAACTAGATATAAAAACTACATCTATACTTCTATATAGATAAAAGCTCTAAATTATAAAATTATAAATCATATGTATGAATTAATACATACAAATGGTATACAAAACATACAAACAAAACAATATATGTAAATTATGTGTATAAAATACCTGTGATTTGTGCTGGAAACAAGTAAGCAAATAAATAAGAAATACTCAGGTAAAGAAGCTCTTTTGTGGAGCTCCAGGAAGTAAAGAAAATACTTTGCCAATGATGTTCCTAATGTAAATCAAGAAGTAAAGTGAAATATTGAAAGACTGGGGGAGTTTTTTTCACCTCCAATAATTTGTGATCTTTTGGTCCTCACAGAAAGAATAAAATAAACCCTGTCAGCTGCAGTGGGAAGATGCACTGAAGGAACAGTTAAAAATTGAATTAAAGGACCTTCCCTTCCCAGTGTAAATTCCAATTCCAGGCTATTCTCCATCCTGCTCTCCCCAGCACCTCACTTCCTTGGGAAATGAGGAGAAACACAGCACTGCTAATTAAAATGGAGCTTTTAATTAATGATACACTGCAGGAATCATTGAAAACCCACGGGATCTAAGGCTGATACTCCTCAACACCAGGGCTGTCCCTGTGATCCCGGATCCTGGGGAATCCCCTTGGAGCTCTGGCAGAGGGACCTGATGGTTCTGCTCAGGGCTTGGTGGTGGTTTTGTTTCCACAGGCAGCACAGGCTCCAAAATTTTAAGTCTTTAGGGTATATTTGGACCCTGTTTTGAGTTTCATTTGCCCCATTATGAAAAAACTGATTTTTTTGTATTTACGAAACACTCCTGTTCTCTAAGAGCTTTAAAAAACCATTTCCAAAAGAGCCACCAGGGAAATATCAATGATTCACCAAGACACAAATGGGAATTTTTTTTCTGAAATCTGAGTCAATGTTTAACTTGTTTGTGACTGCCCCATCTGAATAACTCAGGGAAGGGTTCCCTTTCACTGCTCCTGTTCTGCTGTTTCCCTTTGGTCTCTGACAACTCCATTTCTGAATATTTGGGATATTCTTGTGTGTGCTCAAATTTCAGCATATGGAGAGAAAGGAAACAAAAAGGGGAATTCCACCTTTGCCCTTCTGCCTCCAACAGCAGTGCCAGGCTGTCCAAGCTGGTTTCTTGGAGAAACTCAGTATTTTTAGGAAGGAATTGAAACCCTTCAGTGCTGAGGCAGGGGTGTCATTGAGAGCAACTGGAATGGAGTCACTTGAGCTGAGTTTTTATCAGGAAATAATCAGACATTGCAAATGGAAATGCACACAGGGCCTTATCACGGGGGGACATTTTATCACCTCAGCAAGGAGATTTTGGGTCACCTTCCCAGGGCATTCACTTGGGCAGAGTCTGGGGGACAAGCAATTAATTTTTAAAGAGTCATGGAATATCCTGAGCTGGAAGGGACTCACAAGGATCATCCAGTCCAAGCTCTGGCCCTGCCCAGACCCCCCAGCAATCCCAAATCCCACCCTGGGCATCCCTGGCAGCGCTGTCCAAACGCTCCTGGAGCTCTGGCAGCCTCGGGGCCGTGCCCATTCCCTGTTCAATGCCCCAAAACCCTTGGGGGGAAAATAAAAGAGGCTGTAGGACCTTCCCAGGGAAAACACAGAGAATACACTCAGCGATGGCACAGGAGGAAGTCTCCACACTTCACTTCCCCTTCCATAAACTCGAATTTTTCCTTTTACTGCCTGACTCCCTTTCCCACCTTTGAAGAGGAGGGGCCTCTCTCTGGTTAAAAACTATAAAGCTGCAATTCCAAGTGGCATCTCCGTGAATAAGCATCCTGAAAAATCCTGAGCATATTGAGAACTTCCATTCTCACTTCTGCTTCACAGAATTTAAACTAACGACTCACACAAAGTCAAAAATATGGGTTTGTATGGTCCACACAAGACTGGATAAAAGGCCTCACACTGGCAGGTGGTATTTCCATAAAAATAGCACTGATGGGATCAGAGAATGGTTTGGGTTGGAAGGACCTTAAAGATCATCTCATTCCAACCCCCTGCCATGGGCAGGGACACCTTCCACTACCAGTTTTTAATTAAAGAAGGTCCTTTCCAAAGTTTCCCCTGAATTTTTTAGTAATTCAAGTTTAGCAGTTATATTTTCCAACTAATTGGTCAAGTCCCTTTCCAGAAAATCACTCCCCACACTCTAATGTTTTGTATTTGTGAACAGCATGAGTTCGCTAGACTGGTTTGTTATTCATCTACAGAAAACATCAATCAAACCTCAAATTCAACAGACAGAATGAAAATTCCCTGGCAGAGCTGCAGGGTGAGCACCTCGTCCCAAAATGATCACGTTTGGAAGAGCCCTTGGAGCTCATCCAGTCCGACCATCACCACCCCTCAACCATGTCCCACGTCCAGAGGAACACTTCAGAGAGGTTCCTGAGGAAGGCTGAGGCTCTCCAGCAGGGTTTAGAGACTGAAGTTTAATTTCAGAAAACCAAGGACTGAAGGCAGAGAAGAGCCAAGGAAAACTTCCACCCTTGGCCCTGCTCTGTGCTGATCACAGGTGAGAGCAGGTTTTGTAAAGACAAAGCTCAGGAGCAGAGCCATTCCCCATGGCTGGAATTTGGGCAGCTGGCTGACCCCAGGAGGAGACTCTGCTGGTTCCAGCCAGCACGAAATCCAAGCTATGCCCTGGGCCTGGATCAGGAAAGGGTTCCCTGTTTAATCAAGGGCTTACACAGCACGTGACTTTAAGCTTGTGCTTAAAGCAAAACACATGGTGTGGGGCTCTACTGCAGCAGTCAGCTGGGAGGAAATAAAAATAGGAAAAGAGCCAGGAAGCTTTGAAGACCTTTACTTTCTTTCAAATTACTTTTTTTTTTTTATCTAAAACCAACCTTCAAACCACAGAGATCAGGCCTGGGAAGGAGCAGAGGCCTGAGGCCTGTACAGGCCTGGGGGCACACGGAGATTTAGCACCTCCAAAGCACAGGCAAATGATGATTCCAGGAAATATTTACCCAAAAAAGTTGTGGTTCCCTTATCCCTGGAAGTGTCCCGGGCCAGGTTGGACGGGCCTTGGAGTAACCTGGGATAGTGGAAGGTGCCCATGGCAGGGGTGGAATGGCAGGGGTGGGCTTTAAGGCCCTTTCCAACCCAAACCAATCAAGGATTCTGACTAAATCATACAAAAATAACTTAGATGCAACTTCATATTTCTGATTACTGATTTCTGTCTGTTAGTTTATGTCAGTCTGGAAAAGGATGTTGGTCTGTCAGTTGTCTAAATCCCAGAATCACCAGGGCTGGAAGAGCCCTCCAGGATCACCCAGTGCCACCCCAGCAGCACCAGCATCACCCCAAACCCTGTCCCCAAGGGCCACATCCAGAGACAGTGACTCCACCACCTCCCTGGGCAGCTCATTGCAAGGCCTGACCACTTTTGCAGGGAAAAATTTAGCTCAAATCTCCAATCAGAACCTCCCCTGGTGCAATTTGAGGCCATTTCCTCTTCTCCTTTCCCTTGGGACATGGCAGCAGAGCCTGACCCCCCCCTCACTGCCCCTCCTGTCCGGGAGCTGTGCAGAGCCACAAGGTCCCTCCTGAGCCTCCTTTTCTCCAGGCTGAGCCCCTCCAGCTCCCTCAGCCATTCTTGGAATCACAGAATGGTTTGGATTGGAAGGGACCTTAAAACTCATCTCATTCCAACCCCCAGAAAAGCTGCTGCCGGTGCCCCCAGCACACGCAACAACCTGGAGAGTTATGAAAGGAATTTTTAATGCCAGTTCCTCTTAAGCTGCATTAGGGAACCTGAAATTGCCATATTCCAGCTGAAAAAAAAATTAAAAGGGAGCTGTGAGAGGGCAAATACCCACGGGAAGGGAGCCAGCTTCCTGCTTTGGCTTTGGACAAGCACAGCTTTGGTGTTTTTTGTACAGCCAAGGAACCCAAATCACACAGCACGGGACCAGCAGCGCAGCACTGGGGCTGTACTGGTCCTACTGGGCAGCCCCACAGGGCTCAGTGCTGAGCAGCCGTGGCTGGAGCCCGGTGTTGGCACCTCCAGCCTCGGGGGTGCTCCTGCGCTGCTCCAGGGCAGGGGCTTTCTCCGGGATTAAGTTTTCCTTCTTCTGGGATAACTTTCACAGAATCCCAGGATCCCTGAGGCTGGAAAAGCCCTCCCAGCCCATCCAGTCCCAGCTGTGCCCGATGCCCACCTTGTTACCCAGCCCGGCGCTTTCACAGCTCCTCAGTTAAAAAAGCAGAAAGGTCTCACTGACAATGCAAATGAAAATATCCAAAGGAATGGTGGAGGGAAGCAACTTATAAAAAAACGACTGGATTTTAGTGGCAGTGATGTGGCACCTGGGGCAAGGTCCTGCAGGAGGTCCATGGAATGGAGCTCAGGAAGGATAAAAACAGGGAGTGAGGAGAAGGGAGCAGAACCCAGTGTGTGCAGCTGGTGGAACTCTGCACACAGAAATCTTTAATTTCACTTCTTGAGAACATCGAAATACTGAGCTCCTGTGGTGAATCTGCACCCAGAAAGAGCTGCCCGCCTGGATTTGGATCCAGCACATCAGTTGTTGGCTGTAACCCACACTCACCTCACTCATTTGCACCCTGACTGAGGAGGAAAAATCAAGATTTTCAGCACCTACACCTCCTCAGTGCTGACAATTCCCGTGTTTACACCAAGCACCAGGTGCAGCACAGACTCCACTGAATGGGCATCCAGGTGTTCCAGGGAGCTGAGCTCCTGCTGCCCACGGATTTCTTACCTACAGCACTCAAAATTCAATAATCTCTCAATTAATCACTCAAATAATCACTCAAAATTTATAATCTAAATTCTATTTAAGGCCCAGATTCATCACACGAGAGAAGAAAAGATTCTTTTTTGTAGGAAACCCCCATTCCCATTTGAGCTGACTGGAGGCAGGGATGCAGTTGTTGTTCCCATTTCTGTACTCCCAGCAAAGCTTTTCCTTTCTCGTTTTTCAGCCCTTTCTGTAACTCTGCACAGCTCTGTGTAAAGTCACTCAAGGATATCTCAGGAGTGCTGCAAGGAAATTCTGTTTCAGACAAGTAACCTCGGTCTCTGGTGGGAATGAAATCATTCTCCGAATGGAAATAAATGATTTAGAGACCAAGAATGTCACCAAACTGAAGAAATCCCACTGCTTTTCCTTGGATAAACTCTATTGGCTTGTGCTCATGGCCAGCTTTGACTAAAATTCATCTAACCCTGAAACTGAGGAAGAAATGTTTTGGGGGATGAGCAAGGCCTTGTGCTCCAGCTGGGTTGTTTGGCCAAGTGTTTGTGGTACAGAGAAATCCTTAGGAATCTTTGGAATTCTGAAACCTGCAGTTGTGATTCTGTTGAGTATTCCATCTATAAATAATTAGAAAATCATTTCAATTTAGAAATAAACTCTTAAGTCTCAGATAAATGTTCTACTGCTTAAAATTAATGGAGTGAATTTTAGTGAGAGTCCAAGTATATTCAAATGGTAAAAAAAATAATTGACATTTACAGAAATTTTCTGATCAATAAAAGGCTTTTGCTACAGAGAGGGGAGAAAGCCCTTGAAGAGCAGAGAGCACAAGGTACCAGGAACACTGAATTCCCAGTGGAAAGGACATCTGGATGACCTTTGGGAACATTTGCCTTTGAAACACCTGGAATAATGGGTATTGTTATCTAAAGAAAAGAAGTGATATTGTTCCATGGGAAAATGGAGATCAGGGAGCACCCAGCAAAAGCCTCCAGGGAATTCTGATGTTGTTTTGTTCTTCCAGGGGATTTCTCCCTGAGGCTGATGCTCCTTAGAACATTATCACTGCCAGAGCACCAAGCACTTTAATGCTGGCCTGGCCTAGGATAATATTCCCTGGCAGGGGAGCTGCTGGATTGTTCCAGCACTGTTCCTGTGTCGTTTTCTCGTGCATTTTCTCCCATTTTGGGATTTATTTTTACATTTCTCTGTATTTATACTGTGCTATCAAACCATGGAATGGCCCTTCCACCCCAGCTGTGTGCGGGGAAGCCCAGACTTCACTCAGGCACACAAACCTCACCTCGACCCTTCAGGAATAATCCAAACCCCAGCAGGCAGGTGGAACACACGGAAATAGGAAGGGCACAGAAACCAGGAACGGGACAGGCAATAATCCCGGGATTTCAAACAGCCCAATCACTCCCCGGTTTCCAGGGCTGCTACAGAAAGGTAAAGTTCGAAACAGGAGTTTGAAGGAGGCCAGGGAGCTGGTGGAGAATGTTTTTGTAAGGAATCCCTGGCTGGATGGGGCATTAAACACTCGATAATCCCCAATTCCAGAGCTCACACTGTCCCACCTTGGAACCCACTCCCTCTTTTTCCCACCAAAACACATGAACAGCTATTAAAGCACAGGCTGGGGATGTGCTCTTAAAACCTGCTTTTAGCCGTCACAGAGAATTCCCAGTGTCCCTGTTCTTCCACCCTTTTCCTGCTGCCAGGAGCAGGGGGAGAGCCAGGGAGAGCAGCAGGACAGGGACTGTCCTGGCAGTTCCACTGCTCCTCATTGCCCAGCACATTTTGGTGCTCACTGAGCTCTCCAGTTGGCTTTTTTTTTTTTATTTTTCCTTTTCCTGGAGAAACTCATGGCAACCTCTAACTAAAAACTAATCCAATCCCAACTACAAAAATCCAGCTCCAGGTGAGGTGAAATACTCGAGCTTTGTAATACAGAAATAATTAGAAAAGCAGCTAGATTGTTTTCTAGGCATTCTTAAATTACCAACATTAAGCCCATCACAAAAATGCTCCTCTCTTCTCCTTCTGCCTTTATTAATTCACAAATATTTTCAAATCCCATGCTTAATCCTAATATTTGGGGACCACAGAGTCAAAACAAATGCTCTTATTCTTGCTAAAGGCTGTTCTCTCATTTTGGCCATGTTTTCGTCCCGTAAAGTGGAAGGCACCAAGTTTTAATTTTAATTTTAATTTTAATGTGAGTTCTGGCTGGCAGAAGCAGCGTCAGCCAGCTCAGGAGGTACAGGATGGGATGGTTTGTAGAGGAGAAGGTCCCAAATGCCTTCTGCTTCCCCTGTTTTATTTCCTTAGCTTTGTGTTTATCCCACCCTGCTCCACATTTTAGTCCAGAGGGGTCAGAGAGGAGGGAAGGAACCACCTCCAGATGCTTTCCACACATAGAAAATTCCCATCTGATGAAGACTCTGTGGAGGCTGCAGTTTCCATGCCAAATCCCAGGGATTTTGGTGGGATTGCAGGCACAGGATAGAAAGGTCTAAAGCTCTACTCAATAAAATACCAGAAATTAGTTTTCGTTTTCCCCTTTTTTTTTTTTTTTTTGTCCATTTCCCTCTAACCCAAATCTTCCCTTCAAACAAACACGAACTGGACAATTACAAGGGATGCTCTTTAGTGACTCTGAATTCAGCCTTGCCGAAATTTGGGGTGATTCTCTAAACATCACCCATAATCCGTGCTGGGAAATCCCAGCATCGCATGCAAAACGACATTTCCCACATTCTTCCCTCTCAGCCCGTCTGATGAGAACCCCTCTCCCTGCGTTTTGGAGATCTGAAAATCCACGGGCAACTCCTTATGCCAGCGATTCCTGAAGGGATGAGGAGCCAGANGGCCCGGGGTCCCGCCGGCCGCTGTCCCCGGGGCTCCTGTCCCCGCCGGAGCCGCGGGTCCCCGCTCCGCCTCCGCCGCGTCCTCGCCACCGGGGCCGCCCGGGGACCGGGGACCGCCAGCGGGCTGCGCTTGGGCGGGCAAGGCCACCTGCGCTTCCCCGCGGCTCTCGGCAGCCTCCGCGCTCCCTTCCGCAGGGACTGTCCCTGCCGGGGCTGCCTCCCGCACCGCATCCTCGGGGACTGTCACATCCGCCGGGGCTTCCTCCCGCAC
>VZTF01004370.1:326199-337663 GCA_013397755.1 Cnemophilus loriae | reverse complement strand
GCGCTCCTCCCTCGAGCCTGCCCCGCTCCGGGCACGGCCCCTGCCGCGTCCCACCGCTCCTGCCAGGGCAGACCCTGTCCCGTCCCACCGCTCCGGGCACGGCCCCCGCCCCGTCCCGCCGCTCCTGCCCGGGCAGACCCTGCCCAGCCCCGCTGTGGCACCGCGGCGCACCGAGCGCTGCCCCCGGCCACCCCCGCCCCGCAGGGACCGGAGCCTTTGCAGAGTGGCCAAAAAATCTCCTCTTTGTGTGTGTGTGTCCCTTACAGCGGCCCCTGCACCTGCCAGGGGCTCCCCTCGCACCCCAACCCCTCGAAGCCCCGTTTGTGCCCTGCTTTGCCCCTCGGCTGCTGCTCGCAGCCCGGCGGGGTGTCCCTGGCACTGCTGTCCCCAGCCCCCAGCCTGGCACACCTGCGGGCAGGTGCGGCTGAGGCTTTGCTGGCCTCAGGTGCCATTTTCCACGTCAGGTGTAGGAAGGCACCGCTGTCGATGCACTGGGACTGGCACAGCCCCGATGGTCTCGCGCGGTTTGTTAAAAACACGGATGAACCGCATCCGGGCTGCTCCAAACGCTGTTAAAAAGGGTAATGTGTCCTTATCAGCTCGCAAAAGTTGTAAAAGGGAACAACGAAACACTCTGTGTAAAGAAATAAACTCCTGGATTTGCGTGCTTTTAAGTGGTTTTCGTTCGTGTGCGAGAATCCTCTGGCAGTTTGCATTTAAATGGGGTGAGAAACTCCGTGTTCTGTGCAGAGCCGGCAGCTGCTGGGAAAGAAGTAATGACTTTTCCTTCAGGTAAGGGAAATAATCCTAATTTTCTAGGTGCAGACAGAACAGTGGAGGCAGAGTTGGCTGGCAGGAGCGAGGAATCCTAGTTTAAAAAAATAAAGCAGTTAAACAGTTTTATATTAGTGTATATAAACCCACTTTTTATATTCTAGAGGGGACAGAGCAGGGACAGAACATGGGTTTGCAATGGGTGTGAAGGGAGAAGATGCAGCCAACAGGAGCGGGGAAATCCCACAGAATAAATCATTCCAGCAGGTCAAACACCCTGCCCTGATAAAAAATGAACAGCCAAATAAATGAACAATCCTGCAGCTCTTTGATGCTCACCCAGAGATGCATTGCAAGTGAGACAAAAGAATGGAGGCAGCTGTGCTCGGAAGGAACGTTCCTGGAGGATTTAGGAGCAGGGGCTCAGCACCTGACAACGCAGGTCTCGCCGGTGGAACCATCCTGAGACAATTATTTCCTTATCTCTTTTGGAGTTTGATATCAGTAGAATGACACAACTCAGCCATCTCTGGAGAGATAATATTGGTTTATTCATCCTCACCTTTGCTGGAGGATTCTTAACACTTGGCCTGAAGGTTGGACATGTCCAAGAATTCCAGAAGGGTTTCGGTTGGGAGGGGACATTAAAGANGCTTCTCCTCTCCAGGCTGAACAATCCCAGCTGTGCCAGCCTTTCCTCCCAGCAGAGCTGCTCCATCCCTCTGCTCATCCTGGTGCCTCCTCTGGGCTCTCTCCAGCAGCCCCACGTCCTTGCTGTGTCCCCAGCTGTAACACAAGTCCCATCTTACAAAGCTCTCATCCCAAAGCTCTGCCTGACGTCTCCATGGACAGGACACTGCTGGAAGGACAAGGCTCCCCTCAGGATTTCGCAGTGGGAATGAACAGCAAAGCAACATTCAGGGGAGTGCTGGGAATTTTGTGGAACTGGGTGTAGGTGAAGGACACAAGAACTGAAGCCAGGTGGTGACATTTATATGGATATGGACAATGCTCCAGGCACGGGAGGGGATTGTTGGGGTGTCTGTGCAGGGCCAGGAGCTGGACTGTGATCCCTGTGGGTCCCTTCCAACTCGGATATTCCATGATTCCCTGGATCCTGCGTTTGGCTGCACCCAGGAGAAGCCCTTGAGGCCCCATGAGCTCAGCTTTGCTCTGGCTGGGCTGGGACAGGAGGGTCCATCTGGAGCTCCCTGTGGCAGAGCCCCCTCAGGCTCCCTGGAGCTTGAACACCTCCTCTGGGTGCTTCAGTAATTTGGGTTCTCAAACACCTCCTCTGGGTGCTTCAACAATTTGGGTTCTCAAACACCTCCTCTGGCTGCTTCAATAACTTGGGTTCTCAAACACCTCCTTTGGGTGCTTCAGTATTTTGGGTTCTCAGACACATCCTCTGAGTATGTGTCAGGTTTTGCTCAGGTTTCCAGTTAGACCCCGGATTTCCATCCTTCCCACCTGATGGAACACAGGAGAGCTGCCTGCCTGTCTCCTGTTCCCTGCAGGGCTTATCCATTAACACCACCATCCTATTTTCCTTTATTTACCTGTTCCCTGCTTTCAGTTTTCACAAGGTGAGGATTTCAAGACCAACAAAAAAACCCTTTCAGTGATAACCAGTCCCTGATCGTTAACAAAAGCCAACAAAAACCCCCTTTCGGTGCTAACCGGTGCCTGCTCGTGAACTTCGGTGAAGGGTTTAAGCCTAACGAAAGATTAGCTCTTTAAATATTCACGGGAGCATAACAAAGACGGAGCTAAGGACTAACAGCTCCCACAGCCGCGTGGTTAATTCTCTTTGTAGGACACGAATTTCAGGCAGAGTGCTCGGTATTGTTACATGTCTTGCTGTGTTGTCCCTGCAAGAACAGAGGAACAGAGGTTTTTGTCGTTTTGCTGGAACTGAGCCGTGTGAGGGGCACGGGGACAGGGGAGGAAAGCAGGAACACAGAGAGCCAGGGACAGGTGAGGAGGTCCCTCGTCACTCTTTGCTTTCCCAAAGGAGTTTTGGGAATGCAGCGATGTTAAACTCAGCCCTGTCCCAGCGGGATCCCGGAGCTTTGGATATCCGTTGTTCTGTGCTCCCCGCGCTCATCACTCAATTAACTTAACAATTAACCTCTCCACACTCCCCCTGTGCCCCACCGCCAAGCTCTTTACACCCCATCTGTTTCTGAAACAGCCCTTGGCTAATAAATATGATTTTAGGAGTTCGGCCTCGGGAAGGATTAGCGCACAACTTCTTTCTTTAAAGGATAAGTGCAGGTATTAATTAATTAATTAATGCTCACAGATGTCAGACTTTAGCCACAACCGAAGATCCCCTCGCAGTCTGGTGGGGATAATTTTTATTCCTGGGGGTTATTAATTAGGCTGGACTCGCTCGGATTATTGTAACTCCTTTTCCTTCCCGACTGCAGATCAAAGCTGTAGTTTTTTTGCAGCCAGAGATAAGGAAAAAAATTCCTTTTGCTCCCGATATTTTGCACTGGGCATTAGAGGGAAGATGAGGCTCCAGAAATGGGGTGGAATTTAATTGGGTTCCCCAGCATGGGATGGAGGGAGGGATTTGTCAGGGTAAACACAGACAGGTACAAACTGCCTGGCTGGAGACGAGAATTACTTGTGGTATAAAACTTTCACTGATTACTTGTGGTATAAAGCTTTATCTATATAAGAATATGAATATAATATTATCAATATTCATATATTAATACTGAATATTGATATACCTTTTGAGATGGGGAAAAAAGAACCCCAAACCCCTGTAAGTATTTGTGTATAAGCCAGTTCTATATTCTATTTAAAATGTTATTTTAATTGTGGGAAAGACAAAATCATATTGGAGGACTAGAATTTTTTACTGCTTTCGGAATACATGGATGTTTGCTGTGTCTGTCCCGAGCTCCTTAATTTTCCATCACGAAGTTGGTGTGAAATTCGCTTCGTGGCTGGGAGGGTGTTCAGTCCTCCAAGGCCAGGAAGAGGGAGGGATGCCCTGGTGGAAGTCGCGGCGCGTTGCGGGGATGCCATCTGTGCTGAGCTGATTAGGGCCGATCCCGGCCCTTCCCAGCTGCCTCGGAAGCTTGGGAACAGGGCAGGAATGTGCGGGGCACAGGAGGAATTCCGGGCGCTGGGCTGGGAAGTGCAGAACTCCAAGAACCCCTCAAGTGAGGCTGAACAGCAGAGAGAAGGAGGAGATGCCGAATCCTACCGGTCCCTCTCTTCTCTCTGTTTTTCACTCAATTCCCGAATTCCCAGCATCCCACAGGGACCGAAGCAGCCTGGACTTAAATTCTGAACGAATCGTTCCAGAGTGTGTTAAAAAACCAGGGGAAAAACAGCAACAAAGCTTGCAAAAAAAAAAAATAAACGTTGTAATTTGTTGTAATTTCCGCTATTTTTAAGCACTTTAAAGCTGCTCATTGTCCCAAAGAATCTTTGATTTTCTTTTTATTTTGGTTAAGCAGCACTATCCTAATGGAGCAATGGAATAACGAAGCAGGCAAGGTAACAAGACATTATATATTGTTTTTTAGTCTAATTCAATCAAACAGTGGTTTGGAATTAACTGGGAAGCAGCAAAGTCCTGGAAGCTCTGGTGACTGCCCTGGAACCTCGCATTGGCTCCTTCGGGACAACTCCAGGCTTTTGATTCTGCTTGGGAAATCCCTGCCGAGCTCCCTGCGCTGAATTCCCTCCTCCCCACCGCTTCCCGAGGCTTTTCCAAGCATTCCCGAGCCCCCCTCACGCCTCAGGGAAGGGACCCCCGTATTTAAAGGCCAGTCTTGCTCTGGTGGATTACTGAGGTGTTTAAAGCTAAGAGCCTTTGCAAGGCTGCGGGGCTCATTAAGGACGTGTGATTTCATTATTGCCATCTCCTCATTATTGCCATCTCCTCATTATTGCCATCTCCTCCTCCTCTTCCTCCTCCTCCCCCTCCTCTGCTCCTGGAATTCGGGAGGTGAGTGCAGGAAACGGCTCCGACTCCAGCTGGATTTCACCTGCTCGAGGCGAATGAAAGGCAGTCCTTAAAATAAAACTGAAACCTCCCTGGGCCGCTCTGCCCAGTGCCCGGGACACCTCCACACTCAGAATTCAATAAATAAACTCGGTGCTCGACCTTTTCTGGGTTACAAACTCTGCTTTTCTCACGCTGCTCCACAACATTCGACAGCAAGCCTTAATTAGATCCATCAGAGCATTTTACTGGGAGCCTGGAAATAACTCAAAGCTTTTTGAAGCTCCCAGAGATTTTCTTCACTTTAAATAAAGTGTCCAGATTGTCTTGAACTCTATTATTTTAACTCCTACTACATCAAACTGTCATTTATTTTCAATGTTTCCTAGTTTACTGTGCCTGTTGCTTCTTGAAATAATTTCTTGGAATACAATCCCTAATCACAGCTCATTTGATTTTTTTTAATACTCCTGTTTTAAATTTCATTTCACCTTTCACAGCTCTTATTTTTTCCCCAGTCTGCGCCATTTCCACTTGATCTCGGCTTTTATTCCAATTCTTTGCAGAACACAGGGAACTTTTAAATTTATTATTTGTAAATTAATTATTTTAAGAGAACTACTTGGGGACACGGCTCTGGGGTGATGCTGGGGTAACAGCAGGGCTGGGCCATCCTGAAGGGCTCCTCCCACCTTGGTGAATCTGTGATAATTATAAATTTTGGGAATAAAACCTGGAATATTTCAAAGCAGCAATATAAATATTAGAGTTGCTGATATAGAAGTGTTACATGTGCAGTCAAGAGGTGCAATGAGAATTTGTCTTTTTCAGTAATGTCCATTTTATTTTATTTGCAGGCAGGTTATGCCACAATCCTTTCATTTCTCCGTCTCCCTTTCTTTTTTCTTTTTCATTTTCTTTTTCATCTTTCTTTTTCTTTCTCTTTCTCTTCTTTTCTTTTTTGTCCCTTCCCTTCCCTTCTTCTTTTTCTCTTTTCCCTTCTTTTTTCGTTTTACTTTTCTCTTCCTTTTAATTTTCTTTCTTTTTTTGTTTCTCTTTCTCTATTTCTCTCTTTCTCTCTTTCTCTTTCTCTCTCTCTCTCTTTCTCTCTTTCTTTCTCCTTCCTTTTCTTTTCCTTTTTCTTTCTTTTTATTTTTCCTTTTTCTCTTTTAAATATTTCTTTTCTTCCCTTTTCTTCTGCTTCTTTTACTTTTCCATTTCCCCTCTTTTCTTTTGATCGATTTTTCCTTTTCCCAGGATTAGGACCCCAACTTTCCTCTTTCTCCTAACGGCTTGGACAGAGCTTTTATTGAGATGTTATTACATTAATTTTCATTATTTCCTGCCAGCAGCTCTGCCTGACAAACCCGTTTGTTCCGCAGCACTCGTGACCGAGCCCTGCCGTAAATCAGTAACCAGGGCTGTTACTGATTGCTCTGAAATAAATGAAAAAAAAAAAAGGAAGCTTTTACTTCTCCTTTTATTTCTCTTTCTTATTCTCTTTCTTGCCTCATTCAAGACTTACCGGGGCAGAGCTGGAAAACCAGGAAGAGGAACAGGGTAACCTGGGATGAAAACGGACCCCGGGGATCTGGGGTGGCATCCAAGGATGGCAGCGACCTGGGGGGTACAGCGTGTCCCGGCACCATGGGGACAGAGCGAAAGCATTCCAGAGCTGCTTCCCAGCTCCCGGGAAGGGAAGGAGCAGAGCGAGCCGCGGGAGGAGGGCGACACCTGTGAAAGAGAAGAGATGGTGCTGATAGCAGCGAACAAAGCCACCGAGCTGGAGCGGGGACAGGAGCTCCGTGCCCTCTGCCGCTCCCAACCCTCCCTAACAGCTCCAGCCTCGGCACTTTTACAGCCTTCTACCAACAGCAAAGTAGGAAAAACTGAACTCCGCTGTGCTGGTTTTGTTTAATGGCGTTTTATTTCCATGTTTCATGAGAAAGGGGCGCACAGGACCTCAGGGAGTTCCACAAGCGCCAGTGCCAGGGGCTGCTCCTGGGTCGGGGCAGTCTCAGACACGAGCACGGACTGGGAGCAGCCCTGGGGGAAGGACCTGGGGGTTCTGATCTCCAGGCGTGCCCCGGGCTGAGCCCAGCGTGGGCAGCAGGAAAGGGGTTGGGATTGTGCCCCTGTGCCCCGCTCAGGTGAGACCCCACCTGCAGAGCTGCCCCAGCCCTGGGCCCAGCACAGGGAGGACGTGGAGCTGCTGGAGAGAGCCCAGAGGAGGCACCAGGATGAGCAGAGGGATGGAGCAGCTCTGCTGGGAGGAAAGGCTGGCACAGCTGGGATTGTTCAGCCTGGAGAGGAGAAGCTTTGGGGTGAGCTCAGTGTGGCCTTGCAGGGCCTGAAGGAGCCACAGGAAACCTGGAGAGAGACAATTCCCAAGGGCTGGAGGGACAGGACACAGGGAATGGCTTCCCAGTGCCAGAGGGCAGGGCTGGATGGGATCTTGGGCAGGAATTGTTCCCTGGGAGGGTGGGGAGGCCCTGGCACAGGGTGCCCAGAGAAGCTGTGGCTGCCCCTGGATCCCTGGCAGTGCCCAAGGCCAGGCTGGACACTGGGGCTGGGAGCAGCCTGGGACAGTGGGAGGTGTCCCTGCCATGGCAGGGGTGGGATGGGATGAGTTTTAAAGTCCCTCCCAACCCAAACCGTTCCAGGATTCTGTGATTCTTCCCTGCCCTGGGACAACTCCTGCTTTTCCCCAGTGCAGTTTGACCTTTCCAGTCAGTGGCTCCTTCACTGGCTGCCCACAGAGCTTTGCCTCCTGATTGCTGCATCCCCCACCCCCGAGATCCTCCTTTCCTGGGATATTTCACTAAAAACCCTGACCAGTAAAAGGTTCCCATTTACCTCTTTGGGGCGCTTTTTATGTGCCAAGCAGCCCCTCTGGGCTCATTTCTCTCAGCTTTATTCCCCTTAAAAGAGTCTCCCACAGACAGAGGTCTGAGCCTCTCTAACACAAGCCAGACATTTCAAGTGAGTTTATAAAGTACCCAAAATCTCAATACTTTAATTTAACCTTACTTTGAGCAAAGTACATGTCCTCCAAAAGACAACAGACATAAAGGAAATCCCCAGCCTCATTTAACAGTTTATTCTGATGTTAAATGTTGTTTAAGTTATGTTTTATTTCTTGCTTAAATCTGCCTGGGTCTCACTGGGGCCGTTTGCTCTTGCTGTGTGACAAAACCTCTCCCAGTGTTCCATGTTTCAGCTGGAGCCTCTCCTCACTATTCTCTTTGCTCAGCTAAGCAGATCCAGCCCTGCAAACATCTCAGGAATGATTTTTTTTTTTTCTCTTAGAGCTCCTAGGAGTGGTTTCATACCTGGTCCAAACTTCTCCCCAAGGAAATTGTTCATCTTAAAACAACACCAGTTTCATTTTTTTTTGTCGGCTTTTTTTTTAAATAGATCACTTTTTAATATTTGTTGTTTTTTTAATCAACAGCATTCAAGGAATTCACCTTTTACATTCACTATTTTTAGCTGTAGAGCCTGAAAATATCTCATGAGCCTGGCTCAAAGCAAAATGTCAGCACAACCTAAAGGTCCAGACTGGATTTTAGAAAAAAAATCCATGGAAAGAGTGGCCAGGCATTGGGATGAGCTGCCCAGGGAGGTGGTGGAGTCACTGTCCCTGGAAGTGTTCAGGAGGAGCCTGGATGTGGCCCTTGGGGACAGGGTTTGGGGTGCTGCTGGTGTTGCTGGATGATCCTCAAAGTCCCTTTCCCATCCTGATGATTCTGGGATTCTGTGATGTTTTTACTTTCTCCCAACATCTTCCATTTAGTTATAACCAAATTTTATTTTATTTTATTTTATTTTATTTTATTTTATTTTATTTTATTTTATTTTATTTTATTTTATTTTATTTTATTTTATATTTTATTTTTCCCGGCCAGCTCCTTTTCCCTGGAGAAACGCGGATTTTTGGAGGCAGATCCCTGCCGTAAAAGCACCCCGCTGGGAATCCCCGGAGGTTTCACTGTGCCGCTAGATGGTGGTGTCCGTGCTGGGAACATTTCCCTGGCTCTGCTCCAGGCAGCACTTAGCGACTCAGCTTTCCCCGCGGGTAAATCATTAGCGTTAATCACCGTCACTTACAGTGAACGATTGGCCCCAAACATTGCGGCGAAAATCCATTTTTTTCCCTGTCTCGCCGCCTCTTCCAGTCAAAAGCGGCTGCCGCGTTCCCTTCCCCTGCAACAAGAAAGGATGTACAATTAAATCCTCAGATTAGGGAGATCCAGGTTTATTTATTTATTTTTTCTGACGTCTGTGACTGAATTAATGCTTAAAACTTTTAAGCTCTTAGGGCAGAGAGGTCCTTTGGCTCTGGAGTCCTGCAGGGCTTGCCGAGCATGATCTCNAACAGCATTCAAGGAATTCACCTTTTACATTCACTATTTTCAGCTGTAGAGCCTGAAAATATCTCATGAGCCTGGCTCAAAGCAAAATGTCAGCACAACCTAAAGGTCCAGACTGGATTTTAGAAAAAAAATCCATGGAAAGAGTGGCCAGGCATTGGGATGAGCTGCCCAGGGAGGTGGTGGAGTCACTGTCCCTGGAAGTGTTCAGGAGGAGCCTGGATGTGGCCCTTGGGGACAGGGTTTGGGGTGCTGCTGGTGTTGCTGGATGATCCTCAAAGTCCCTTTCCCATCCTGATGATTCTGGGATTCTGTGATGTTTTTACTTTCTCCCAACATCTTCCATTTAGTTATAACCAAATTTTATTTTATTTTATTTTATTTTATTTTATTTTATTTTATTTTATTTTATTTTATTTTATTTTATTTTATTTTATTTTATTTTATTTTATTTTATTTTATATTTTTCCCGGCCAGCTCCTTTTCCCTGGAGAAACGCGGATTTTTGGAGGCAGATCCCTGCCGTAAAAGCACCCCGCTGGGAATCCCCGGAGGTTTCATTGTGCCGCTAGATGGTGGTGTCCGTGCTGGGAACATTTCCCTGGCTCTGCTCCAGGCAGCACTTAGCGACTCAGCTTTCCCCGCGGGTAAATCATTAGCGTTAATCACCGTCACTTACAGTGAACGATTGGCCCCAAACATTGCGGCGAAAATCCATTTTTTTCCCTGTCTCGCCGCCTCTTCCAGTCAAAAGCGGCTGCCGCGTTCCCTTCCCCTGCAACAAGAAAGGATGTACAATTAAATCCTCAGATTAGGGAGATCCAGGTTTATTTATTTATTTTTTCTGACGTCTGTGACTGAATTAATGCTTAAAACTTTTAAGCTCTTAGGGCAGAGAGGTCCTTTGGCTCTGGAGTCCTGCAGGGCTTGCCGAGCATGATCTCAGTTGACCTTTAGCCTCAATTAATTACATAAAATATAATTAATAACGTCTTTTCCCCTTCAAATCCGACACCTGAATTGCAATGACCAGCTTGTGCCATTAGCAGCAGCGGGTAATGAATATTTCCCAGTGAATAATGAATATTTCCTACCAGGGGGGTGCCAGGCTGCAGCAACAGGAATTCACGGCTGGCAGGTTTTGCTTCTGGATCTTTCTAAATCCCGTGGAACAGCAGATTTCCATTCGGATTCCTCAGGTGGGATTTGTGCAGGGGGTTGGAGCTGCTGATGCAGAGAATCCATGAGATGCTGCTCAGAGAGGAAAGCGTCACCAGCCCCGTCAGGAAGCAGCTCCGACATCAAAGAACCGGGTTAAAAATGGCTTTAGTTTGGCTGGATTTGGCATTAAACACTTCGGGCTCGCTCAGAGAAGTTCCTTTTCTTTCAAGAGCCCATTTGTCTGGCTTGGAGAACATAAAGATTTATGCCACTTAGCACAAGTGATCCCAAAAACATCCCGTGTTTAGCTTGTCCCTCTGCAAAAGACTGAAATGGTTCCAAACTGATTGGAGAGTCTGAAGAAATTTGGTGTGGGACGTTTGGAGATGTGTGAATGTCACAATAACTTCATTAAAAAACCCTCTGCGACCTTTGAAGCTCATTTTTGGGCCTTGCCCTGGAAGGTGGTGCTACATATATATAAAAATAAATCTAGAAATATACACATAATATTATATATTTTACATAGATACATGCCTGTACAGTATTATATATAAAAATATAATAAATTTATAATACAAATATTTGTCTAGGTCACTAGACAAGCACATTTGCAGAACACCAAGGGTGGGTCGGCTTGTCCTTAAGGCAGATAAGAGAATTACGACACACACAGTGGCAATTTTCAGCTGATTTGTAGGAGTTTTTATATTCATCTGGTATTTTTATATAAATATTTGATATTTTTGTTACAGACCAGGTTGCTCCGAGCTCCATCCAACCTGGCCTTGAACACTTCCAGGGATGGGGCATGGAGTACATGTCTTTCCCTCTAGAAATAATATAGTATTATATATACTGTAAATTAGTTTTTTTATATATATATATATTTATATATACACACATTCACATACAGTATATTATACTTAGTACATTTTATATGTATCATATATACTGTATATTATATATATTCCCACATATACATACAGCATATTGTTACATAAAGCACCTTTTTATATACTACTGTATATTAGATATATACCACATAGACATAGAGCATATAATATAAAAATATTTTTATATATAGCATATTATATATACGGTATAAATATACTATACATACAGTACACGTGCTATAGGGTATGTATACGGTACACGGTGTATTATAGACGGTAAATTTTCG
>VZTF01004370.1:294088-326158 GCA_013397755.1 Cnemophilus loriae | reverse complement strand
ATAGTGCGTACGTGTATTACATAAACAATATGTACTATATATACAGTATAGATGACATATATGGTATATTTTATGCATATAGTTTATTTTGTGCGTTGGAGCTGTGCCTCTCCCTCAGGGCGCTGCCCTCACCCAACATGGCGGACGCGGCCTCGCCCGCCACCTGTTGCCCCGGCGGCGGCGGCTTCCGATTGGCTCACAGGGCGCGCGGGGGCCGCGGCGGCGGCTTCCGATTGGCTGCTGCGGGGCGGGGGCGAAGGAAACAAGATGGCGGGCGGGGGCTGGGAGAAGCCGCCTCCACGACGTCGCCGCGGCCGCCTCCGCTCGCCCCCGGCCATGGAGGAGCCGCCGCTCCAGCAGCCGCTGCCGCCCGGGGAAGACGAGGAGGAAGGGGAGGAGGAGGAGGAGGAGGAGACGGAGGCGGAGGGGAGCTTCGTTGACCGCGAGATGGAGGCGGTGGCGCTGCGGGACCTGCCCACCGCCACNACGCCTAACCCGCCGCGGCCGCCCGGGGAAGACGAGGAGGAAGGGGAGGAGGAGGAGGAGGAGGAGACGGACGCGGAGTGGAGCTTCGTTGACCGCGAGATGGAGGCGGTGGCGCTGCGGGACCTGCCCACCGCCACCATCGCCTGCAACCTGGACCCGCGCGTCTTCCAGGACGGCCCGTACCGGGTGAGCCGGGCCGGGAGCCGCGAGGGGGGCGCGGTGTGCGGGGCCGGGGCTCTCGCGGTTCTCTGTGGCCGCCTCCGCCCTCGGGAGGTGTCGGGGGGATGAAGGGGCGAGGCTGTGGCTGCGCGTCCCCGCCCGCCCCCTCGGTGCCGCCGGGACGCAGCGCCGGGAGTCCCGTCCCGAGGCGGGGATGAGCCGATCCCGCTCCGCAGCTCCCGGGCCGGAGGGGGCAGCCGGGGGGGTCGGGCTCTGCTGCCGGGGAACAGGGACAGGAGGAGAGGGAACGGCCTCAGGCTGGGCCAGGGGAGGCTCAGGGTGGACACCAGGAGGAATTTCCCCATGGAAAGGGTGGTCAGGCCTTGGCAGGGGCTGCCCAGGGAGGTTTGGAGTGCCCATCCCTGGAGGAGTCCAAGGAAGGCCTGGAGGTGGCACTCAGAGCTCTGGGCTGGGGACAAGGTGGGCACCGGGCACAGCTGGGGTTCGCTGTTCGCGCAGCTCTTTTCCAGCCTGGGTGATTCCATAATTCTGGAACTTTCAACACCAACAGCTCTTTTACCTTGATTCCTGTGATTTCCGGACCCGTAGCTCAGGGTGAAGCTCTGCATGAAACAGAAGTGAAATAAAATATCCCTGGACCACCCTGCCCTGAGCTTTGTGGTTAAGGTTTTGTTTGGTGCACTCGATGCTGTGGTTTTGGTCTTTTTTTCTTGTTTTTATAGTTGGTTTTGCTATCAAGCCCTTTCATATTGAAGGAGATGCTTCGTTTTTAAACGGATTCTAATTAAATGGAGTGGACTCGAAAAATTAGGCAGTAATGGCACTGATTTCTGATTCCATTGAAGTAAATCCGCTCTCTCTTTGTGAAAAACAACTTGGAATTGTTTTATTAAGTACTTTCTTTTGTATTCTTGCTGAGAGCTGCAGCAGGAAGGAATTTAAGCTGATTGCTTAAAATAGTAACAAATTAATTTGAGTTTCATAATCTCAGCAGAAACTGTGTTATCTTCACCATGGGTGGCTACATGTACAGATAGTGCATAAACTACATTTCTAAGGTAAAGGGAGAATTGTCTTGGACTTGAATAAATACCTGTCTCCAGGAGGCATGAAAAGTCTGAAAGTTTTATAAATAACACAAAATTTAAAAAAAGACAGCTGGAGGTGCTTGGAACTCGGTGATTTGTAAACGTGGTAGGTGCACACCTTCTTTTAATAGATGAAAAATCAGTTTAGGTACCTGGTCGCTGAATTTCAGCCACTGAAATACATAATTTGGCTTCAGTTAATACAGGCACAGAGCTAATAACTCTTTACAGCTGCAAATAAGTGACTTTTATAGGAACACACATGGACCGGCTGCGTTTTTAATTTGTTTTGTTGGCCAAATGTCAGGAAGCTGCAGAGAGAGAAAGTGGAGCGAGGCCCTAAGGCTGCATCCCAGATTCTGGAGGTGTGACAGGTGCCCTCAGCATTTGGATGGTGTAAGAAAAACAGGGTTGTATTCAAAATGAGGAAAATGTTGCATTCCCTTGCAGTGTATCCGGTTTTCCAGAGCATTTGGTGGTGCTGGTGTCCAAGGAAATGCAGATTTTTGTCATTCAGATGTGTGAAGGGATGGTGGTCACACTAAAATTTCACTGTCTGGGCCACCTGAGAAAGATTCCAGGGTCATTTTCAAAGGCTGCACTTGGTTAGGGGGCGAATTTTAAGAAAATTCGCTTGGTTTGGTGTAGAACGTGCCCAGAAAATTCAAACCCCGTGTGGAACTTGGTGGTGATGAAGGGATGAGCAGAGGGCTTGTAAAACACAGCCTCACACAAAGTATTTATAAATACTCTGAATTTGGGTGTGAACAGTGGGTCTGTTCTAGTCTGTGAACTTTCTGCTTTACACTCCTGAAATACCTTTCCTCTAGAATTAAATTTTTTTTCCCCTTCAGCGAGTCCCTTAATAATCCTGGATTGCCCTATTTGAGGAGGGCTGATCCAATCAAAGGTGAGGCAAGACAGCTACTGACAATTATTTCTATTTTGCCCTTCCCAAATCATGATTTGTACTGGAACTACTGCTTGAATATTCCTGTTCTTCCTCCTATTCAATTTTTAAATATTTTTTATTGAGGTGTTGATAATCCCGGGTGAGAAATCCCAAGTTTGAAATGGTTTGTGATCAGTCTCTTAAGAACAGAGCCTCCTATCAAGGTGATAGTTCTGCTAAATGACAGTTTGTTCTCAGAAGAAATAAAAATACTTCATGACCAGTTTTTTAATATCAGTCCCAAAATCTCCTAGAGAACACCTAAATACTTTCAAGTTCTTCTAAAGCACAGTTCAGGAGTACCTTTAAATTCTGGGTTTTTTTTAAAAATTGAAGTACAAGAAATTACCTCAGATAAAACCGTTTTTTCTGATCTTCAAGTTGGCAAGTTACCTTGGAAAAATTTTGATTTGCTGACCTGTCTTTTACCCCAGACCTGCAACTTTTTTGGTAGCTTTAATGTTGGTTGTGTGCTTGAGGAATTGTAGTTCTTTCTTCATCCAACACCCAGGTGAGTTTTATGTTTAAAACTGCATCCCTGTGTACTCATTTATTTAAAAAAAGGTGTCAGTAGCTAACTTCCAGTTAGATTTTTGTGTCTTTCCATCCTCCTCATGTGATAATCCATTTTTAAGAGCCTTTTTATGCCAGTAGAGGACACTCAGGGTGATTTTTAATGGAATTTGTGCTGTCAGATGCCACGAGCAGCAGGTAAAGCCCTTCCCTGGCTCCTGTTATCCCAAGGGATGTGGCCCAGTTCCCTGCCAGCTTCCAGGGTTCTGGGCACAGCCACAGGAGGGCCAAATAATGAAATAATTCCATTTATGCCTCTTTTTAAGGAGGTTACCCACGTGTGCTCTGCCAGTTTCCATCTCCCCTTCGCTGTGGGCACCTTTCATTTGGGCAGTGGCAAAGAGCAGCACAAAGAGTTCCCACAGAAATTTTCATTTCTGAGAAAATCGTTGGGTTTTAGGGCTAGGAGGGATTTTGGATGGAGACGGTTTTCCTTAGGATGGGTCGAGTTCCTTAAATTCCTTTAAAACATTTCTAAGATTTTGAGGTGGTGGAATCACCATCTCTGGAGTGTTCCAGAGGTGTCTGGATGTGGCACTTGGGGGCATTTTAGGTGTTTAAAAATCAGGTTTTACTCCTTTTTCCATATTTTAGGCCGTAATTTTCCCGTTTCCGTATTTTAGACTGTGTTTTTCCTGTTTCCATATTTTAGACTGTAATTTTCTTATTTCCATATTTTAGGCTGTAATTTTCCCGTTTCCATATTTTAGACTGTATTTTTCCCATTCCCATGATGGCATTGCTGGGAAAGTCACTTCCACCCTTAATGATTCTGTGATCATTCCCTTCATCTGCTAATTTTTGCCAATTAATGAACGTAGCAGCAAGTTTTCCCTAATTAACGACAACTTAGATTCATAGAGAAACTGAAAGCAGGCTGTTCTGTCGTGGGGACAGTTTTTCTCTGGGCAAACCTTGCTGGAAAACTGAATTATTAAAGCAATTCAGCTTGCTGGAAGTGCACTGAAAGTTGGAGCTGAGCCAGTCTGTGTCCTCATGTAACCCCCAGACCCGGCTGGGAAACAGTCTCTGCAATTATTTATTAAAAAAAAAATAGAATTATTATATTTGTGCTGGAAGATAAAGCCCAGCAAGGTGAGTTGTGTAAGCCAGGAGAGGCAGAGCTGCAGGTGAGCTGAATCCTGGGAATGTTTGTCCGGCTCCCAAATTCTTCTTTTCCTTCAGCTTTGTGTGGTTTCAGTGCAGAAAAGCCTTTTGTGAACTCAGCTGAAAATAAAGCTGTTAAACGAGCTCTGCTTTTAGACATTTTTAATTGCCTTGCAGGCCACTGCAATAATCACGAGGTGGATTTTGGGGTTTTTGAAGTGCTTAAGGAATTACTTCTGCCTTACAGGAAGTTCAGTAGATTTCTCAGGAGTATTTACAAAACTTTCTTTACAAATAATCTCGATTTTCTGGTAATCTCTTCCTGCCTCAGCCACATGCCTCGTAATCCTTTTACTTCACGTTTGTTAAGCCTCTTAGATCACATTAAAAAGAAAACATTTAAAAAGCAGATTTCCAAAAAGATGAGTGGTTTTTACACGTTTATAGATTTTTGTGACCACAGCTCTGGTTTTGGCAAAATATTCCCTAATGGGAATGTGAAACTTAATTATTGGCATCTCCGTATATTTTGAAGGTTTTCATTCTTTCTCTGCCAAAAAAATCTCTTTTTTGTGACAGCATTCATAGTTTTCAGTGCTTTTGCTTTCCAAAAAAAGCCTAAGGTGAAGATTGTGGTTCAAAAGCTCAATAATCTGGATTTACTTTGAACAGTAAAACCATTAAAAAAAATTAGGAACTTACCATTATGACAAGTTTTGCAATAGAACTTCTGGAAGTATTTGGTTAAGGGGAGGTGTTTTGAGCAGCTTCAGGTTTGTATCACACTTGGACCTTCTGTAGGTCTCCAAAATAATTAATTCTGTGTCAAAAATCCACTCGTTTAAGTCCTTCAAGTGGGTTGATCAGTCAGTGCTTAAAACAAATAGAAATACCTTTACAGGTAGAAACAAAACTGAAATATGTAATATTTAGAATATTTATTTAAATATTAAAATAGCTCTTGCTGCACCAGATGGTTGTAAGGTGCCTTAAAAATACCTAAACCTAAAATTGTTATTAAAGCCTCAGTGTTGGAGATAATAACAAAAATTATTTCCATGGGATCCAGTGCTCCAGTCATTACCTCAAAGTCTGGAAAAAAGATCCCACACGAGGTCTGAGCTTCCCCAGGATTAAGAATTTAATCTTCCTGGAGAACCAGATGGAAATTTGGGAAAGTATTGGTGGAATCCCTGGGAACACCAAATCTACATCCCGGTCCTGTGGAGAGCTTTTCCCTGTTTCCTTGGCTTCTGGCTTTTGGAGGAGCAAATGGAGCTTTGTTGCCAGGATTATTGCCCCGTTCGTAAATTAAAAATATGAAAATAAGTGCAGAGTTTTAGAGGTGGGGCTGGCTTGAAACTCATCCCAAACACCCTCAACAACATCAGCATTAATAAATTATTAATAGCAGCAGTGACTGAACTGTCCCATGCACAATAGGCTGAGAATTATAGAGTCTTTTTAGTACCAAAAGTTTAATTCTGTGATAGTTTATTAGTGTTGTTTATTCAAGTTTTAATGAGCAGTGTTTATAAATTTATAAATAATATTGGTTATTTATAAATAACATTACTTGGTGTCATAACTGAAGGTCAGGAGAACTGCAGATGAGGGAAATAATTAAAGAGCAATGATGCAAATTCATATATTTCTATGAACCAGAGATTCCAGTGAAGTTTGGGGTTGTTTTTGTGTGAAAACAGAAAATCCTGGGGTGGTTTAGGCTGGAAGGGACCCCAAGGCTCATCCAGCTCCAGCCCTGCCCTGGCCAGGGACACCTGACCTGGGTGGGTGGCTTTGGTTTCATTTTGGGGTTTATTGATTTATTTTAACGCCTCCCTCAGTGGCCATTTGGGGTGGTTTTCATTGGGGTCGGTTTGGGGTTTTTCTCTCTTCTTCTGGGTCTGACCAGGTGCTCTTTTTTCCCTCATGAAATAGGGGATCATGCTGGGAATGATTGAAGCTGAAATATGGGCTGTGTTCAGTGAGCCTGAAGTTGGGACTGAGGTGTAAACCACGATTTTTAATTTTTTTGTGCCTGTAATGCAAAATGAAACTGTGGAAGTCATTGTCCTAGAATGTTTGGGGATCCTAATGCTAAAAACGGGGTGGGGCTGATTGGTGAGTGGTACCTGCCAAGCACGGGGATTTAGGATGTGACAATATCCTAAAGGAAGTTTGGGAGGTTCTGCCAGCTTTAGATGGGAGAAGAGTCATCCAGAAATACCTGCCTTGGACCTTTGTCTCAACCTCCCAGCATTTGTTACTGCCAGAGATAATCACAATTAATTTCATTAATTATAGGAGTCATTATTTATTACTGGCCCCACTCATAAAAGCAGAGAATTTCATTTATTAAAATGTAACTTCCCTCTTCCCTGGGCAGATTTTCACACAGATCACAAGTGAAGAGCTGGCTTTGGTTTCCCAAATTTTTGTGGGTTTTTTCTTTTTTATTTTCTTTGGAGTTCTTTTGGTGCTGGCAAACACACTCTTGGTTATTGAGCTGACAGCCCAAACCTGAGGAGCTGGATCTGAGTTCCTTTTTGTTGCTGAAATGCAAAAGGCAGCAGGAAAATTGAGACAGCACCTCTGGCACAGCAGTGGTTTGGGAGTGGCATCTGTGTGAGCTCAGGGCTCTTTGATAAATTGATTTATTGATAATGCCTGTATCACACAGCTTGGAAAAAATAGTCTTGTTATCATAAATAAATAAATAAATGTAAATTTTTGACTTCTAGATACAGCCAAGTAAACCAAAATCCCTTTATTTTCTTTCATGGACTGAAAACCATTCTGGAAACTTCCCTGAAGGTTTGGGCCTGGTTTCAAAACAAGTGGCTGTTTGTATGGAGGCCTCTTAAAATTCGGGCTGTTTTCCAAGTGGGAACTGGCCGAAAGGCAAGGAGAATTGTTCCTTTTTTTCCCTAGAGGTGCTGTTTCCTTTCTCTGGAGATGGGAAGCCAGACGAGCCAAGCTGTATTATCATAAATTGTTTTTTTCCTATTTCCATTTTTTTAGCCATTCCTAACCCCTATAGTTGAACAAAACACTTCTGTGGGTTTGTTGTTCAGATATCCTCTCCCTTTCTGACAGCCCAACAAGTGAGATAATATTATTAAATTCATTAAGAACAGCTCCCATCTCTGATTATTTTAGGATGGAATTGTTGGTAATTACTGAAAGCTGCAGTAGAAATATGTCCATTAGTACGGAAAAAGAAGATTAGATAAGAACTAAAATGTCCATTACTATGCAAAAAGAAGCTGAAATAAGAACTGAAATGTGCATTTCTTGCAGGTTGTGATGTTGAATATTGAGAGAGTTTCTTGTGGAGAGGGAATCAGGGGGAATTCCTGGGGGGTTTGCCCGGTTCCGGGGGTGTGTGGCCATTCCTTTGCAGGATGCGTTGGCCCTCGGGCCGCATCCCAGCATTGCCTGGCTCATGGAAACTCTGATTAAAGGCTTGGATTTTCCTGAGGCTCCAGGATGAAGCAGCTGCTGGGGCAGGCAGTGGAAAGTATGAGCAGCTCCTGCCTGGGGTTGTGTAACCCGGGGAAAATCGGCTCAGAGCAGGTGAGATCAGATCTCTCCAAAGCCCCTGATCGCAGCGCTGTGCCCCCGCTGCAGACAGCCCACCCCAAAAGCTTCCCCTATCCGCAGGATATTCTCCCCTTGGGAGAGGTTTAGGATCTGGGTAAGGCACAGAACAACTTTGAACACCTTTTAGGAGTTTGTTCTGGGATCTGTCCCGACATGAAACTCTTTACCTCGCCCGGAGCAGCCGGAGTGCAGGAACTCCTCCCGGGAGGTGGTTTCAGGGGAGATTGTTCCTTAAGGAACTCCTGTGTCACGTTTCTTCCTCCCTGAGCTGCCAGAGTCCAGTTCTGTTCTTACCTTCTGCACTGCAGTGATATTTTCATCTCCCCTGCTGGAAAAAAGGCAAATCCAAGCGTTTCTATAGCAGGAGTTAGAAGGAGATGCAGAACTGTGTTGGCTTTCAGCAAGTGGGAGTTCCTAAGCCAGAAACCACCACCTGGAATATTTAGGAATTTAAAATGTTTTCAGGAGTTATTTTCTAATGCTGATTTTTTTTTTGCCCCTTCAGTCAAAACAGGCAGGTTCTTGCCATATAAATAAATAAATTACATGCATCCTCAAAGCTCTGTTGTTGAATACCTTAAAAGATTTAAATGCCGGTGTGCTGCTGATGTGTCACTAATTATTGTCTAAGAAAATTACAGTGTATCAGACATTAACCTGATGAAAAATGCAGGTGATTTGGGATAAATTCCAGACTCTTCTGTGGCTCCTTTTATTATCTTTTATTATCAAGGCCAGGTTGGACAGGGCTTGGAGCAACCTGAGATAGTGGAAGGGGGTTGGAATTAGTCTTTAAGTTCCCTTTCAACTCAAACCATCCCATGATCTTTATTAGTATTTTTAAAATCCTTTTGAAATTTCCAGGTACACTTGTTTTGTTCTTTGAAGTGCAGTAACTTCTTGTAATTGCTTTGGGTTTTTTCCTACCCTCCCAGAACATTCTTAGAAAATATTTTGGAGTTTATTTTCCGTTCTTCCTTCTGTGACTGCAGTGGAAAATGTCATTCTTTAAAGATCACAGAAATACCAGCCTGCTTCTGATCAGCTCCTGTGGTTTTCCAAAGCCTCCTGCGTTAAGAGTTTAATTTTTTGTTTCCTTTTGGTTTTCCCTTAGTCACAGAGGATGTGTCAGAGGATGAACACGTAACTTCTGCTTGCCTGGGATGATATCTTTAATATTAGAGTTAAACAAATCGTGCTGTCACGTTAGAAGGAACTAGAAATGAAAACAACCCCAAACACCTGCTGTTTTCATCCTTATCTTTGCTCTCCCTCAAGTCGTAGTTTTGGTGTAATAACAGCTGCATTTCTCATGATAATAAATTGTTAATTACAGAAGTATTTTTCATCCTGCTCCACCAGGATTATGGTCGTATCTTCGCTCAGTGGGACAGTTCTTGGACCTGTCGCAGCTGGAAAAACACCATAAAAAATTAGAAAAATACTTTAGGGACAACTGCTTTACTTATTAGAAATTTTTTTTTACTTTTCAGAAATGGCAGTTGAACTGGAAAAGAAGAAAAAACCCCTAAACCTCTGACCCCACAGATGATACAGTCCTGAGGGTGTGTGGGAGGCACAAAGTAGCTGCAGAATGTTTGCTAATCACAGTGACTTACCCAGCATAAAATAATGAGCAGCTGATTAATTCTTAGGCACTGCTGGGAGTCCCTTCCATGGTTCACAGGGGTGATCTGGAAATGTTCAGAACGAGCTTTTTATTTAATGGAATCATGGGATGAGTTGGGTTGGAAGGGATGTCAAAGATGGTTTAATTCCCACCCCTGCCACGGGCAGGGATACCAGCACAGATTTCCCAGGAGTGCACCTGAGCTGCTGGCACGGCCCAGGGCTCTGGGAGAGAGAGCTACACCTAAATCTTGGAATTCCAGACACCTACATCCTGGAATTCCAGACTGGTTTGGGTTGGAAGGGACCTTAAAGATCATCTCATTCCATAGGCAGGGACACCTCCTGCTGTCCCAGGCTGCTCCAAGCCCCAGTGTCCAGCCTGGCCTTGGGCACTGCCAGGGATCCAGGGGCAGCCACAGCTTCTCTGGGAATTTCATTCCAGGGCCTCCCCACCCTCCCAGGGAACAATTCCTGCCCGAAATCCCATTTATCCCTGCCCTCCTCCAGCTTCAGGCCATTCCCCCTTGTCCTGTCATTTCATGTCCTCATGGAATAGTGGACTTTGGTTAAATTGAGATTATTTTAGTGACTGTCTCTGGTAGAGTCCTGTGGAGTCCTCAGTGCAGGAAGTAAACAAAGAATGGAGTGCAGCCCCACTGTACTCTGCAATCCAGGGGGGGTGAGGAGGAGCCTGCTGTGACACAGCTGGGACCTGGCTTGGTGCTATTTAGGGACCACTTTGGGCTGGGAAACAAATGCTGGCAGTGGGGGCTATTTTTGAAAGGTGTTTATTTCTCACAGTTCATCAGCTCTTGGAGTTATTTGTAGTAGACCCATCCTTGTCAGTGCCTTGGTGAGTAATGATGCTTTAAAAGGTAAAATCTGAAAAACTCCTAAAGAAATAAATGTAAAAAGTCCCTGGTTCTATGAGGAGCAGATGGAAGGATGTGGATGAGTTGTCGATCACTCAGTGATTGTAAATTGGAAAGCAGAATTACTTAAATCTTCCTTCTGTGTCACCCTGTCCTGGACTAAACCTGCTTTAAACTCCCCCGGTTCAGTGTTTGGTGCTGATGGTTTAATCATCATCAGTAGGAGAGCAGCTCCCCCATCATTTTATCCTTAAAAACTGCCCAAGGATAAACTCTAAGCCCAAGGGAAAGGCTCCAGTGAAAGCTGAGTGACAGGAGAACAAAATCCAGCTGCAGCCATGAGGATTTGGGGAGAACGGCTGGATCAGTAAATCTAAACCCAAACAATCACCGTAAGCAAAGAAGTGCTGAAAGATTTTAATGTGTCAACCCAGTCAGGTGAGCCTGAAAGTGAATAATCTTTATTTTTTAAAATAGATTGGATGTGGAACACCAAATTCACTAATGTGCAGAGAGCTCTGACTGCATTTATTTCATGTATTTGCAAATTATTGTTTAATCTCTCTTCCCCCCCCAAGTTATTTGAAGTCTCCCTTTCTTGCTGCCTGTCCTGATTAGGACTTTGCCTTGCAAATGGTGAGATTTGAAGACTCTCTAATTTGGCATTTCAGTGTGCACAGCCCTTGCTGGTTGAGGTTGCATAAGGTGGAACTGGAAGTGCTGTTCAAGCTCTTTCTTTGCTCTGCTGGGCAGGTTGGAAATGTCAGCTGTGATTTTCAGAGTTGACTTTAGAAACAATCGAGGTAGAGGCTGTTGGATCAGGTGGCTTTGAGAAGTGACCGGTTTGTGGTGGTTAAAAATATAAAATACAGTGTTTGTGAAACTCTGAAAGGGTCCTCCTAAAAGGGTCTCTGTTAATCGTGCCCAGGCTGTTTTCATGGAGAGCACTTGAGCACATTCATGTGCTTTCCTCCTAGTCCAGCTCGTGCAATAAAACACTCCAGGCTTTTTAGAGGAGGAGTTCAATCAGAACCCAGTTCATCTGGAAAAAATGCTAAGGCTCAGCTGGTCCCACAGGCACAGCCCTTCTATCAGTGTTTGCTGAAGGGCTGAGCACACAAGAGAAGTTTTTCCTTTGACTGGGACGTTGTTGGTGCAGGAGCTTTAATGAGGTTCCTCAGAAATACCTCGGAGAGTGGCACCGACTGTGAACACACCGAGAGCAGCTCAGGGCAGCGCCCTCGCGGGAGCTTTGGGCCTTTCTGCCTTCACTGGGGAAAAGGATGGAGGGGATTTTCCAAATCAGGGACTGGGGGCTGGAAGAACCAGTAAACAGGAATTCTGGAAGCAGTGTGGGATCCCAGCACAGGGAGGACGTGGAGCTGCTGGAGAGAGCCCAGAGGAGGCCCCAGGATGAGCAGAGGGATGGAGCAGCTCTGCTGGGAGGAAAGGCTGGCAGAGCTGGGATTGTTCAGCCTGGAGAGGAGAAGCTTTGGGGTGAGCTCAGTGTGGCCTTGCAGGGCCTGAAGGAGCCACAGGAAACCTGGAGAGAGACAATTTGCAAGGGCTGGAGGGACAGGACACAGGGAATGGCTTCCCAGTGCCAGAGGGCAGGGCTGGATGGGATATTGGGCAGGAATTGTTCCCTGGCAGGGTGGGGAGGCCCTGGCACAGGGTGCCCAGAGAAGCTGTGGCTGCCCCTGGGTCTCTGGCAGTGCCCAAGGCCAGGCTGGACACTGGGGCTTGGAGCAGCCTGGGACAGTGGGAGGTGTCCCTGCCATGGCAGGGGTGGAACAAGGTCTTTAAGATCCCTCCGATCTGAAACCATTCCATGATTCTGTGATTCTTTCTAAGATCAATACAGGTCTCCAGTGTTGTAAAATGTTCCAAGTGAAGGTTAATTACTAAATATGAGGGTGATAACACACTTGCAAGGAATTCTTGAGGTTTCAAAGAATCCCAGAAGGTTTGTGTTGGGAGGGACCTCAAAGCCCATCCAGTGCCACCCCTGCCGTGGGCAGGGGCAACTTCCACTGTGCCAGGCTGCTCCAAGCCCCAGTGTCCAGCCTGGCCTTGGGCACTGCCAGGGATCCAGAGGCAGCCACAGCTTCTCTGGGCGGCGAGAGCAGAACCTGTTTCCTGTGGAATTGCACAGGGGCAGCAGCCCAGGTATAAATAATGTGGAAAATGTCCCAGGGAGTTTTAGTATCCCCACAGTTGATCTGCATGGCAGTCAAAGTGAGGTGCCCTTAAATTCCTTTAGGAAAGTGGGAGGAGATGAGGGGCCTGGGAACTGCTTTGAAGATTTATTTAAGCAGCACCCTCCAGACTCAGCTGGATCAGAGGCTGACCAGGACTTTGAGCAGGTCTGCGTTGGTCTCACTGCTGTGTGTTGGGTTTAACTGACACCTGAGGGATTTTAGGAACCAGTCAGGCAAGGAGTCTCAAGGAACTTGTAATTATTTCACAGCCCCCATGTGTAATAAAACTCTTTGTAGTGTTGTGACTTCCAAGAAAAGAACAAAATTCAATAGGTGATAAAAGTATTCAGGGAGGCTTTCTAAATTTCCCTTAAATAAAAGTAAAATAATAGAAAGAAAGCGCCTGGTTTTTAGGCTTCTAAGGCTGGAGTTCTAATAAATCAGGATATGTAGGGAATAGGGTGAAAGATATGTGTAAGTTTTGTTTTCTGTGATATTTAGGGGAGAAATAATTAAATCAGAGTTGATAGAATGAAGTTATTGAACTGCTGTTCGTCTCTGAAGATAGAGAGAGGCACAAAGGTTCACAGTTAGAAGCCAGTCCAGGAGAATATCCTGCTTTCCATACCTTGCAGACTTTGGGAGATGTTTTCCAGGAAAGCTGAGAACAGCCATGAATCACTTATGGAAAACCCAGTGGAAGGAATTAGTCAAAGAAATGCTGCAGTGGCCACCCTTTGCCCGTCAGGAAACGGGGCAGCTTTCCATGATTTTATACAAATCACGGGACATCAGTTTTCAAAAGCTCTCATTGAAAGAGCAAGCGAAGAGTTGCTGCTCATTGACTTTCTAAAAATGCTTATTTTGAAATAAATATGACATTTAATATCAGCCAAAAGGGCTTTTCTCTGAACTTCCCTTTTCTCCCTGGATTTTCCTGCTGGCATAGTTAAGGGAACTGGGGGGGACTGGCAGTGAATGGTGTCCTCACAGGCAGTAAATTGGCCAAATATTTCTTTCCTGGTTGACAAGGAATTAATTATTTCATGTTCTCAGTGTAATTATCAGCCAAGTTCTCCAGTGTGTGCTTTGGCCGTGCAAATACCTGGAAATGTGTGAACTTCCATGGTTCTCCCACTCCTTCCCATGATTTTAGCAGGAGCTGAGCAGTGCTCATTATTCTGGTGTTACAGGGCTAAAAGAAATCAGAAATGCCACTAAACAGTGGGGAGGGGGAGGGAGTGCAGCTTTCAGTGCTCCTTGGAGTGAATCCCGAGGGAATTTCTGTGAGTGGGCTGTGGATCCAAATGGCTGGGGCAGCTCCTGGCCTTTGGAAAGGAGCTGCTTTGGAAAGAGTTCCTTTTATCCTTTCAGAGATATGAAGCTGAATATTGAATGCCTGACATTCAATAAAAATGCCAAAATCCCACTTTTGGCAGCTCTCACTTCCTTGCCAAGAGCTGCCTCTGCCAAAGGCGATGCATCCAAGATTTTTAGGGAGCTGCAGAGGAAGCTGGGTTGTGTTTGGGTTTTTCCTGCTGGCTTGGTGAGGGTTTTTTGGTTTGTTGTGTGTTGGGTTTGGTGTCAGTGGTTTCTTTTCCTGTGGGAACAGCTTGTGCATGGATATATTCTAGATTAAACCAGCCAGGTTCAGATGGAATAGGTTGAATATTTGTTATTAATAAATGAAAGCTGCTGCCTTTATTTTGTGTTCGGCTGTTCTGAACTGTCCTGCTCAGTTCCTGGGCTGCTTTGGGAAGAGGGCAAAGTAAAGGAATGGTGCTTAAACGCCTTTGATTTCCTGGGAAAGTGGATGGTGCCTCAATTTCAGTTAAATCCACCTGAAGAAATTTTAGACCACCTGAAGAAATTTTTAACTTTTAAGTTAATTCTCAGCCACTCAAGATCTCGCAGAGCTGAGCACTCTCCTCCCCTCCAGAACCAAGCTTGACCCTCTCACTGCACCTCTCCATCTGCTGGAATTTTTATTTCTCTACAATCTTTGTCCATTTCCTAATGCCTCAGAGAGCCTTTTGGAGCTCTTCCTGTCACTTCTGGCCTTTGGTTCTTAGAACCCAAAGCC
Organism: Cnemophilus loriae; assembly: GCA_013397755.1. NCBI lineage: Eukaryota > Metazoa > Chordata > Aves > Passeriformes > Corvidae > Cnemophilus > Cnemophilus loriae. Next base: position 311,378 of record VZTF01004370.1, on the reverse strand, counting down.
TGCATCCTCTGCCAAATATGCTTTTCATTTTTCCCTTGTCTTTTAACCCTTTTTCCTGGTGGAAATTTTCTGAGAGGCTCCAGACATTCCAATTTTTGGCTGCTCTCTCTGTGATGACTTGGAAAAATGTCTCTCGAGATGACTTGGAGAAAACTCTTTAAGGGACATTTTCCTTCCCTGAGGAGCTCTTCCAAAGGCCAACTCAATGCCTTTTCCAGATCATTCCTGAAAGGAGGAAGAGGAGATGGCCCCTGAGTGATGTCTGAATGTGGGGTTGCAGGCTCCCAGGAACCCTCAGAGTGCACGGAGAGTGCTCCTCACAAATTCCCAACCTTTTATCCTGCTCTTGTTTTCCCCTTTCAGTGAGAACAAACTCAGTGTGGGCTTTCCACCACCCTCCCCAGGCATTCAGCAGCCAGAAATATTCCCAGAAATATTTATTTTCCGAAGAGACTCCAGCTACTCTGGGCTGAGTGGGGATGAGCAGGAAGGAATTCCAGTGCTGCTCAGGCTTTCAGGTGGATTAGGGATAAATGAGCATCAGAATTCCTCAGCTCAGGTTCCTTTGTTCCAAAATATCAATTTTTGAACAAAGCAGAGAGATTTCCGGATTTTCCTTAGAGGGTTTTGTTCTTCTCTGAGCAGGTTTGGTTGAAAATCGTGGATTGCACGGGTGTTGGAATGTTTTTCCAAATTGAATGATTTTTTTTTTATATGAATAGAAAAATAATTGCCACTAAATACTGTCTGCAAGTGTTTGCTTCATTTTGAGTACCCAAATGAGGGCAAAATCATCATTAATTTCCTATGGATCATTTGAGTAACTTCCCTGCAGGAGTGGAAATGCGTTGGAAAAAGCCTTTACATTTTGGAATATATTTGCCACATTGAAAAGTTTTCTAAATAAGGCTGGTGGTTACTCAGCTACTCTGTAGTGGAATTTCCAAATGCCCACTTTTGTGTTCCCATTCAGTGAACAGGAATTCAGTGTTTAATGCTTGGAAATGGCAGCGTAAGTCATGGATTTTTCCAAGGATGGAAGAAGCACACTGGAGGTATTTATTTTTCAGATGGTTGGCTGGAAAATTGTGGCCCATGGAATCTGTAACTGGCCCTTGTGTGACAGAGCACAGCTCAGGGTATTTTATTTGAATATATTTGGATCTCCTAATGCAAAAATGACACCAGCTCATCCATTTGAAGCTATTCAAATGTATCCTGTAAGTCTTCAGGAAAAACAGCTCCTTCTTGGCACTGCAGTTGGAATTTGCATTAAAAAATCATCAGGGGGTTATTTGAATGTTTTTTTAATCCCTCAGTGGAGCCACTGTGGAGTGGCTGCAGTTTGTGTGGGAATTCAGCCCTTGGCATCCTCCCAGGAGCCTCCCTGACATGCGCGGGTGCTGCCCACTCCCGCTTCCATGGGCAGAACTGGGGATCCCTGGGCATTGCAGCTTTCTGCTGCAAGGACACACAGCTCCAGGGCATGGGCCTGCAGATAAATGTTTGTGATTGCAGCAGGAATTCATCGGAGGAGGGTTTCTGACTGGGCTCCCCAGGGAATGGGCACGGCCCCGAGGCTGCCAGAGCTCCGGGAGCGTTTGGACAGCGCTGCCAGGGGTGCCCAGGGTGGGATTGTTGGGGGGGCTGGGCAGGGCCTGGGCTGCAGGGAAAAATGATCCTGTGAGTCTCTTCCACTCAGGAATTCCATGGTTCTTCTTTATTCTCCTTTTGAACTAATACCAGTAGATACAGAAAACCTTCTGGAAGATTTTCTTTCTTGTGTCACAGGAACAGCTGTTGAATTAAGATTCAGAAAATTAGGAAGTGAAACTGGAGCGAGGCTGGGTTGCAATTCACAGCCCTGGAATAGGTGAGAATTTAAAGTGAAGGAGGAAGAAATAAGGTTGGAACTTTCAAGAAGTTTTTACAAGAGCATGTGGTGACAGGACAAGAGGTGATGGCTTCAAACTGATGGAGGGAAGGTTTAGATTGGATATTAGGAAAAAATCCTTCCCTGGGAGGGTGGGGAGGTTGCCCAGAGAAGCTGTGGCTGCCCCTGGATCCCTGGCAGTGCCCAAGGCCAGGTTGGACATTGGGGCTTGGAGCAGCCTGGCACAGTGGAAGGTGTCCCTGCCCATGGCAGGGGTGGCACTGGATGGGTTTTAAGGTCCTTCCAACCCAACCCAGTCTGGGATTAGATGGTAAACAACATTGTCTCCCAGGTTTTGGAGATCCCTTGAGGAAAAGCTGCTCGTTCCAAACCATTCTCCACAGCTTTGTTTGCTGCACAGTAATCAGACTTGTTCCTTCAGCAAATGTCATCAGGGAGCAGTCATAGCTCTGGGAGGGCTTGGATCAGCTGGATCCCAGCCGTGAGGGGAGCAGCCCATGGAATGACCCCCGTGGATTATCCTGGCTGTAAGGCCACACCAGATTCTCAGAAGCCATCTGGAACATCTGAGGAGCAGCCTCTGGGGGCAGGGACCACCAAGACCCTCCTCTGAATAAAGGTGGCACGTGGCTGTTATGGGGGCAGTAAATACAGTGTTAACTGCAGTGATGGCCCTGTTTTATTTCCATGAGCCTTGAGGAACGTGCAGCTGTCCTGGAGAAACTCCAACCTGCAGAATTTGAACGTCTTCCAATAGGAAAATGCAGGTGAAACTAAGAAGGGAAAACTTCCCTGGCCCAGCCTGAGGCCGTTCCCTCTCCTCCTGTCCCTGTTCCCTGGCAGCAGAGCCCGACCCCCCCTCCCTGCCCCTCCTGTCAGGGAGTTGTGCAGAGCCACAAGGTCCCCCCTGAGCCTCGTTTTCTCCAGGCTGAGCCCCTTCCCCAGCGCCCTCAGGAGTTCTCCAGCCCCTTCCCCAGCTCTGTTCTCTTCCCTGGACACATTCCAGCCCCTTTGACTTTCAGAACAGATTTGGAAACAAAGCCTTGGTTGCTCAAAGAAAAAGTAGTTTGGCTTCTTTAATTGCTTTACCTGAATCTTTAATCTGCACTGATTGACTCTTGATTGAGATGTTGAGTAGGGAATACGGACAGGCTGGCACAGATTCATTCCTTCTGCTTTTTTTTCTGCTGTACTGACCCTTTATCTTTACCTTCTTCATTATCTGGAATGTACAAAGTGAGATAAAAATATCTTGACTTTTTTGGTCTTCTCAGAAAAGTTTCAGTGGAGATGGAATCGTATGGAACTAAAATTTCCACCAGCCTTTTAGTGCTGCTGTGATGATCACTGTGTGTGTGTCAGCAAGCCAGGGAGCCAAATAAATATTTTTTTTTCGTCAAGGAATATTTAAAAGACTGGGATGCTGACATCAGGCTCTTACTCTAACATTATAAAGTGAGTATATATTTTGAAGACATAATCTGTAATACATATTGAAATCATGGAATGGTTTGGGCTGGAGGGACCTTAAAGCCCATCCAATGCCACCCCTGCCATGGGCAGGGACACCTCCCACTGTCCCAGGCTGCTCTCAGCCCCCGTGTCCAGCCTGGCCTTGGGCACTGCCAGGGATCCAGGGGCAGCCACAGCTTCTCTGGGCACCCTGTGCCAGGGCCTCCCCACCCTGCCAGGGAACAATTCCTGCCCAATATCCCATCCAGCCCTGCTCTGTGTCAGTTTGCAGCCATTCCCTGTGTCCTGTCCCTCCAGCCCTTGGGAATTGTCTCTCTCCACGTTTCCTGTGGCTCCTTCAGGTCCTGGAATCTGAATCTGGATCCCAACCTTACACAACCACCTCAGAATTTAACTTCTAAAAGCTCCTCTCCTGTAAGATACGTTGTGTCTTCATCACTGCTCTTACACGAGATCAAAACTGATCTCACCCTATTGGTGCTGGGTTCTTCTAAATAATGAACCGTGTTTGAGTTCAGTGTTCTGTATCTCATTTATGTTGTGGCTGCTGCTGGGAGGCAGGAATTGGGAAAGGCTGTGCTTCCTATGGGAACATCTGGATCAGGGGGAGCTCTGAGCACCCTGGCTTTGACTGGATGGGGTTTGAGTAAAGCACTCTCAGCTGTGGGGCTGGATTGTGGCACACTGCTGGATCCTTTGTGGGGAACTTTCCCTTCTTCCCATGAAAGAGAATTAGGGAACTTTTTTAGGGAGACCTCCTGGCTCTGCACAACTCCCTGACAGGAGGGGGCAGCCAGGGGGGTCGGGCTCTGCTGCCAGGGAACAGGGACAGGAGGAGAGGGAACGGCCCCAGGCTGGGCCAGGGGAGGCTCAGGGTGGACACCAGGAGGAATTTCCCCATGGAAAGGGTGCTCAGGCCTTGGCAGGGGCTGCCCAGGGAGGTTTGGAGTGCCCATCCCTGGAGGTGTCACCTGGAGGTGGCACTCAGTGCTCTGGGCTGGGGACAAGGTGGGCATCGGGCACAGCTGGGACTGGATGGGCTGGGAGGGCTTTTCCAGCCCCAGGGATCCTGGGATTCCCTGAGCTTTGTTCCTGTCCCTTTCAGCCCCATCCTGTCTCGTGAGCTGTCACAGCCTGGCTGTGTTTGTGTGGGAGCTTCCATTCCACATCCCTTCGATTTTGGCTGCTCAGGGTTGTTCTCCTTGTGGCACTGCCACCGTTTTGATGGATTTGGGTTAAATTCCTCTGAAGTGTGGTCCCTGTTCAGTCCCCAGACGTGGCACTCTGAGCCCTCCCTGTGCCACCCCAGCACTCCCTGGCTGCCCCTCAGGCCCGGGTGATGTGCAGGGCTCCAGCTGTGCTCACTGCCAGAGCATGCAGCACACGCTCCAAGAATCCAGGAATCCAACTGGAAGCATGTGCCCTATTCCCTGCACCTCTCCCTCTGCTCAGTCTCACTTATAAATAACTTTACAGCTGTTCCCTCTCTGTAAAACAATGAGTTCCTCATGCACAAGGTGCCCCCTCACTGAAGAAGTAATGATCCAAAGCCCTTTTTGCTTTAGGAGTGATGTGTTCGAGCTTGTCCCTTCTTTCTGTCTTGGATTATTTCATCTTACAGCTCCACAGATCTGTTAATTACTTTCCAGATTGATTTTTTTCCCCTTTGAGCTATTAATTCAAATAAATAACCTTGAAAAGGTCAGACTGGAGCTGATTTTTCTGGGTTACAGTGATAGGAATATCTCATGCTTCCTTTATTTCATAGTTACCTAGTGCTTGGGAGAAACCTCTTTTTGTCTTGGGGGCTCCAAGAGCATTTTTAACAAATCACTTCCTTCAATTCTGCTGTAAATAGTTTTCCTCCAGAATGAAAAATGCCCTATTAACCCATTTTGGTTTCAAAGTCCTTGTCCTTTTTTAGTTCCTAACAAACAGAGGTGATCTTTGAGGAATTTCCATCTCTTCCCCCTATTTTCATCTCCACTCTGACGGAAGGATTTATATAGACAGCTATAATTAGAGAAACCTTCAAGCTGGAGAGGAGTTGTTTGAGGATTTCCTGCCCTTCCCTTTCCAGAGTTAGCTTTTCCTAGGGTGGCCTGTGCACGCTTTCCGTGGTGAGCTGGAGACTGGACTCTTGTCCCTGTCACCTTCTTTCCTCCTTTCTGCCATAAATAGAAATAGAAATCAACACTGCAACTGCATCTGGCCATGGGAATGTACTTGCTTATTTTTGTTGTGGTTTATTGTCGTCTTTGGCTGTTTATTTTCTCTCACCCCAGCATATCATGGATTAATTATAATATTGCTGGACAGCCCTCCTCAGGAATTTGCATAGACTTCTAAGAAGTGTCTTCTTGAAGGCTCTTTTGATGATCTGAAACCAAATTCTCTCTCTGTGGTGAGGGAAATGTTTCTTGGATTGACTTTGCAAGAACTTTCTCCTTCCCTTTTCTAATCTCCCAACCCAATTACTGCAAAAGATGTTTCATAATGTGCTCTTTCTGCTATAAATACATTACCTGGAGATAATTCTGGAATTAGAGTAAAGCAGTTAATGAGTTTAAACAGAAATAAAGACAGTAGAAGTAGGCAGAGTCTTTTTAAGAACTCATTGACATTTATCCCTCTGTAACTTCAGGTGTAGAAAAGTGTTTGAGTCTGGAGCTCGTGTTTGAGTCTGGAGCTCGTGTTTGAGTCTTGAGTCTTAAGGTGCAGAATCTTCACAGCTTTTCCACTGGTTTTCCTATGGGTTTGCCTGGCATCTTAGAAAATGGGCACTCGTTCCTCTGCTTTTGCTTGGAACAGGAAAAGGTTTTCCTGGAATAGCTCGAAATCTAAAACAGAGACCCCAGACACGTGGTCTTCAATTTTCATTGTAACCTGAGTTTATCCTCTGCAGTATCTGTGTTACCATACAGAGCATGCCAGTGCTAACTGTGCTGAATTAATGCTCTGGTAAAGGTTTCTGATGATCTTCATTTCTGAAAAGACCTCAGAATTGCCCAGCAGTGGAGTTTTAGAGCCGTGGAATCCTCCTTTGAGAGGAGCACTCAGCACAATTGGGTGGAGCCCTTGTGGAAAGGACTCAGATCCTTCAAGTTGCTTCAAACTGCACAGAGATTGGGCTCTGTTTGTCTGACTGGGCGTCCAGGGGGTGAAATACCTGCAGGGCTCTGAAACCCTGAGCAGTTGTGTTTGCTGAGGCCCAGGTGATGCGGGAGCTGCTGCTGCCCCGCCCGGCCCTGGCTCCGTGCCCCTTTTCCGTGGTGTCACCGTGTGGGCGTTCCTTGGCTCCATCCCTGCCGTGGTGTCATTTGGAAAACCGGTTTGTGGGCTGGTGTTGCTGTGCTCTGATTTCTTTACTGTAAATAAGTCTGCACATACTCCTTGTGCAGTTCATTCCGGGATCCTGCGGGCTTCTGTTCTCGTTAACAAATTGGTTTGTGCAGATGATTTCCCTGCTGGAGGAATGTGTTTATTTCGCTTACATCTTTCTGAGGAATGCAGAAAATATAGCGTGGAATATGGAACTTTAAAAAACACAGCTTTCGATAACCACACAGCCAGAGAAACTGTCACAGAATTACAGAGTGGTTTCAGTTGGAAAGGACCTTAAAGGTGATTTAGTTTCACGCCCTGCCATGGGCAAGGCCACCTCCCACTGTCCCAGGCTGCTCCAAGCCCCAGTGTCCAACCTGGCCTTGGGCACTGCCAGGGATCCAGGGGCAGCCACAGCTTCTCTGGGCACCCTGTGCCAGGGCCTCCTCACTGCCCTCCAAGTAAAGAATTTCTTCCTAAAATTTCTTTAACATTAATACTGGGTGATAATTCTGCCTCCCTTCTCCTCCCTGTGTTTGTGACCTGGGTGTGCTTGGCATGGGAAGAATTTATAGGGCTAAGTTAGAGGCGTGAGTGGGTGTGCTGCCATTCCAGGCATGGACAGTGCCAGGCGCCCAGGGCTCAGGCTGCTGGAGGATTCTGAGGAGAAAACTGTTCTAAAGTAGGATTGGTCTGCCGGGGAATTTTGCTTCATGAGAAATCCTGTCAGACTCGAAAAAAGAAATCGTGTCCAGGTTCCCTTTCAGACATCTTTCCCAGAGAAGCTGTGGCTGCCCCTGGATCCCTGGCAGTGCCCAAGGCCAGGTTGGACACTGGGGCTTGGAGCAGCCTGGGACAGTGGGAGGTGTCCCTGCCCATGGCAGGGGTGGCACTGGATGGGCTTTGAGGTCCCTCCCAACCCAAAGCAGTCTGGGAATTTATGATCTTTGTTTTGGGGGTACTTTTTTTGTGGGGAGCAGGGGAGTGGTTGGGAACGTGGATTCATTTTTGGCCAGTAAAATGAGAGTAAGGCTTATGCAGGGATTTGCAGGCAAATGGCTTTAACTCACTGCCCTCACTCCAGGCAGCTCAGAATCGTGGAGTAATTTGGGATTCGGCACAGCTTCTCTGGGCAACCTGTGCTGGGACCTCCCCACCCTCACAGGGAGGAATTTGTTCCCGATATCTGATCCAAGTGTGTGCCAGTGCCCACAGAGCTTCCTGACCCCAAATATGCGTGGATAGCTCTGGAAGCTGTTTATGCTTTTCTGTCTGCTCCTCCTTGTCCTTTCCGACCCTCAGGAAAATGAAACCAGTGTGATTTTCATTGTAGATAACTTCGAGATGTTTATCCCAGTCCTGAGGAAGGGCTGAGGCAGGGTAATTAACATGGAGACAGGAATAGAAGCTGTGTGGTGATAGGAAAAGAGCAGCAGGTCTGGAGTGGGAGTGCAGGGATTACACAAAGAGCAGCCTCCAAGGGCAGCTGTAAGACCTGCCAGGGAGGAGAGAGAATGGACTGGATTGTTCTGATGTATGGCTCGTGGGGGATAATTTTATGGACTTAGAGAATTCCCAGCATGTTTAACTTCACATTCATTTTCCTTCTCTGATTGTTGGCTTTGCTGTTGTAGTTACTGGCAGTTTTGGTGACTTGCCTGTTTTCTGCTTCTGTGGCCTCACTTCCTTCTCTTGCGTGCCTTACCTGTTCCACTGCATGTGGAGATGAAATTGTGGGGCTAATTACGGCATTCAGTCATTCTGTGTTCTCACTGTTTCATGTGTTTATTGGACTCTGTTTGTCCTTCCAGCCCCCAGAAGTGTTCAAAAAATGGTCTCAGTCACATTTCTGTGCTTGGGCAGTGCTGGAGGATCTGTCAGGTGCTCTTGGGGTTTGGGAGCACTTCAAGTCTTCACTGAGCACCTTGTCTGCAGTTTTAGAACTCAGCTTCCAGAATGTGAGCCCTGGAATCCGCAGCTTTCAAGGGAAAGGTGCACCCTGAGGAAGCAGAGCTGACTCTGCTGTCCTGTCCCACTGCTCTGACCCCTTTGCTTTCATTCCCAAAGTGCAGCAGCATCGTGGAACCATGGAATGCCCTGGGTGGGAAGGGACCTCAAAGCCCATCCAGTGCCATCCACTGGGACACCTTCCACTGTCCCAGGCTGCTCCCAGCCCCAGTGTCCAGCCTGGCCTTGGGCACTGCCAGGGATCCAGGGGCAGCCACAGCTTCTCTGGGCACCCTGTGCCAGGGCCTCCCCACCCTGCCAGGGAACAATTCTGCCCAAGATCCCATCCAGCCCTGCCCTCTGGCACTGGGAAGCCATTCCCTGTGTCCTGTCCCTCCAGCCCTTGCAAATTGTCTCTCTCCAGGTTTCCTGTGGCTCCTTCAGGCCCTGCAAGGCCACACTGAGCTCACCCCAAAGCTTCTCCTCTCCAGGCTGAACAATCCCAGCTGTGCCAGCCTTTCCTCCCAGCAGAGCTGCTCCATCCCTCTGCTCATCCTGGTGCCTCCTCTGGGCTCTCTCCAGCAGCTCCACGTCCTCCCTGTGCAGGTGGTCTTGCCCTTGTTCTGTCTGTAGCTCACCAGGAAGTCTCAAAGAGAACACAGGAAGCAGCAAACTCTCTGAGGGGAGATAAGGGTGCAGAAAAGCTGCCCTCTGATAATATCAGAACATCAAATCCAGGACTTCTGAGGTGTCGCAATGTTCCCGTTCCAGCCAAGGTGTTTTCACGTGGGTACCAAACCTTCCAGGAGCTGAGCCCACAGAGGGAACATTGCAACACTCAGCCCTTGGCAGTGGGGCTTTTGTAACTTTGCCTCGTGCTTTCCACATCATCTCAGGGCTCTGCACACAAAGCTCTGCCTTAAACAGCTCTTCATTACCTGCACCAGGGGCTGTGGGAATTGGGGTTTTCCTTTTGACAAAGTGCTTGAGTTTGGTGTTAATAACTCGAGGTGGTTTGTTTAATACACTGAGAGACCTGGCCTTGAGCTGGAGGAGAGCAGGGCTGGATGGGATATTGGGAATTGTTCCCTGGCAGGGTGGGGAGGCCCTGGCACAGGGTGCCCAGAGAAGCTGTGGCTGCCCCTGGATCCCTGGCAGTGCCCAAGGCCAGGCTGGACACTGGGGCTGGGAGCAGCCTGGGACAGTGGAAGGGGTCCCTGCCCATGGCACTGGATGAGCTTTAAGGTCCCTTCCCACCCAAACCTTTTTGTGGTTCCGTGACTTGGGACACAACCATGTCAAAAAATCATGATAATAATGACAAAATGGAACACACTAGGGTTGATTTCTTCTGGGTTTTAAACAGGCAAGTTAAAAACATCGCGTGTATCAGTGAGATGTGAATGTTCCTTTTAAATCTGGAGAACACTGTGAAAAAATTCCTTTGTGAGGTGTTAAATTTCTGAGACCCGCTTGGTTTGTTCATAGCCAGGCTCTAGTCCTGGATTAGATGACAAAGTCCTGTTTGAAAGGTGGCTTCTGAAGTCACTTTAACTGCTCTCAGTAACTTGCAGGTGGCCTTGAGGATGGCAATCAGAGAGACTTTTGGTGTTTTACTCTTCATGAGCTCCGGGGACAGAGATGAGCCCAGAGGTGCTCGGTGACCTGAGGCTGTGCCAGGTCAGAGCAGGAACCTGCTCTGCTCTCTCATCAGGAGCCGCAGCGTTCCCTGGCACGCGGGCAGCCTGTTTGTGCTCAGCTGATTCATGGCCATACTTTCCAGGTGAGCATCCTGACCTCTGCTTTGCGGAGTCACGCCTGCTCCTTCCACATCCCAACTCTTGAGGATATTTGACAGCAAATTCCAGGTCAGGGACGGGATTTGGGATGTGCTCGGTGTGGTTTTCTGGGCTCAGGGGCATCAGGGCTGGTTGTGAATCCTGAATTTCTGTGTGTGCCCAGTGCAGATCTCTGATGTCCTCAATGATCGAATTTATTCCTTTTTTCCCAGAAAGGGAGGTCAGGCCTTGGCAGGGGCTGCCCAGGGAGGTTTGGAGTGCCCATCCCTGCAGGTGTCCAAGGAATGTGTGGATGTGGCACTCAGTGCTCTGGGCTGGGGACAAGGGGCGATGATTCAGTCCCAGGTTGGACTTGGTAGTCTTGAAGTGCTTTTCCAGCCTCAGTGATCCTGGGATTTTTAAGTGAGGACTTCCAAGAAAAGGTTCTAAGAAATTGTTTTAAGTGTTCTTTTCACGCTGTGGTAACTTTTACACTGAGGTAACCTAAGAACAGCAGGGAGTTTGACTTTAAATGGGGATTTTAGCAAAAAATTCCCTGAAAATATACAATAGTCTTCATGTGAATAGTTCTATGTAGTTAAATATTGATGAAATCAGGTTTTAAACTTAGCACTGTGCATTGTTTGCAGGTATTCCTTAAAACTTGGTGCTTCTGTCATAGCCCTGTGGTAAAGCAGAATGAACTAAAAGCACCTCAGATTTTGACTTCATTATAATTTGGGAGCCGAATGTGCATAACAGGAGAGTTCCAAAGAGTTTGTGAAAGCTTCAATTTAAAGTTCATTAATTACTTGAAATGGTGATGAGTTTTTTAAATGGTTCTTGATTAAAAAAAACCAAACACAACAAAACACTCCAACCCTCCCAAAAAAATCCACAAGAAAAGACCACAAAACCCCACAAAAACCTGTGTTCTGTGCTGCTTTTTGGGAAATGCTTTGGAACTGGGATACAGGTGTCCCAGAAAATGTCAGGAATTCAGATTCCATACCTGGTCCCTGCTGCTGTCTCAGGTTCTGGTAAAACCCTGCCAGCAGATTGCTGAGCAAGCTCCTGGTAGGGAAAAGAAGCGCAAACCAACCCCCAACAAAACCCTCCCCGCTTTATGAGGCTGGGAAAGAGTTTTTAATAAGGTGAGAACGGTAATTAATCCATGGAGCTGCTTTGAAGAAGCTTTCAAACGAACCCTCTTTGTGATGGGAGGAAAATCATTTTCCCGAATCAATCTCTAAGTTCCAGCCTGTGGATTTTTTATTCCACGAGCCGCCGAGCTGCCGGCTTTGTTTTCCATCCCCGAAGGATCAGGAATCAGGCAGTTTTCCTGCTGCCTCCGTTCCAGCCCATTCCCGGAGCGTTCTGCCGAGGCACAGGAACATTTTCCATCCCGAACATCCCACTGCAGCTCGGGGCGGGAGCTGCGTGGAATTACTGCCAGTGGAAACTATGCTGCAAGGGGCTGGGCAGCAGCTGCCGTGCTCAGCTCGGCTGGATTTTCCATGCTCCCGCTAATTAGCAGAGGGAAGCTGACTAATTGCTGACGTCACCTCTTTCCAGTCCCGCTTACATTTTGTTCCCGACTCCCTCCAAGCATGCGGGACTGTGCTCAGGAATTCGCTGTCACACACAGGATGCTCTGAGAGCTTTTTTTCCCCAGGGGCCGGACTGGGTTCCCTTATAAACGCTGCCTGCAGCAGGCAGGGCTGCCGAAAATCCCGGCATTTGTGCGGGAATTGCTGGGGCCCGGCCCCGAGATGCATTTCCGTAATTTCCATTACAGTTTCAGCTCGCTCATCGCCTGCCTGGCAGATGGGGACGTCTTCACGCAGCCAGAAACGAGGGTAGGTTCTGGGGGGTCGGTTCTGGGAACGCCGCTTCGGAGGCGCCGCTCCAAGCGGGGTTCGCGCTTGGAAGGAAATTGCAGTTTGCCAGAAAAAGTCTCGGAGCTTGGGAGTCTGCACCAGGCTGCTCCGACGGGGATGACTCCGACTCTGGGAATTCTTCAGTTTTAGCTCTGTGTGGTTGGGAAAATTAGCTCAGTTTTCCCTCCAGGCTTTTTTGATGGTGTGGTATATTCTGAATTTTCAGCAAATATTTAATTCTTATTTCGGTAGCAAGATCAACTAATTTATAATCCCATTTGATACTTCTCCTGGGATTTTTTTTTTCCTGTTAAAACTATAAGAAATCCTCTTGGGTCTGTATTTAACTGATTGGCAAGACAAAATAAATAATAAATAATGTAAATATAAAAGTGTAAAATATTTATCAGTCCTGGTACTACAGCGAGTTGTTGACTGCTAAGAACAAAAATAACATTTTTTTTTAGTGTCGTAGTGCCAAAGCGACATTTCTGACCTCTATAATCCCATCTTTAAATAAATAAATATAAAAAGATATATAACAGATCTCTCTGAGTTTAAATATGGAATGGGAACTTGGAAATGCAATTTTTGGGTGTATTTTTCATGGTTGCATCTCAGCTTTGAGGCTCCCGAGTACCAGCTCTGTGTGGTGAAGGGTCCTGCTCCTGTTTCAGAGCTCATTCTGAAGAAGTTGATTTTAAAATCTCTTTGAAATAGAATGATTTTATACCCAGCTGTGGTGAGTTTGGGAAGTGGAGCTTCTCAGGGAGGAAAATGAAATTGTGAATTAATTTCTGCCTTCTTATGTAATTTCCCTGCTTTTTTCCCTCTACTAATTCAAAATATTGTAGTAGAAACCCCTCGATGAAGTAAGGTTTATTTTGGCCTTATCCTGAGTTTCTAGGAAGCTTTTAGGGAGAGAAAATATCTGGAAATGCCTCAGATTTGAATCCTGAACCCGTTGGAATAAAACACTTGGGAAGCTCCAGAGCCTCCTCGTGTGTCTCTCCTTTGGCCTGGAATCCTGAAGGAGAAGTGGGAGCACTTTCCATAAATGAAATTAAAAATAGCAGGAAAGCAGGAGATGTTCATGGACTTCATTCTGTGTGCTGAGTCACTGAAGAAAATCACATTTAGCTTGAAAATCAAATAGGATTTTTGCATTTTTCTCTGTTAAAACTTGTGGTTCCCTTGAAATTTGCATGTTGGGGTGAAGGCTTGGCTGACTTTTTTCAAGGTTTTTGGGTATTAATTTTCTGAGAAACATTTCTTTTCAGTATCTTACTGTTGCTGAATTGGGGTGTCTTGTCCAACACTTACTAGTGATAATATAAGTGATAATATTAATTAAGTGATAACTTATTAATGTTAATAATCTGTTTTAATGATGTGGAAAAAAAGGTGATAAGGTAGAAAACTTGGTTCTAGAAAGAAAAAGGAAAATAAATTCAGCTGTTGCAATAATCAGTATTCAAGAGTGGCAGTTTGGCCCTGTTAGTAACTTCTTATTTTTAATTAATTCCTTTATTAGTGCTTAATATTGATTTTTCTCCTCTGCTTCTTTCTCCCAGGCCAAATTTGAATCCCTGTTCCGACCCTACGACAGGGACCTCACCTTTCAGTATTTTAAGAGCTTCAAAAGGGTGAGAATAAACTTCAGCAATCCTTTGTCTGCAGCAGATGCCAGGATCCAGCTGGACAAGACAGAATTCCTTGGAAAAGAACTCAAACTCTATTTTGCTCAGGTAAAAAAAAGCTTTTTGGGATTATCCTCGGGGGTGATTAAAGCTTTCCTTGTTCTGATTGCCAGAAATCTTCCAGCTGATGGTTGTTTGGAAAACTTTGGGATAACAGGGTTGGAAAGATGATGGGAATTTAACCCTTTTTTTTACATCAGGTTTTGTGTGTGTTTCTTCTTGGTCTTCTCAAGTAATTTGCTTCCTTTTCTAGAGTTTCTCCCAAGTTTCTGGAAATCTGGGAATTGTTTCAAGTATTTATTATCTCAGCATCCCAGAATTCCTTCACAGTCATTTTTTGTCAGATTATTTAGAGAATCCAAGGTTGTTGCAGAGCTCCATGGATTTGGAGGCTGTTGGGTGTTGCCCATTCATTCTCCCTCTGAATCGATGGGATAACCTTGCATGGAATCAGCACATCCCAAGAATTTAAAGGATGCTGGGAGGTTGGGTGTGCTCTCCCAGCACCCAAGGAGTCTCTGAGGGATCTGAGGTGTGGAGCTGCCCCTTCCAGGCGGGAGCTGCCCCTTCCAGGCTGGAGCTGCCCCTTCCAGGCTGGAGCTGCCCCTTCCAGGCTGGAGCTGCCCCTTCCAGGCTGGAGCTGCCCCTTCCAGGCTGGAGCTGCCCCTTCCAGGCTGGAGCTGCCCCTTCCAGGCTGGAGCTGCCCCTTCCAGGCTGGAGCTGCCCCTTCCAGGCTGGAGCTGCCCCTTCCAGGCTCTCCGTGCCCAGGCTGGAGCTGCTCATTCCAGGCTCTCTGTGCTCATTCCAGAGCTGCCCATTCCAGGCCGGAGCTGCCCATTCCAGGCTCTCTGTGCCCATCCTGGAGCTGCCCATTCCAGGCTCTCTGCGCCCATCCTGGAGCTGCCCATTCCAGGCTCTCCGTGCCCATTCCGGAGCTGCCCATTCCAGGCTCTCCGTGCCCATCCTGGAGCTGCCCATTCCAGGCTCTCCGTGCCCATCCTGGAGCTGCCCATTCCAGGCTCTCCGTGCCCATTCCAGAGCTGCACATTCCAGGCTGGAGCTGCTCATTCCAGGCTCTCTGTGCCCATCCCATCCCGGTCTTGGAGACCTCCCCCAGAGCAGCTCTGGAGCTCTGTTCCTGCACAGAACCGAGCTCTGGGAATCAGGCTGCTGTTTTAGCTGCTTTTCCCTCTGAAAATTGAGAGAGGAAACGAATCGAGGAGTGTTGGGTGACCCCAGGGAGAGCCCCCACGATCCAGGTTGTTTCCATCCCTGCTGGAATTCCCTCCACTCTCACTCCCAGTTTGTCATGAGGCCGTGTCCTCCTGCTCGCGTTTTTAAGGGCAGATGTTGGATTTTAAGGGAAGCAAATCCCATCGGAATTGGAATTTCCCTCGGAGCTGTGATGTCCTGGCTGGTGCTGCCACCCCGAGTGCCGGGCAGGGCACGACATCCCTGCCCCCTTCCCATTCCCCTGAGCCCGGGGTTCGGGGACACCGGGACACTGGGAGACCGAGACACAGGGACTCCAGGACCCCGGGACACTGGGACCCCGGGAGACCGGGACATGGGGACACAGGGACATCGGGACACAGGGACACTGGGACACCTGGACACTGGGAGACCGGGACACTGGGACCCAGGGACACCGGGACACTGGGACACCTGGACCCTTCCAGACCGGGACACGGGGACCCAGGGCTATCGGGACACCCCCCCGAACCCGGGCAAGCAGTTCCTGNTGGGACCCAGGGACACCGGGACACCGAGGCCTTGTCTCCCTTCCCTTGCAGACCCTGCACATCGGCAGCTCCCACCTGGCCCCCCCGAACCCGGACAAGCAGTTCCTGATCTCTCCTCCTGCCTCCCCTCCTGTGGACTGGAAACAAGTGGAGGATGCCACCCCAGTCATTAATTACGACCTTTTATATGCAATTTCCAAGCTAGGACCAGGTAAGAAGGTGCAAAACCAGAATTTTGGTTGAGGAAAACACCTTGAAACTTTCTGAATTTTTAAAACTTTTCCAAGAAATTTTTATTTCTATTTATGTTTTATTTCTATTTATGTTTTATTTCTATTTATGTTTTATTTCTATTTATGTTTATTTATTTATATTTTTCTATTTATTTCTATTTCTATTTTATTTCTATTTATGTTTTATTTCTATCTATTTTATCGCTATTTATTTTTATTTCTATTTCTATTTTATTTTATTTCAGTTTTATTTCTATTTCTTTCAATTTTATTTCTGTTTCTGTTTTCTATTTCTTTTTATTTCCATTTATATTTTTATTTCCATTTATTTTTATTTCTGTTTTCCTCAGAGGAGGAAACCACTACTGAGTGTAGGAGGAACTATCAGTATCAACCTAAAATTCCTTGGAAGTTGAGAGGGAAAATTCCTGCCACTCCTTTCCTCAGTGATTAATGACCACATCCCTTGAGCTTCTTTTCTTCCATATTTTATACAATTTATCCATGAAAATTGGTGCAAATTCATCTTTCCTCAAGCACAACTCAGATTTAACCTGGTTGGAGCTGTATTATTAATTTTAGGGGAGAGAAAAATGGCCACATTTAATAACAGGATTAAAGAGAATAAAAACCATGTCAGATTCATTTCACTGGAGGATTTTGCAATTCCTGTTCACCTCCAAACTTCGGGAATTGTCAAGGATGGAGAAAAGGGCAGGGCTGGACTTTGAGCTCCTGCAGGCTGGGGTTTCAAACTTTCCATCAAGAATCCTTCTAATTCAATATTCTTAATAATTTACTATGAAATATTTTCATCAAAGGTTTTATTTCCCTGAAATGGCTTTTGGAAGCAGAGGTCATTTTTGATGGAACACTTGGAATAAATAAATAAAGAAATAAATAACACAGCAGCCTCTGTGTGGGAGCTCAGAGCTGCTCCACGATGCTGTTCCTTTATTCCAAGTTTTCCTTGCAAGTTTCAGGAATATCGAAAAGAAACTTTCAAATAAATATTTTAGGGCTTTCCAGGCGTTAAAAGTTGGTCATGTTCCGTGCTGCCGAGCTCGAGGGCTGATCCCTGCTCCCTCTGCCGTGCGGTTTCCCGGCTCACGGGGACTGCTGAGCCCCCCGAGGCTCCGCCCGGGGCTGGCTGTCCCCGGAGCGCGGCTCGGGCGGGCGGGGGTGCCCGGGGCAGGCTCGGGCGGGCGGTGGTGCCCGGAGCGCGGCTCGGGCGGGCGGGGGTGCCCGGGGCAGCCGCGGGCGGGCGGTGGTGCTCGGAGCAGGCTCGGGCGGGCGGGGGTGCCCGGAGCGCGGCTCGG
>VZTF01004370.1:274470-293559 GCA_013397755.1 Cnemophilus loriae | reverse complement strand
TGTTCTTTCCTTGGTTTAATTTGAAATCGTTATTTCGTGTCTGCTCTTACGATTTCTTTATTTTTCTTTATTGTGTTATTATTTAGTTATTAATAATGATTATTTAACATCTGCTTCAAAGCAATTTTTATATATATTTTAATAATTTTTATATATTCTATATATAAATTTTTGATACAGGTTTTTGATACAGGTTTGTCTAGATTATGATTTTTATACATAAACTTCTATATATAATTTTTTATGCATCATAATTTCTGTATATAATTTTTTAGATTTTAATTTTTAAGATGTATTTTTGGGATATTGTATTTTTGGGATATTGTATTTTTGGGATATTGTATTTTTGGGATATTGTATTTTTGGGATATTGTATTTTTGGGATATTGTATTTTTGGGATATTGTATTTTTGGGATATCGTATTTTTGGGATATTATGATTTTTATATTCTGGAAAAACCAGCTCTCAAGCCAGTGATCAGTCAAACCCTTGAGGGTGCTGCGTGCTGGCACCTCCTGCCTTTGATAATTTTACCACTCCCCCATTCTTCCATCTAAAAACCCCATTCAAAGGGCCCCGTGTGCCGTTTCCTAAGGAATGTTCCCGACCTTTCCCCTTCCAGGAGAGAAGTACGAGCTGCACGCAGCCACTGCCACCACTCCCAGCGTGGTGGTCCACGTGTGCGAGAGTGACCAGGAGGGCGAGGTGGGGGAGGAGACCAAGAAACCCAAACCCAAAATCATCCAGACCCGCAGGCCGGATTACGCTCCCGCCCACCTGAGCTGAGCTGCTGCTGCTGCTTTTTCCAAGGATTTGGAGGAGAAAACTGCCAGGGAGCAGCAGCTCCCCGGTTTGGTGGCGGCGGCAGCTGCAGGAGGAGAATTCCAAGCTCAGTTTGCTCCCAGTGAAGGAATTCCGTGCTCGGTTCGGCTGCCGTGGGTTGATCCGCGTGCTGAGGGAATTCCCGCAGCCCTGGCAACGAGGGATGGGCAGAAGGGGACATTTGGAGACACCACAGGACAAACTGGGCTTATTTTGGGGGAAAAGCAGCTGGGGGAAGCTTTCCTTGTTCTGACTCCCGTGAATCCTCCAGCTGATGGTTGTTTGGAAAACTTGGGGATAACAGGGTTGGAAAGATGATGGGAATTTAACCCTTTTTCTTACACTAGGTTTTGTGCATGTTTCTTCTTGGTCTTCTCAAGTAATTTGCTTTCTTTTCTAGAGTTTCTCCCAAGTTTCTGTAAATCTGGGAATTGTTTCAAGTATTTATTAATAATCTCAGCATCCCAGAATTCCTCCTGGATGTGTACATACATGATATATTTATATTTGGTTTTATTGGCACTCGTTTTCCAGCAGGATCCAATTCCTCCAGCACCTGGAAGTTGTGCTTTTAATAATTTTAACCTTTGAAATTCTTGCAGAGGGTTTTGCCTGGCAAAGCAATGGAAAAACGTGCAATAGGAGAGCTGTTGGAATACATGGATTTTAAATTATTTAAGTTCAGATAATTTATATCTTCAATAGGATTTGTTTGGGAGCTTTGGCTTGGGGGTGAAAAAAGGACTCACACAATGCTGAGGGTGCATATTCAGAGCAGGGGGATTTTTCCAGTGGAAAAAAAAAATTATGGAGAAACTTGAATCTGCATTTTTGGTGAGCAAAGATTTAATAGGGACTGGAAAATTCCACCCAGGAACCAGTGAGGAGAGCTGGAGTGCCTTTTCCTTGTCCATTCCTACTCCAAGCTGCACACTTGGATCTTTTTCTACTGGCTTTGGATACCCAGAAATCCCAACTTTCTGAGCTTTGCTTCCCGACTCAGCTGGGATGAAATGCTTGATGCCAAGGAATTCTCATTTAAGCACTGGGAATATGTGGGAGAAGCTTTAGGGTTTTTTTATGGCAGTGTTGAAAGGCTCTGAAATGCAAATTTCAAGGAAGAAAAATGACAGAAATATTTTATTACTGTTTTTGAAACTGGAGATCCTCACCTTGAGTCAGGGTTCAGGATTTTTTGGAAGAGATAGGAACTGTTGTCCATGGAAAATACCACTTGGGGTCTTGGAAAAGGGATGTTTGAGCCTCTCATTGTGGTTTTAGGACTCGAACTGGGGCTCTCTCTTGGTTTGCTTTTGCCACAGTTGGTCTGAGGAGAGATTGAAGTAAATTTTGACTGAAATTCCTGGTTCACACCTTGATTTTTAAATAATATTTGTTGTAAAAAGAATGGAGCCATTGCAGGCTGTGGTGCAGGGAAACAGGGTGTTCTGGGAGGCATTCCTGACTGAAACAGCAGCCTGGGACTAGAGACCAGGAATGTGCTGAATTTTCTGCTCTAGCTTGGATTGTTACTCCCTGGAGACTGGAACAGAGCCTGGTTTTGGTGTCTGAGTGGCCCTGGCTCCACGGGAGCTGCTGGGAAGAGCTGGTTCCATGGATTGCTGGAGCTGGACACACGGGAAAATGAACTTATTTTGGGTTACCCTCAGCTGGCTCCACGTGCTGCACTCAACACCCAAAATCAAGGAATCCAGTGGAGAAAATCTTTGTAGGTTTGCCACAACTGCCTTGAAGCCTTTCCAAGACTTTTCCGTGTTTGTGTCTCGCCACATTCAGCTGAAAACACTGGGAATAATTCCTGTCCTGTCCTTTTTCCATGACAAATCAAAGCATGAGTTTGGCAGTAGAAACCCAGGTGGCTGCTGCTGTGTTTCCTACAAAAGCAGAGCTGCTTTTCAGTTCAAACCATCAATAAATCTGATTTTTGTCATTTTAGTCCCTGACCCCTGCCTGAGGTGGGAACCATGGAAATCTTGGAGTTCTCACAGTGTGTTCCTGGGTGGATCTGCCACCTCCTGTCCTCATGACTCCAGTGTGCTGCTTGCTTTTTCTGGTTCTTTTATTTTTGTAATGTTCCAATGGATGCTTAGTTGGTATTTTATACACTTGTATAGCACGGGGCAGATTGAAATTAAAATATTTTGTCGTCTTCTTGTAAATGTCCTGGTATTTTCTGCGTGGAACCATTCAAGGTTCGGCGTCAAAAAGGGAATTTTCAGCTTCTTCCCAAGGGGCAGAATGTTGTGCCAGGCCCTCATTAATTGATTCCTAGAAAAGCTCTCCAGCCTTCAGACAATTGCATGATCTCCAAATGTGAGAATCACATGAATAAAACCCAGTGGGGAATACTGCAGTGAAAACCTGATTCTTCTGTGCCTGAAGTTCCTAGTAAAGGTATCAACATCTTCCCGCTCCAGAATAATCCCTGTACATTCATAAGACATTAAATATTTATGTAAAAAAGGAATAATTTGGGGGTTTTCTCAGAGAGGTTCTGGGTTCCCCATCCCTGGAAGTGTCCAAGGTGAGGTTGGACAGGGCTTGAAGCAGGCTGGGATAGTGGAAGGTGGAATGAGGTGAGCTTTAAGGTCCCTCCATCCCAAACTCTTCCATGATCCCATGATTCCTGAAGCTCCTGGAATATGAAAATACATCAGTATTGAAACGGCTTTACCTGGTAACTTAAAGTCTTTTTGTTGCAAAAACAATTACGGAAAACCACGAAGGTTTTGCTGTGGGTAGGGATGGAAGTGCTGTCAGGGCAAAAAGGAGTTTCTGGTACTCAGTTCCAGCCCTTCCTTCTTCCCAAGGTGAAGGCAACGACCTAAAGGACCAAAGTTTGTTTTTAATCTGACTTTTGTTTTCCAGAGCAGCACCAAGTGGAGTAACTTTGATATTTGAAACTGGACCAGTGGATCAGTTGTTCTTGTTTAGTCCAGACTTGCCAGGGATGGGGAAGGAATGAACTTCAGCAGCTCTGGAACCATCTGAACAATTTCTGAACCATCTTTGAACAATTCCAGCAGGGATTTTGCCCTTGGCATTATCACCTGCCTGCTCCAGCTCTGCTTTTTGCTTGGCTTGGGGAACACAAGTTCTTCATTTTTGCTTTTATCCTGCCTTGCCCAACACACTTCAGAAACATTTTCCAGAAAATTATTCCTTGCTAATGCTTTTCATAATTCATAGTTGGATCTGAGAAGACAAAACAATGATAAAGACATTCCCCAAGACACTGGTAAAGAACATTTTGACATTCAGCTTTCAAATAAACCCAAATTTTCAGTGTTAGAGGGAGTGAGGCAGGGGCACAGAGGCGACTCCAATGACAAGGGACAGGATGGAGCTGGCAGGGCTGGCTTTATCTTCCTGACAACGTCATTGATAAGTGGGAACTGTCACATTCCAAACTTTGTCAGGTTGACTGCGTGTTTGTTTTCCTGGCAGGAATTCCTTTTGTTTGGAGTTCCTTTGAAGCGTGGCCGGGGCAGGGAACGGAGCTGGGGAAGGGGCTGGAAAACACATCCTGGGAGGGGGAGCTGGGGGCGCTCAGGAGGGACCTCAGTGCTCTGCACAACTCCCTGACAGGAGGGGCAGTGAAAGCAGAGGAGCTGGGCTGAAATTGCACCAGGGGAGGGTCAGGTTGGAGGCTGGAAACAGTTTTTCCTTCATAGAGTGGTCAGGACTTGGAATGAGCTGCCCGGGGAGGTTTGGAGTCACTGTCTGTGGGAGTGTCCAGGAGGAGCCTGGATGTGGCCCTTGAGGTGCTGCTGGTGCTGCTGGGGTGGCACTGGATGCTCCTGAAGGGCTCTTCCCACCTTGGATATTCCAGGATTAGAGCCTTAAAACGGGACTAAATGGTTTAATCTGAAGGATTTACAGAGGTACGAGGAGGTGCCCATAGGTGGAGCTAAATCCCCAGCAATGGGTTTTTCCTGAATAAAACCAACTTCATCCACACTCAGCCTCCGGCTCCCATCCCCACGGCAGATGTGGAAAAGATCTTTGACATCCCTTCCAACCTTCACCATTCCATGATTTTATGATCCCACCTTTACAAACTGCTGTTACACACTGCTCTTTGTAAATCTCTTGGATTTAAAGGAGCACATGGGGCCACACAGAGGGAAGAGTGGCTGGTTCCAGATGGAAAAGGTAAATTTTGGGTGCCACTGCAGAAGTGATCCTAATTCCCAGGGTGTGTGGGATTTACAGACCAGTTCATCCAAATAATTCCCTAATGGGAGTTCCTGTCAGGCTGATGGGAAGAGGTTCAGCCTGGAGAAGAGGAGATTCCTGGGAGAACTTAGAGCCCATTCCAGTGCTTATGAAAAGGAGAGAGAGGGGTTTTGTACATGGGCAGAGAGTGACAGGACGAGGGGAACAGTTTTAAATTGAAGGTGGGCAGGGCTGGATGGGATATTGGGCAGGAATTGTTCCCTGGCAGGGTGGGCAGGCCCTGGCACAGGGTGCCCAGAGAAGCTGTGGCTGCCCCTGGATCCCTGGCAGGGCCCAAGGCCAGGTTGGACACTGGGGCTGGGAGCAGCCTGGGACAGTGGGAGGTGTCCCTGCCCATGGGACATGATCCTTAAAATCCCTTCCAGCCCAATTCTGAGATTCTATTAAGTGCCTTTAACAGCAAGCATGGATTTTTTTACCTTTTCCAGGAGCGGAACCGTGCTGGGTTGAGCCCTTGTTACAGTAAGTAAAGTAATGATCCATTTATTGATGTTATTGGAGTGGGAAAATACAGGACTTGCCATAAAAAGCAGCTTTTCCTGCTAAGCAGCACAACCCTCCCCAAAGCTGTGCCTAGAAGGTTGTGGAAGCCTGGATGGCTCCGTGTGCTGCCCAGGCATGGAAAGTTCTTGCCGAATGCCTCTCCCACACAGCTCAGTTTGGCAGAGGGATTAGCGCTGCCGTGTGCTGCACCTGCTCTTTAATCTGCTGCTCAAATTCTGGCTGCTCGAGCACTCTCCTGAATCAGCAGGAGCCGTTGGAGCTGGGATGTGCAGGAATGCTGGGCTGGGAGCTGCAACAGCACCGCTGCCCTGTAATTAAAGTCGTGTCCAAGTTTCCACTGTGCCGCCCTGGAAGGAGAGAGTTCCCAGAGCTGAGCTCCTGGAAGAGGGAGGGTTACTCAGCAAATTGCTTGGGGCTTTTGTAGGGTGGTTTTTAATTAGGATTTTAATATAATGGGGATTTTTAGTGTTGTCTGAGACATCAGAGTGAGCACAGAGCAGGGGCTCATCCAGGTGGATTCCAGACTTTCCTGGTGGGTACGGCAGCCTTGTGTTCCTTCTGGAAGATTCCTTGAGGACACGGCCTCAGGCTGGGCCGGGGGAGGCTCAGGGTGGACACCAGGAGGAATTTCCCCATGGAAAGGGTGGTCAGGCCTTGGCAGGGGCTGCCCAGGGAGGTTTGGAGTGCCCATCCCTGGAGGTGTCCAAGGAAGGCCTGGAGGTGGCACTCAGTGCTCTGGGCTGGGGACAAGGTGGGCATCGGGCACAGCTGGGGCTGGATGGGCTGGGAGGGCTTTTCCAGCCTCAGGGATCCTGGGATTCTGCAAAATACAGGATAGGACATCCTGGGCAGTCCCTTGTTTCAGCCAGAGCCACTTTACACAGACTGGAAACGCAATTAAAATCCAGATTTTTCCCTGCTGCTTTTTTCCCTCTCTAACAAGAAATAAAAGTCCTTTCAAGTGTCTTTCATCACAGCTGCCCCGTTTGCCTCCAGCTGGGACACTCCCTGTCCCACCAGGCAGCAGCTTGGACCTTCAGTGTGAGAACCAGGAGGATCCTTCAGTTCCCTCCCCCAGGAATTCTGTTCCCTGTGCGTTCTCCCTGCATCCTCCACCTGCTCTCAAGGCACGGGGTTCACACACAGCATCTCAAACACACGTTTGAGAAATGGCTGGGCTGGACAGAGCTTTCCTTGCAGCTTTTTGAGTTCCCTGCTTGTTCCTGCAGCTCTCAGGAGATCAGGAACAGCAGCTGAGGAAGCGTTGGAATGGGACGGAAGATCCCGAAGGGGGCTGGGAGGAGGAGGAGGAGGAGGAGGGGAGGACTAATCAAACACTCTGATTAATTGTTCACCAAAGCTCACAGTGATGCTTTTGCTTGGCAAACATCAGGCTCCAGAAAAGATCTGTCTCAAGAGCTGCAGTGTGAGCAGAGACACTGAGCTGTGGGAGATAAAGAGGCCAGGAAGGACAAATCCCTGAGCACAAGTGGGGTGGCAACAGGAACAACTCCAATCCAAGGCTCAGCTCCCGGCTCCCTGGCACGGGGAAAGCTCTCGGAGCTCTTTACCAGAACGCTTTGGACATGAAATCCTACTGGAAATCCATTTCTTATAGCCCAGGGCAGCCAGGATTGATGTGAATTCTGGGAAGCCAAGTCCTTTCTGGTGGCAGCGAGCGGGAAGAGGGATGGTGTCGGGAAGAGGGATGGAGTGGGCAGCACTGCCAGCGTTTCCTCGGCACTGAACGCCTTCCTTTGTCCTGCTGAGTCACCCAGAGCTGCTCCAGCACTGCCCAGCCTGGCTGCTGGGGCCAAGGAGAGGCACTGCAGGGCTGGATCTGCTCCGTTCTCCACGGGATAACGCGTTCTATCCCAAGGACACTCCAAGGAGCTGCTGCCTCCTGCCCAGGGGGGTGGGAAGGGATTCGGTGCTGTTTTGGTGTTGTTACCCAACCTCAGCATCGGGCACCACAAAACCCAGTCCTGCTCCAGCTGGCACTGCAAAATCCCAGATCCTGGCTCTGGGAATGTCAGATTCCTGATGATCCCAGCCTGGCTGCCGTCAGGGCTCTGCCAGCTGCCGCTCCCTTTGCTTCCAAACGTCTCCATTTCCTGGCGCTCTGCGGGATGAGCGGCTGCCAGAGGGAGCAGCAAACCCTGCACCAGCAAAGCAGCTCCACACAGAGGGGGTGGGACAGAAACCTCGGGGAGGGGTCACGCTGCAGGGGATCTCAGCATCTGGCCAGGGACAATCATGGAATCATGGAGTGGTTTGGGCAGGGAAGGACCTTGAAGATCATCCCATCCCACTCCCTGCCATGGCAGGGACACCTCCCACTGTCCCAGGCTGCCCCCAGCCCCAGTGTCCAGCCTGGCCTTGGGCACTGCCAGGGATCCAGGGGCAGCCACAGCTTCTCTGGGCACCCTGTGCCAGGGCCTCCCCACCCTGCCAGGGAACAATTCCTGCCCAATATCCCATCCAGCCCTGCCCTGGGCACTGGGAAGCCATTCCCTGTGTCCTGTCCCTCCAGCCCTTGGCAATTGTCTCTCTCCAGGTTTCCTGTGGCTCCTTCAGGCCCTGCAAGGCCACACTGAGCTCACCCCAAAGCTTCTCCTCTCCAGGCTGAACAATCCCAGCTGTGCCAGCCTTTCCTCCCAGCAGAGCTGCTCCATCCCTCTGCTCATCCTGGTGCCTCCTCTGGGCTCTCTCCAGCAGCTCCATGTCCTCCCTGTGCTGGGATCCCAGAGTCCCTGTGTGTGTGCAGCCCCAGGAATGGGGATGGATCCATGCTTGGAGTCCCTGTGTTCCAACCCAACTCATTTACTCGATCCCAGCCTCAGTTTATTGCACATTATCAATCACAGTGAAATGCCAGAGGATTTTTCCTTGGGAGAGGGAACAGAAGGCTTTTGTGCTGGGTTTGCTGTGGTTGGAGCTGGGGAGGAAGCAATCCTCCTCCTTTTGAACTGGAGAAAACCCCCCAGTTATTTGCACTGCCTTTGCCCTGAGTGCATTTGCTTTGTTGGCCGGTGGCTGTTTGGGGCATGGAGGGAAATCCTGGCACACCGTGAGAGGAAAACCAGCCTTGGTTTGACACACCTGGCCAGGGGTGGCTGCTGGAGGCCTGGCCCAGCCACCACAGGCTTGGGCTGAGCTCTCCAGAGTGGTGCTGGGGGGTCACAGACGTGCAGATGGGATATTACGGGATATTTTTTCCCTGGAAGAGTGGTCAGGCCTTGGAATGAGCTGCCCAGGGAGTGGTGGAGCCACTGCCTCTGGGAGTGTTCAGGAGGAGTTTGGATGTGGCTCTTGGGGTGATGCTGGTGGCGCTGGGTGATTTTGAAGGTCTCTTCCAAACCTGATGATTCTTTGACCCTGTAAAAGCCACATTTGCAGGTAATTCGTTGTTGATCTCAGTTTTAACAAAAACCAACCCCAAACCCAACCCAACCCATTCTGTGATCCAAACCCACTGGAGCGTTTGGATGTTGCTGCTTTAATTCAAGAGGAAAGGGCTGATACCTTGATTATTTCAGCTTCATTTCTTGGTACTTTTAAGCAGTTTTGTGTCCTGGTTTATTCACTGGTGTGATGAGCAGCATCCAGACCATGGACACCTCTGCAAGGCCGGGTTGGACCCTGGGGCTTGGAGCAGCCTGGGACAGTGGAAGGTGTCCCTGTCCATGGCAGGGGTGGCACTGGATGGGATTTAAGGTCCTTCTCACCCCAAACCATTTGATGCAATTGTGTACATGACTTTTAGGGTGAGATTCCAAAGAAAAAAATCCCATGGAACATTTTTCTGTTGTGTGGAAAAACAAGGGGTGAATTTTGAACTTCCAAGTGCAGCAGAGCAAACAAAGGTTTTGTTTTCCTGCCACTCTTTGCCCTAGAAAGCTTCACTTTGAGGGACACTTCTCTGACTCTTTTCAAGAGGTTCCCTCATCTCCAGCAATTAAATCACGGCTGTCAACGTGTTTAATTAATTTGCCATCAGAAGCTTTATTACATTTAGTGAAGGATGAGAAGCACTGAAGATGTTAAAGCTCAGCTTTGCTAGGGCAGAGCTGAGTGGAGGAGAATTCCAAACAAACACCAGCATCAAGGCAAAGGATTAAAGTGTTCCCCCACCTCCCTGCCCCTCGTCATTCCCAGTGCTCCTCACTGTCCAGAGCACTCCTGTGATGGCCACAGCTGGTTAAAACTCCTGAATGGACAAGAATCCCACTTATTTATTTTAATTTGGGTTAAAAGCTGATGCCACGCTTTTTGACAGGAGTGGAGCTGGTCATTACACCAGGATAAAAAACATCCCCTTGGTGAGATCTGCTGGAAAATATTTGGATGGTAAAAGTGTTGCATTAATGGGCTTTGATTAATGGATGGTGTTTGGAAAAGAAACTTTCCAAACAAAAGGAAGAATGTGCTATATCTGGCAGAAGAGTTGATCAACAGGAGTTCACTTTTTCCATTTCCTAGTGTGGAACAAACAGTGGAGGCTTAAAATTAGTAAATCCTTTAGTCATGGCATTAGGAATGGCATGGTGGAGTACTCACAGAGTTATGGGATGGCTGAGTTGGAAGGGACCTTAAGGACAATCCAACTCCAGCCCCTGCCATGGGCGGGGACACCTCCCACTACCCCAGGGTGCTCCAAACCCCGTCCAGCCTGGAACTGAACATTCCAGGGATGAGGCAGCCACAGCTGTCCTGTGCCAGGGCCTCTCCACCTTCACAGGCAAGATTCCTTCCCAGTTTCTAATCCAAAACTACTCTCAGCTGGACACCAGGAGCAATTTCCCCATGGAAAAGGTGCTCAGGCCTTGGCAGGGGCTGCCCAGGGAGGTTTGGAGTGCCCGTCCCTGGAGGTGTCCAAGGGAGGCCTGGAGGTGGCACTCAGAGCTCTGGGCTGGGGACAAGGTGGGCATCGGGCACAGCTGGGACTGGGTGGGCTGGGAGGGCTTTTCCAGCCTCAGGGATCCTGGGATTCTGCAAAATCCAATGGGTTTTGCAGCAGTTTGGGATTTCCGTGAAAGAACTGCTCTCCCATGGTAAGTCTGGATCTTCCAAAGTGCCTTTGTGTGGATCTGAAGCTCTTCTCACCCTCAGCTTTTCCTTTACCTGCACCCTGTTTTCTGAGGACGTTTCCTTTTCAGTCGTGAGGCAGCAGAGGTTTGGGAAGTTCTAAAAGGAGGGAACCAGAGTAGTTCATTAAAACTTCTCAGAAATGAAGTCCAACTCTTTTACAAACATTGTGATTAAGGTCACCTCATCCCTTGCTTGTGCTTGTCCCTGGATTGTGACTGAGGCAACAAACACAGGGTGGGCAACACCAGTGGCTTTTTCACTCCTGACTGAGATCCAGAGCAGGATTCAGCCTTTTCTGCTGGCCAGGGAAGAATGGGAATCCTGAGTTTAGCACCAGACCCTTACTGAAAGCAGGAGGAATGTGTGGCAGCCTGATTTAAGGAGGGACAGTTTCACTCCGTGCCTGGCCTATTGTTTTGAGTGGGAGGGAATTCAAAGAAACTGGGAAGACTTGTTTGCCCAGGAGGAAAAGAAATGCCTGAAGTAAGGAAAATATGGGGGGAGAGAGGGAAATGTCCCTGTGTGGACAAATGTAGATGTGAGAAGTGCAGGGGAAGGGCAGGAGGAGAGCAGGAGGGACCTGGGAGAGAGTCAGGGCTGGGGAATGTGGTGGGAAGGACTTGGGGCAGTGCCTGGTCCTGTCCCTCCACAGCATCCATGTCTGGGCACTCCAGAGGGCATGGAATCATGGAATGGGTTGGGGAGGACCTTAGAGCCCACCCAGTGCCACCCCTGCCGTGGGCAGGGACACCTCCCACTGTCCCAGGCTGCTCCCAGCCCCAGTGTCCAGCCTGGCCTTGGGCACTGCCAGGGATCCAGGGGCAGCCACCGCTTCTCTGGGCACCCTGTGCCAGGGCCTCCCCACCCTCCCGGGGAACAATTTCTCCCTAATATCGAATTTCCCCTTGTCCTGTCACTCCATCTCCTTGTGAAAAGTCCCTCTCCAGCCTTCCTGAAGTGCCTTCAGGTACTGGAAAGCTTCTGCAAGGTCCCCCCGGAGCTCTGGTGGTCCAGAACATCTCCAGTAGAGCCCTAAACCCCAGCCCATCTCTATAATGTCCTTTTTTTTCTTTTCAGACATAAAAGAAAGAAAGGAAAACACATTTATCGGTCATGCAAAGTTCAGCAGAAAGCTCAGGAGAAGGAAGGAGCTCTCTGAAGTTCAGAGAGCTTGGAAAGGTTGTGGTTGCCACATTCTTGGAAGTGTCCCAGGCCAGGTTGGAGCAGCCTGGGACAGTGGAAGGTGTCCCTGCCCGTGGCAGGGGTGGGATGAGATGAGTTTTAAGCTCAAAGGTTCGCTTTGAGCAGTGCCAGGATGTCATTAGGGGCAGCTGCAGCCTCGGGCACGTTGGGAAGCTCTGTCCCTGTCCTTCCTCAGACACTGAGGACAATCACTCCAAAATCAATTCATCAGCAGCAGCACTTCCTCCGACTCTCGCACGCCTCAGCTCTGAGAGAGTTTTTAGTCGAGCAGGAGCTGAGGAGGAGCAGCCTTGGGGCACTGTTGGACTCAGTCTTGGAGGTCTTTTCCAGCCTCAGTGACCCTGTGAAGCTCCAGTGAGCGCACGGAGCTGACCCAGAGAAGGAAGAGAAGGATTTCCCTGGAAGAAGTGACTCAGTGTTCTCCTCCTCAGCCAGGTGCTGCTCCCAGGTAAGGATTTCAGTGCTGACTGGATTTGCATAACCTCAGCCCACACAGATGAGCAGAGAGGAAACACAGACACTGCCCTGACCCCATGTGCTGACCAGGGAGTGATCACAGAACCCCAGAATGGACTGGGAGGGGAGGGACCCTAAAGCTCGTCCAGTGCCACCCCTGCCATGGGCAGGGACACCTTCCAAAAGTCCAGGAGATGCTGTGGCTGCTCCATTCCTGGAAGGGACCAAGGCCAGGCTGGAACGACCTGGGATAGTGGAAGTCCATACCCATGGAATTGGATGGTCCTTAAGGTCCCTCCCAACCCAAACCATTCCACGATTCCATGACCCGGCTCCTCTGCTGCTGCTCAGGAAGGTATTTTGGGAGCAATCCCAAAAGTTCTGGCTCTGCCTGAAGGCCGTGAATGAGGTTTGACTTTCCTTACACCAGCCTTGGAATGAGTTTGCTCCTGCTAATGTGGTTAAATCCGTGGAAAATGGGT
Source organism: Cnemophilus loriae (assembly GCA_013397755.1). Taxonomy (NCBI): domain Eukaryota; kingdom Metazoa; phylum Chordata; class Aves; order Passeriformes; family Corvidae; genus Cnemophilus; species Cnemophilus loriae. Next base: position 280,740 of record VZTF01004370.1, on the reverse strand, counting down.
AAGGAGGGATGAGAAGCTCAGGACAGAGCAAATCCACACCAGTTCTGCAGTGAAGGCTGCAGGGGTGTAGCTGCACGCCCAGGGCCACTCCTGGCCCTCTCACTCCTCCAGGAATCAGTGGAGCAGAGGCTCCAGAGGTTTGGGAAGGAGCTGCTCCCATCTGGAGTCTGCTCAGGGGAAAACCAGCCCAGCAGGAAGACACGCGGGGCTGCCTGGAGAGAAAAGCTTATCTGGGCCTCACACCATAACACAGGCACTTCTAAAGAGGAGGAAATGAGATAAAGAAATTACTCAGGGCTGCTGCTGCCTCTGAAAAACTTCCTTGATAAGGGAGGCAAGGCTGGGGCTCGTGCTGGGCAGGCATGGGAAGCCGGGGGTGGTGTGGGCAGGAAACTTTAATTATTTCAGCTCAATTAACAGAAAGGCCTTTCTCAGTTCTGCTGCTCAGGACAGAATGTTCCCTTGCCCCTGTGACTTGGCTCTTTTCCTGAATTGGGGGTATTTTTGAAGTCCTTCCTTGTGCATGGAAGGACCTTCCCTGACATTCCCCAGCAATTGGTTGCAAATTCCTGGGAGCTTGGAGAGGATGTTTGGACAGATCCTTTTTCCTGCACCACTGGGACATCTTTGATCTTTCATTCTTCTGACAGTGCCACCACCAAAACTGGTTTCTGAGCAGAAAACACCTCTGCTGCTCAGTGTACTGGGAGATGTTTCCCCATGGAAAGGGTGGTCAGGCCTTGGCAGGGGCTGCCCAGGGAGGTTTGGAGTCCCCATCCCTGGAGGTGTCCAAGGAAGGCCTGGAGGTGGCACTCAGTGCTCTGGGCTGGGGACAAGGTGGGCATCCGGCACAGCTGGGACTGGATGGGCTGGGAGGGCTTTTCCAGCCCCAGGGATCCTGGGATTCTGGGATCTGCTGATAAAAATGCAGACATAAAATGCCCTCTGAGGTGGCTGGATTCAGTGGAGGAAAAGCCAAAGGTTCAATGATAATTTTGCTGAAGGATCACCCTGCCAAAGGAAATCAAACAGGTCAGATTTCCACTATCTTGAATATTGGAAGGATGAACAAACCTCCAGTGATGTGGTGATTCAAGGCCAGGTTGGACAGGGCTTGGAGCACCGTGGGACAGTGGAAGGTGTCCCTGCCCATGGCAGGGGTGGGACAAAATGATCTTTAAGGTCCTTTCCAACACAGCCGTTCTGGGATTCTGTGTGCTCCTGGGAAGTTTGTTTGACCTTAGAATCCAGAGTCTCACCTTCCTCCCTCTGCCTAAATCCCAGAGGATTCTGCTCAGCCTGTGGGAGCTGATAACCCAAATTTGCTCTCAGGGGATCACAGAATCCCAGACTGGTTTGGCTTGGAGGGACCTCAAAGCCCATCCAGTGCCACCCCTGCCATGGCAGGGACACCTTCCACTGTGCCAGGCTGCTCCCAGCCCCAGTGTCCAGCCTGGCCTTGGGCACTGCCAGGGATCCAGGGGCAGCCACAGCTTCTCTGGGCACCCTGTGCCAGGGCCTCAGTCAGGAGTGGAGACGAGTTTGTAGCTCAGGGGAGGAACCTTCCCAGGACACCTGGGAACAATAAACTCCAGCTTTGGTCAGCACTAATCCAAATTTCCTCTGTCTGGTCGTTAAAGCCGTGAGTGGTGATTGGGGATGACCCCTCTGAACCATCCTCACCAAAATCAACTCTCCAGCCCCTGTGCCTCTGCTGAGGGCTCAGAATTCCTCTGCAGGGTGGGAATTCCATTTAACCTCGTTCTGGGGGTCGGAAGCCTCCCCATCTCCAGCCCTTCCAAAACTGCAGCTGTCAGCACATTTTTAATTTAACATTAGGGCTTTTTTCTTCAGTCTAAATTGCATTTCAGTGACTTTTCCCAGCTGCAGTAAATCCCCCCAGCTCCGCTGCCTTTGCTGCATCCCTGAGCTGTGGCCTCGCTGCCTCTGCTGCTGCCAAGGGAAGCTCTGGATCCTGGCAGAGGTCGTGCAAAGTGGGGGGACCAGCAGCTCCAAACCCTTGTTTTCAGGACTTTGGGATTGGATTAATGCTGGGATATCAGCAGGTGAATTAACCTCCCCCTCCTGGCCAGGGTTTTCCTGGAAGCCCATCCTTTGTAGGGTGACTCGGAAAACCTCAATCCAAAATTGTTTCTACAGGGTGTGGGCTGAGCTGGAGGTCCCATCCCAAAGGGACTGGCCAAGCCCTTTGGCAAGAGAGCTCTTTGATGCCTTGGAGTGGCTACCTAGAACAGAGGCCAGACAAAATTAAGAGAAATAAAAGCAGATATTTATTAAAGGCCTTCAAAAGGAACACCTTGAGCAGTCAGAAGCCTCCGAGGGGCTGCACCCAAGATGGGACCATGGTCATGAGTTTTTCACACAATTATAAGTTTGGGCCACTTACATATCAGGGGTTAATCCTCCAATTACAGCTTCAGGTAATGAAGTCATTTACCCCCAGTTTGCTCCCCCCACAACTCACTTTTGTTTATTCTTTTCGGGGCCTGAGGCTGTAGGGTGTCCTTGAGTTCCAGGCCCAGAGGGATTGTTTTGTCTGACCAAAACGTGAAGACAGTCACTAACACTCTCCATGGAGTTCAGAGTTATGCACTAATGCAGTACAGGATCTGGAAACAGAAAGGCTGAAATCCTAAGGCATTGCTTTGATGGGGGGACACCCTCGGGATGGGGGATGGAGCTGGAGAAGGGCCCCGGCCACCTCCTGTGCCCTTGGCTCGGCCGAAGGGAGCAGAGCCAGGGCCTGGGGCCTGCCCAGCTCGGGGCACTGTGGGGCCGCGGGCACCAAATCATTTCTGAATTACGGAATGAATTCTGAATTGTTCCTCCCTCCCTCTTGCTCAGGAGCCCAGAGAACTCTGCCAGTGAGGCTTTGTACAATTCTGGTGCTTTCCCCTGATTTTGTGGGGTTACCATGCCACAGATAAAGATCCGGACAGAAACGTGTTAGACCTCATCTATTCCTGTACAAGAGCCACAGCAGCAGCTTTTCCAAGGAAAAGGGAAAATTCATTGAAAGAATAAAGTGTATTTTCTGCTCCCCATCCTTATTTCAGTATTTCTTTCCTCAAAACAAAAATGAGGCCAATTTAAAACCAAAAGGCTTCCAGGAATACAGTTTCAAGAGATCTGCAAGACCCTGTGCTGGGAAATGTCCTTTGCCACCTTCCAGAGAAAACTTCCTGAGGGATCCCATCACTCCACAGGTTGTCATTGACCTGAGGAAAATGAAATCTGTGGCTGCTGACAGATCCAGGAGGGCAAAGAGAATTCCTGCATGGAGGTGGAGCTCTTTAGAAATATATTAAATAATGATCTCCCTGTGACAGGTGCTCCCGAGTCCCCCCAAAGTCAAATAGAAGTTACAGAGATGTTTCTGGAACAATGGATCTGCTCTAGTGGAGACAGAACCTTCCCTGGGCTGGAAGTGACACTGGTGGGACTGGGAGGGGAGTGGGGCCCACACGGACTCGGAGATCTCTTAAAATTAATCATAAAATGGCCTGGTTTGGAAGGAACCTTAAAGATCATCCCCTGCCACGGGCAGGGACACCTCCCACTGTCCCAGGCTGCTCCAAGCCCCAGTGTCCAGCCTGGCCTTGGGCACTGCCAGGGATCCAGGGGCAGCCACAGCTTCTCTGGGCACCCTGTGCCAGGGCCTCCCCACCCTGCCAGGGAACAATTCCTGCCCAATATCCCATCCAGCCCTGCCCTCTGGCACTGGGAAGCCATTCCCTGTGTCCTGTCCCTCCATGCCTTGTCCCCAGTCCCTCTCCAGCTCTCCTGGAGCCCCTTTAGGCCCTGGCAGGGGCTCTGAGCTCTCCCTGGAGCCTTCTCCTCTCCAGGTGAGCACCCCCAGCTCTCCCAGCCTGGCTCCAGCCCTGGAGCAGCTCCGTGGCCTCCTCTGGACTCTCTCCAGCAGCTCCAGGTCCTTCCTGTGCTGAAAATTCCAGAGCTGGACCCAGCAGTGCAGGCGGGATCCGAGCAGGGCACAGCAGACCCCCCTTGTCCCCACACAAGGGGTCCCCTCCCTTCCAGGCACCCTCCGCCCCCTCAGCAGCTCGGTGACCTCCCTGCCCCCTTTGGGATGGGGGGGTGACACCACACCTGCCTGGGGGGGCACGAGAGCCCTGCCCTGGGAGAAGGGGACAAGGAATGGCTCCAGGTGCCCTCCTTGGATGCCCAGCCTGCCCCATGCCCCAAAGGCTCCCTCCCCATTCCTGCCCCCCCAGCAGAGGCAGGGCACAGCCACCTCGCCCATCCCGAAGCGACGCTCCTCTCCCACACCTCCTCCCCAGGTATGCAGGGAAGAGGGAGCTGGGCCAGGAAGTGACAGGATCTGACTTTGTCCCAGATTTCCCCTGCGAGGAGGAAGCAGGGCCTGACTGGTCACTCTCCGCTGTCACTGACCACCCACACCCTCCTCCTCCTCCCTCATCCCAGTCTGGATCTGTCCTGGATCCAGCACACTGAGGCCACCCCAGAGGGAGCCTTTGCTGGCCTTTGCTGCCCTAACCCCATTTCTGAGCCTGCTGATTTAATCCATTTATTTCATCAGATTGATTTATCCAGCAGTGCAGTTTCCCTGATCAGCCCCAGCCCACCCTTGCAGCAGCTTTTCCTGGTGATGCTCCAGTGCTGGGTTAAACTCTGGGACACCCTCCCGGGGTCTGGGTGAGTTCACTCACTCAGGCACAACACCTCTTTATATTCCAGGGTTTTGGTGGCCATGCTCGGCCTCAAACTGGTGCCACTGGTCTGCCACTGGTCACCTCCCCCTGTGACTCCTCCTGGAGCCTGGGCCACCCTTTCAGCTTCTGCCTCTTCCTTGGCCCCACCAACGCCTGTGCCAGGCTTTAAAATGCACCTGAAAGCTCTCAAAGGGGAATTCTGTGGGGAGTGTGAAAACAAGAAGGATCAGATCCTGCTCCAGGCTTCCCAGGAGCAAAGGAAAACTGAATCGGGCTGCCCTGGAGGGGACAAACTGAGCAGGCAGGGGCTGCGCCAGAAGAAAGCCAGATTTTTCCAGAGATTTGGGCCAGTCTGGGAAATGAATCCCACAGCCTGCTCCTTCACTTGGATGCAGCAATGGCTCAGGCAAGGAAAGCAGCGGCTGCATCCCCACTCCAATAAAGCTCTGCAGAAGCGGCCAGCGAGAAAATGCTGAGATACTGTTTTCATCTGCTTGTTGAAATCCCCCAATCACCACCTCGATTCCTCTCTCCAGCTGCTCCTCAGGCAACAGCAGCTGGCAAAGAGTGTCAGGGNAGCTCCAGGTCCTTCCTGTGCTGAAAATTCCAGAGCTGGACCCAGCAGTGCAGGCGGGATCCGAGCAGGGCACAGCAGACCCCCCTTGTCCCCACACAAGGGGTCCCCTCCCTTCCAGGCACCCTCCGCCCCCTCAGCAGCTCGGTGACCTCCCTGCCCCCTTTGGGATGGGGGGGTGACACCACACCTGCCTGGGGGGGCACGAGAGCCCTGCCCTGGGAGAAGGGGACAAGGAATGGCTCCAGGTGCCCTCCTTGGATGCCCAGCCTGCCCCATGCCCCAAAGGCTCCCTCCCCATTCCTGCCCCCCCAGCAGAGGCAGGGCACAGCCACCTCGCCCATCCCGAAGCGACGCTCCTCTCCCACACCTCCTCCCCAGGTATGCAGGGAAGAGGGAGCTGGGCCAGGAAGTGACAGGATCTGACTTTGTCCCAGATTTCCCCTGTGAGGAGGAAGCAGGGCCTGACTGGTCACTCTCCGCTGTCACTGACCACCCACACCCTCCTCCTCCTCCTCCCTCATCCCAGTCTGGATCTGTCCTGGATCCAGCACACTGAGGCCACCCCAGAGGGAGCCTTTGCTGGCCTTTGCTGCCCTAACCCCATTTCTGAGCCTGCTGATTTAATCCATTTATTTCATCAGATTGATTTATCCAGCAGTGCAGTTTCCCTGATCAGCCCCAGCCCACCCTTGCAGCAGCTTTTCCTGGTGATGCTCCAGTGCTGGGTTAAACTCTGGGACACCCTCCCGGGGTCTGGGTGAGTTCACTCACTCAGGCACAACACCTCTTTATATTCCAGGGTTTTGGTGGCCATGCTCGGCCTCAAACTGGTGCCACTGGTCTGCCACTGGTCACCTCCCCCTGTGACTCCTCCTGGAGCCTGGGCCACCCTTTCAGCTTCTGCCTCTTCCTTGGCCCCACCAACGCCTGTGCCAGGCTTTAAAATGCACCTGAAAGCTCTCAAAGGGGAATTCTGTGGGG
>VZTF01004370.1:232430-269557 GCA_013397755.1 Cnemophilus loriae | reverse complement strand
GGGGCTTGGAGCAGCCTGGGACAGTGGAAGGTGTCGGTGTCCCTGCCATGGCAGGGGTGGCACTGGGTGGGCTTTAAGGTCCCTCCCAACCCAACCCATTCCATGATTCCACGAGAATTCACCACCCTGTGATGAATTTCTCAGTGTTTCAGCCTCAAACCTGCGAGTGCCCAGATAAAGAGTTCACGCTGAAAATCAGCACAAGGAGTTGCTAATTAACAATTAATTCCTGCGTGTGACCCTCTCCGTGTCTGCAGGAGTTGTGTTCCCTCGGCTGTGGCAGCACCTGCAGGCACAGAGCACTCCAGGGAAACGTTCTCCTGAGGGATGTTGGGGCACAAGAGCACAGCCCTGGCTCTGTCCCTCTGTCCCAGCAGCTCCTTGTGCAGCTTTCATTCCATAACAAGGCACGAACAAATCCAAGGCAGCCTCCAGGTACCTGCTGTTCCTGCAGGGTCATTCCCAGCAGCTGGAGGCTGTGCCCAGCCGAGCTCCCTCCCACGCTGAGCTCCTGGGAAACATCCCTGAACCGTCACCATCCCCTCCCAGAGGTGTCACTCCTGCTCCGGGCTCCTTTTCAGCCTGGATGGATCAGAAATGGTTCCAATGAACTTCCTCTTCAAAACCCCTGAACAACAATAGCTGAGTGTTCTGGAGAAGGATTTGCTGAGCTGCTCCCATGGATTTAAAGAAGCAGAAAGCCCTGAGAGCCACCCCGGGGGGTGCCAAGGTGACTTTGCTGTCACAGAAGTCCCCTTGAATGACAATGCCCCATTCAGGGGGCCAAGGGCTGAACCAGAGGGATGCTGTTGTCTTCCAGACTCATTTAAACGAGGGGCTGTGGTGGAGTTGTCAGTCATGGATGGGGAAAGGCTGGCAGAGCTGGGATTGTTCAGCCTGGAGAGGAGAAGCTTTGGGGTGAGCTCAGTGTGGCCTTGCAGGGCCTGAAGGAGCCACAGGAAACCTGGAGAGAGACAATTGCCAAGGGCTGGAGGGACAGGACACAGGGAATGGCTTCCCAGTGCCAGAGGGCAGGGCTGGATGGGATATTGGGCAGGAATTGTTCCCTGGGAGGGTGGGGAGGCCCTGGCACAGGGTGCCCAGAGAAGCTGTGGCTGCCCCTGGATCCCTGGCAGTGCCCAAGGCCAGGCTGGACACTGGGGCTTGGAACAGCCTGGGACAGTGGGAGGTGTCCCTGCCCATGGCAGGGTTGGAACCAGGTAATCTTTGAGGTCCTTTCCAACCCCAAACCATTCCATGATTTTAGGATTTGATGTTACCTGGCTGCTGAGGATTTGGGAATGCAGTGCTGACAGGATTCCTCTCATTAAGTGATTTACAGGTGGCACTAGAAAGGGAAAAGGACCCTTCAGCTTCCTGTGTGAGACTGTCAGAGCAGAGGCTGTGCCTGGGAGGCTTTGGGCTTCCAGGTGCTTCTGGGTGTCCCCATTTCCTGCTCCTGGAGCTCTGGCAGCCTCAGGGCCGTGCCCATTCCCTGGGGAGCCTGGGCAGTGCCCAGCACCCTCTGGGGGAAGAACCTTTCCCTGATATCCAACCTAAACCTGCCCTGGCCCAGCTCCAGCCGCTCCCTGGCTGCTGTCCCTGTCCCGGAGCAGAGATCAGAACCCCTTCATGCCTGGGGGGCTCAAGGGGGGAGTCCTGACCTTTAAATACCCGCAGGAAGGTCAGGGTGAGGTCTGTGGCAGCTCCACACCGTAACAGACCGTCTGTGAAGTCTGAGGGTGTTTTGAAGGTGTTGGCGGGGATGGACTCAGCCCTGCCTGTGTTGCAGATGGGAGGTGAGAGAGGATCTCCAGGTCCATGCAGGCTCTCTGAGGTAAATCCCTCACTGATTTAGGAAAGAGAGACAGAGGAAATCCCGTTTTTATCTGGTGCTATCCTCTGATTTTTATCCTTTTCCAGCCGAAGGAAGGAAGAAGTGCCAAGGACAGAAGATCAGAATGTTGGTGCTGTCCAACAGCACGGCCCTGAACCTGCTCCTGTCCAAACTGCTCCAGGGCTGCCTGGACCAGACCAACAGCTCAGCTCCTCCGCACGTGAGGAGCGCCAGCAACAACCTGGAGATCATCTACGTGCTGCTGATGGTGGGGCTGTTCGGGTTCTTCACCGTGGGGGTGATGGTGACCAACCTGCGGGCGCGCCGCCTCGAGGGGCCCCGCGACCCCTACAACACCTACATCGCCACCGACGCCTGGCACAAGAAGGACAGGCAGTACTTCCAGGCCAAGATCATCGAGAATTACAAGCTCTGCTGTGTCCTGGAGAACCAGCTGGCCGTGGAGCAGCCGGGCATGAAGATCCCTGAGGAGAAATCTTCCTAGGGAAAGGGGGGAAAGGGTCGTGCGTGGCACGGGGACGATGTGAGCGATACCTGCCGTGGGCCAGGGGAGCTGCTGGTCCTTCTGCAGAGCCACAGGCCTTGGCCAGGCTGGAGAAGCTGGTGCTGGTGAAGCTGATGGATCTGGGATATCCCAGTGCTATCCCAGTGCTATCCCAGTGCTACCCCAGTGCCCGGAACCGGCATTGTGCTGGAATCCAACAGCAGGACCCACATGGAATATCATGGACTCACCAGCTTCACCTACTGAAACAGAGCCTCAGGCTGCCGGAGGGCAGGGCTGGATGGGATTTTGGGAATAAATCCTGCCCTGGGAGGGTGGGGAGGCCCTGGCACAGGGTGCCCAGAGAAGCTGTGGCTGCCCCTGGATCCCTGGCAGTGCCCAAGGCCAGGCTGGACACTGGGGCTGGGAGCAGCCTGGGACAGTGGGAGGTGTCCCTGCCATGGCAGGGGGTGGGAATGGGATGAGTTTTATCTCCCTTCCAACCCAAACCATTCTGGGATTCTCTGATTCTCTAAAAAGGAAAATCTTGGTGTTGCCAGTGTGATATTAGAGCCTAATTAGGACCTAATTAGAACCAAACACAGGGCAGAGGTGTTAATTGCCAAGCATGGCTTAGACAATCATTTTCAAGGAAGACCAAACTCTCCCAAGAAAAAGCAGCTGAACGATTTAATTTGCATTTTTATCCCGCTTAGAATGATGATTTTATAAACTGTACAATGCTGTGCTAACCTAGTTCCTTCAGAATCATGCCTCTCTTAGGGATAAGATATTAGGAAAAATTTCCCATTTTTTTTCTGAAAAATATTTCCATGGAAAAACGCAGACTTTGGAGGGAAACCTTAGTGACTGTGATGGGTGTGGCACTTGGGGATGTGGGTTAATGCTGGGTTAAGGGTTGGGCTCGAAGATATTGGAGGGCTTTTCCAACCTCAAAGATTCCATGATTCCACTTCCTAGCAGATCTCCTGGAGGGGTCCTGCTGGCTTTTTGAAATTTCCTTCCTCTGGATGGGGCTTGATCCTGGCAGCAAAATCCACGTGCAAAGATTGAGCACCCACGGGGTCTGTGCCATGGAAGTGGGTACATTCCCAGATTTCAATCTCAATTAATTATTGCACAAGCCCCAAGTGCCAGCCTCTGGCTGGGAAGGGAATTCCCACTCTGGGAAGAGCAATTCCATAATTTCTGCTGTTTAATCACGCAGAGGTGATGTCTGTGCTTAGATTCCATGAGCAGCTCCTGCAGCTCCCAGGTATCTATCCCAGGATCCGACACAAAATCCACGTCAGGAAGGTTTTCCTGCCCTTCCCTCCTCTTCCCTCCTCCACAGGCCGGGTCTGGAGGGACGGGGCAGCCAAATCCAGCTGCTGTGGCACCAACCATCTCCTTTAAAAGGAGAAATCCATCTCCCCTGGACGTTGTGTTCCTTCAAATAACAGCTTGGCCAGCTTGGAGCTGCTTTGGGATGAAGGAAGCGACAGTCTGGGCAGGAGTGGGGATTTTATTTCTGCTCTGCAGATACAAATCCCATTTTTAGCTGCTGGAGAGGAAAGACAAGTGGGAAAGGCTGGAAAGAAGAGCAGAGCAGCTGCTTCCAAGGCAAGGCGAGGGCAGAGAGCTTGGATGGGGAAGCAATCCCAGCAGAGCCCTTTTCCAGGCACTTCTCTGGCACTGCACTTTCATCTAAGTAATATTCCAGCCGTGTCTGTGTTCCCAGAACACTCAGGACACTCAAAATGCAGGGTTGGGGTTTTTTAAAGATATTTATATAGCGCCTACCATTAAGCTGAGGACAAGATCCACGTTTTCGGTGTCTGGAGCAGCTTGGAAAATCTCCAGCAGCTTAATTATCCCAGTCCCTTTTTCCTCTAGAGGAATGGAAACCCAAGCCCAGTGCTGGAAAAATGTTGATTTCTCAGCCTGGGCGCTGCTCTTTTGGGATCTCACTGTTTAGGACTTGCCTTGGGAGAGGATCTGCAGAGCCAGGCCCTTGGACTTGGCTGAAACTTGCACCAAAAGTTGCCTTTACTGACATTAAAAGCTTTAATTAAGCTTTTAAAAAATTAAAACCTTTAAAAAATTAAAACCTTTAATGACATGAAAACATTTAATGACAGCAAAACCTTCCATGACATGAAACCCTTTGAATGAAGCTTGTCCCGAGGGCTCCCTCCTGCAGCTCTCCCTCCACCCCAGGTGTTTTCAGGGATTTTGGGCCATTTTATTTTCATAGCTTCAGGGCGGTTATTTGTGAGGAGGGTGGTGCTCAGCATTAATTGTATCCCATTTTTTTTTTTCTTTTAGCAGCTCTGCCTTTTTATTTCATTAAAAATAAAAAAGAGGGGAGGTCTCATAGCTCAGCTTTGCTGTGCCCCCATCACCCCTCAGTGCCCGCTGTGGATTCCCACCGTGGGCTTGAACCTTTCAGTCTTGGAGTTCTCTTTCCCCTCTGCTTTTGTCACTTGTACAGAGCAATAAAATCTGAATTTCAAGCACTGCTCGTGGCCTCAGATGTTGTTTTTGCTTCCAACCTGTTCCGCAGGCTCAGGGAAGGGGGCAGATCCTCCCCAGCGGGCACCCACTCAGCCGTCCCCTCTCTCCACGCGATTGAGCAGGGCCACGCAGGTGCTGGGAGCTCTCCCAGCGCACCCAGATCTGCACAAATATCAAAATGTCAGCAGCAAATTCCTCACCTCCAGTTCACTCCCGGGGTTTGCAGCCCCCAGGGCGTGTTTGGCTCCGGAGTTGGGGAGCAGCGATCCCGGCGCAGCCTCCGGGCACCAGCTGGGCGCAGTTTCCTCCCCAGCAGCACCTGCCCAGGGCAGCCTGGGCTCTGTGGCACCTCCAGCTCCATGAAATGACGGTGGGCCTGGGAAAAGCCATGGAAATGTTGGAGTGAGTCCAGACGAAGCCATGGAGATGCTCCGAGGGCTCTGGAGCCAGGCTGGGAGAGCTGGGGGTGCTCACCTGGAGGAGAGAAGGATCCAGGGAGAGCTCAGAGCCCCTTCCAGGGCCTAAAGGGGCTCCAGGAGAGCTGGAGAGGGACTGGGGACAAGGCATGGAGGGACAGGACACAGGGAATGGCTTCCCAGTGCCAGAGGGCAGGGCTGGATGGGATATTGGGCAGGAATTGTTCCCTGGCAGGGTGGGGAGGCCCTGGCACAGGGTGCCCAGAGAAGCTGTGGCTGCCCCTGGATCCCTGGGCCAGCCCAATCTCTAATCGAATCCTTCTGTCAGTTTAAAACCCGGCTCTACCTGCCCACAATGAATCCACTCACACAGAGGTGTGAGAGCGGCCCAGGCTCAGCTTTGGGACAGCCAGGTGCTGATTCCAGCTGGAAGAAAAGGGGAATGCAACACTGAGGGAAATCTATCCAAGGAATGACTCCAGGTGTTTATATCCAGGCAGCCCAGAGCCAGGGAAGCAAATCCGTGCTGATCTGAGGCAGCTCTGGAGCCTGACGTGCCCAAATCGAGGGCTCATCCTTTGCCCTCCCCGTCCTGGAGAACTCCAAGCTCTTATTTCCCATCTCATGGACAACTTGCACCTGCAGCAGGTGGATTTTTATTTTACCAGCAGAAATCCTCAGAGCTGCAGGGATGGGAGATCGAACCCGTGGGATTAAACAGTCCAGCTGGAAAATCCTTCAAGGCTGTGTGAGTCTGGAGCGAGTTCCCCATCTCACTTTGGAGTTATCAGTGCTATCTTTATTTGCAGCTGGCTGGGTCAGACCTGCTAAACCTGGAAACTTGTTCAGAGACAAGCAGGAGGAAACTGATAAAAATAGAAGATAGGAGCAATCAGAAGCGAGCAGAACATTCTTTTACAGCTGATAACTGCTCTTATCTTATGTAATATTTCGCTGGCATCCTGTTTCAGTTTTACACGTTGTTATCACTGCCCCAAACTCAGTCCCCAGTTGCCTGATCCAGCCGGAGCCCTCAGCTGGGCCTGTGAAACCTCCACGGAGCCTTTCTCAAGAGGTGGCTGCAGGGAGCAGCACAAACCCTGGCACAGGAGCTGCGGGAGGGCACCGGGAACGTGGCAGGAGCTGCCCTGCAGCTGCCATCCAGAGGGAGCTGGACGAGCAACAGAAGTGCCCCATGGGAATCTCACGAGGTTTAACAAGGCCAAGTGCTGCACTCGAGTCGGGGCAACCCCTGGGATCGATCCAGGCTGGGATGAGCAGACGGAGCAGCCCTGGGAGAGCTGGAGCTGCCCCAGCCCAGAGCCCCCCGTGCCCTGGGCTGAGCCTCAGTGTGGGCAGCAGGAAAGGGGTTGGGATTGTGCCCCTGTGCCCCGCTCAGGTGAGACCCCACCTGCAGAGCTGCCCCAGCCCTGGGCCCAGCACAGGGAGGACGTGGAGCTGCTGGAGAGAGCCCAGAGGAGGCACCAGGATGAGCAGAGGGATGGAGCAGCTCTGCTGGGAGGAAAGGCTGGCACAGCTGGGATTGTTCAGCCTGGAGAGGAGAAGCTTTGGGGTGAGCTCAGTGNTGGGCAGGGCTTGGAGCAGCCTGGGACAGTGGAAGGTGTCCCTGCCATGGCAGGGGTGGCACTGGATGATCTTTAATGTCCCTCCCAACCCAAGGCAGCCTGAGATTCTGTGATTTAACCCTGAGGATCAGGGATTGATCCCAAGTTTTTGCCCAGGGAATGCTCCTTTGGCACAGCCCCACCAGCCCTGTCTCTTCTGTCTCCCACCACTTCCACGCTCATCCTTCTCCAGGTTTCCCTGCCCACCCCAGCCCTGGCCTGCAGCCCCAGGAGCTGCTCCCTCTCCCCAGCCCAAGGGGCCCTATCAGGAGGATCTCTCCCATTGTTCCCAACACCTGAGCTCCGTTTCCTTTTTCCTCGTGGCCTCCAGCTCCAGCGGCAGCAGGGATTTGTCAGGGGAGCATCGATTCAGCAGCTGTTGTGCACAGGAACCTCCAGCCTGTGCCTTTATCCAGGCAGCTTTAGGGACTTCCAGGACTTTTTGTCCTGGCAGGGCTTTCTCGAGGCTTTATTTTCTGTTTCCCACCCAACGATGCCAAAGGGAGCTGGGAAAAGGGTGCAAACAAGAATCTCACACTGACCCTGCACCTGCAGGCAGATCCTGCTCATTCCACCTCTGGAACGTCCCCCCCCAGCAGCCCCATCCCCAGGGACTGGGGGCTGGATCGGACTCTGAGGGATAAAACACCAAATCCTCCCTGTATTTTTATTTTTTCACCTCAATATGCAAAAGTTGTGGCGCAGGAATAGGAAAACCAGCACGGGCACCACTCAGGGACTGACCCAGGGCAGGGCTGACACCCAAAATCCACCTTCTGTTCTCCTTCTGTTTCTGGCCTTCCCTCAAAACAAGGGAGATCTCTCTTTACCACCAGCCCTGCTGCCTTTCCATCCAAATCCTGACCTGCAGAAAGGATCATGACAGAAGAAAAGGCATTCTGAATCAAAGTAAGAAGCTGAGAAACACCCTGGGTCATGCCAGAGCTCCAGGAGCGTTTGGACAGCGCTCCCAGGGACGCACAGGGGGGATTGTTGGGGGTCTGGGCAGGGCCAGAGGTTGGATTCAATCCCTGTGGGTCCCTTCCAGCTCAGGGTATTCCATGATTTGATGCTGATCCAAATCCCAGAGGTGCTGCCCAGCTCAGTGCACAACACAGGCAACAGAAACTGAGTCTTTGTTTAATAACAAATTATTTAATCCAGCCTGTGCACATTGAACAGCCTCTCCTGGATTTTTCCACGTGCATTTTGCTCCTCATTTCTGCTCCCAGAAGTCACTGAAATGGAGAAATCACCAGGAACTCTGAAGGATCCTTCCTTTCTCCAGCTCTGGGCAGGTTTCCTCTTTCCTCCTGAAGCTCCTTCAGTGGGAACCGACACAGGCAGTGCATTCCCTGCTCCAGCTTCTCCTCTTCGTTTACCCACTGGCATTTTTTAGGGATCTGCAGAGAATTAAGTTGCCTGTGGAATCTTCAAGAAGGAGAAAAGAGCTGTCCCAACCTGCTGGGTTTATCAGATGTGGTTGTGGGTTTATTCCATAAATTTAATGGGTTTATTCCATTCAATTTCCCATTCCAGGAGGAGGACGAGGCTGCACCTCCTGCAGGGATCACACCAGTGTGTCCCAGCTGCTCACCAGTTGCATCAGTGCCTGCTCTGGGGAAACCCATCAAATCCCAGTGCAGGTGGCTCAGATGAACCCATTTTACCTGGAAATCTTCAGGGGAGGGGGAAGAGGAACCCAGGAACTCCAGTGTTGGGGACAGCAGGGGACAGACAACCCATCCCAGGCCTGGCCCGGGGCCACCGTGTGTGGCCATACCCAGATCTCTCCCCAGATCCCGAATATTCCTGCTCTGCTGGCACCTCCTGTTCCATTTCTGGGACTTTCTGGATCCCATCCAGCTGTTCCCAGTCCCTGTGGATTTAGAAATGCCCAACTGCCCGTGGCTGGGGTGGGGTGAGATGGTCTTTAAGGCCCCTTCCAGCTNTGGGTTTATTCCATTCAATTTCCCATTCCAGGAGGAGGACGAGGCTGCACCTCCTGCAGGGATCACACCAGTGTGTCCCAGCTGCTCACCAGTTGCTTCAGTGCCTGCTCTGGGGAAACCCATCAAATCCCAGTGCAGGTGGCTCAGATGAACCCATTTTATCTGGAAATCTTCAGGGGAGGGGGAAGAGGAACCCAGGAACTCCAGTGTCGGGGACAGCAGGGGACAGACAACCCATCCCAGGCCTGGCCCGGGGCCACCGTATGTGGCCATACCCAGATCTCTCCCCAGATCCCGAATATTCCTGCTCTGCTGGCACCTCCTGTTCCATTTTTGGGACTTTCTGGGCAGATCCCATCCAGCTGTTCCCAGTCCCTGTGGATTTAGAAATGCCCAACTGCCCGTGGGGTCACAGCAGCATCAAAAAATGGAGTTTTGTGGCAAAGGGAGAGCCTGAGAACGGCAGGAGAACAGCAGAAGCTGTGGAGGTCTCTCAGTGGAGTGGTGAGAAAGCTGAATGCGTTCAGGGCCAATCATGCTGGAAAAAAATGCTGGAAAAGCTGGGAAAAAAGGAAGAAAGAAACAAATGGAACTGCCTGGGACCTTTATCATCAGAATCCCTCCTTGTACAATGTCCAGTAACATCTCTTTTACCCTCTGGCTCACACAAACTCTTTTCTTTCACGGGCTGTGCTCCTGTGCAAGTTTTCCAGAGTTCTCCTCTTGCTGAGGGGGAATATTGGGAATATCTACGGCTCCTGTAGGAAAAAGCAGCTCAGGAGTGCAGAGAGCCCTGAGCTGTGGCAGCACCAAGCTGCTCCCTCTGGGACAGGATCAGGCTGAGGGAGTGTTTGGTGTAAATCCTGGAGGATTCAGAGGAGCTTTTCCTCACAGCTGCACTGAGGGTGGAGAGAGACAACCAGGTCACAGAGAGCCAGGCTGGGAACCAGAAACCTGGGAATGGGATCCATGGGTTGGTCTGACCTGCACTGGGACCATCCACGGAATCCTGGAATGGTTTGGGTTGGAAGGGACCTTAAAGATCAATTATTTCCAAGGGAACACCTTCCACTATCCCAGGGTGCTCCAAGCCCTGTCCAGCCTGGTATCTCCTGGGAAGCCAAGACGGCTCAGCCACCACTGAGACCAGGAGAAGGACAGGGCAGCTCCTCCCCCTGCCCAAGCAGGGTCCTGGGAAGGGATTTGCCATGCAAAATATCTCCTAACTCTCTGCAGCCTCAAAATATCCCCCTGGGAGTGTCCAAGGCCAGCTTGGACGGGGCTTGGAGCAACCTGGGATAGGGAAAGGTGTCCCTGGCCATGGGAATGGGATGACCCTTAAGGCTTCTGCCTCCGAGACGCTTTGGAGGAGGAGGAGCAGGAAGAATGCTGGGGAAGGGGCATCTCTCAGCATCCCAGCCTTGGGAATGGTTCATTCCTGCAGCAAACACCTGCCAGGGCATGACCCAGATTTTCTGGGAGGAGTCACAGGGATAACGTGCCGGGATCCACCTGTGGCCGAGGCCCTCGGGCCGCTGCCCCCGGTGACCGATGCCCAATGACCGGCGAGGGCTGTTTGCAGGGCTCCTCACGTGAGCCGTGTCACATCCAGACATTCCTGCATCCCACTTCCTCCGGGCCAGCAGCCCCGGCTCGACAGGAAATGTCACTCGGAGACACGATCCGCCTTGTGTGTCCCGGGGCTGGGAGCGTGGAAAACAAGCTGGGAGGAAAGTGGGGCTGGGAAATGCTCGAGGCTGGAGCTCATCTGGGCTTGTCCGTGGCTCCATGAATCCTCCGCTCCTGCCTCGTTCCAGCACGTGGGATTTTAAAGGCGTGTCTGACTGCCTTGCTCGTGTCCTGCCTGTGCTTCCAGGTATCCTCGCTCCTGGGAGAGGGGACACAGAGATCAGGTCCATTCCCACCAGCTCCTAAAACCCATCCAGGGTTTTGATGTTCTAAAATCCAATATTTGGGCAAAAATAGGACTAAAATAGCCTTGCTTGATTGTTTCCTCGCCTTGTCTGTTTAAAAAAGTCGAATTTCAGGAACAAGGGAACCAAATCCTCAGCTCTGCCCTGGCCTGTGTCCCATGAAACTGATGGAAACTCCCCAGTTTATCTGCCATGACTGGAAGACTGTCAGGTTTATTTCTCATGACCCTGGGATTCCTGCTCCAAACCCGTTTCCTCATTCCTTTTTAAAAGCCCAGACCCGAGGGCTGTGCCTGGAGGAGGGAGGGAGACACCTTTGGGCAGGTGCTGAGTGCCTGGTCCTGCTCAGGGGACACGGCCGTGTCCGTGTGTCCGTCTCCATCCACATTCCCAGAATTCCCACCCTCCCCCTGGAAACCTTACACCAACCCAGTTCCTTCCTGGGAATGGCAGCTGGATGCCCCTCTGGGGATGTGGGAACCCTGCTGAGGGCAAGGAGGAATCCTGCACCTTTTTCCTGGGAATCAGAGGGGGAATCCATCCTCCTGCACTTTTCCCGTCACCAGTTAGAGGCTGACACTAATCACGGTCATTAATTAGCAATCAAGCTCCTCTCCAAGGCAGGCTGGACTCATGGACTCTGTGTCTCTCCCAGAGAACCGGGAAAACTCCCCCAGAGTCCCTGGCTATGAAACAAACCCCCCAAAATCACTCGTCCCCCCACACTGTGCAGGTGATCGAGGGCCAGCGCTCCCACGGGATTGTTTTCCATGTTTATCCTTCTGCATTTCCATCGGACTTGGTTTCCAAGGAAAAAGAACCATCAAATCCAGGGAAGAGTCTGAAACTCTCCCTTCAGAGAGGACATTGAGGGGCTGGAGCATGTCCAGGGCAGGGAACGGAGCTGGGGAAGGGCTGGAAAACACATCCTGGGAGGAGCAGCTGAGGGAGCTGGGAAAGGGGCTCAGCCTGGAGAAAAGGAGGCTCAGGGGGCACCTTGTGGCTCTGCACAACTCCCTGACAGGGAAAGGAGGAGAGGAAACGGCCTCAAATTGCACCAGGGGAGGCTCAGATTGGAGATTGGAAACATTTTTTTCCCTCAGAGCCATCAGGCCTTGGAATGAGCTGCCCAGGGAGGTTTGGAGTCACTGTCTGTGGGAGTGCTCAGGAGGAGCCTGGATGTGGCCCCTGGGGACAGGGTTTGGGGTGACGCTGGGTGATCCTGAAGGTCCCTTCCCACCCTGCTGATTCCGGGATCCGGTGAAACCAGGTGGATTTTCCATGTCCACGCTCCAGCTCTGAGAACCAGAGCCATGGGTTTGGCTCTTGGGAATGGGGGCTTGAAACCTCTCGGCACCACATTTTGCCCCCAGATCTGGGATTTGGCTGCTCACAGCTCCCTCAGCCTGGCAGCACTGGGGTTACCCAGGAATGAGGCAGTTTCCCAGGCCTCTCCTTCGCCCTGCAGCCCTCAGGTCTCCTCTCCTCCAAGCAGTAGCTCCCTGCTTCTGATTTCCTTCCCATTTCTGCATTTGTTAGCCAAAGGTGGAGCTCGCTCACGAGCTGCTGAGACTTTTAAAGCTCTGTGTGTTCTCCAGACGAGACTGGACACGGGGAAAAAAAGGAGCTGAGTCCCACAGGCAGATTTAGGAACGTGTCTGACCACAATTTAAGTGCTCCTGGCTGCCGTGGGGCCCAGCTCTCCCCTCCTGCTACCCAGGAAAAATCAGCTGAGCTCTCATCCTCCCTCAGCTGTGCTGGAACCTCAGGCCAGGAGCCGTCTGTGCTCCAAACCCCAGCTGAATCAGGGATGTTGCAAGGGCTGGCCGCTGTTTTGTGTTGCTCCTGGAGGGGATTTGGCTGGGAAGGGGTGGAACTCCGGCTGTTTGGCCGTGTCTGAGCGGGATCAAACACCCCTGCCCGGCTGGCAGAACAGGCTGGAAGGGGCTGGGGCAGGAAGGCGGCAGCTCAGATAGGGAGGCTGCCTCATCCAGCATCCTCTTTCCTATTCCTGGCTACTTTCTTTGCCCATCCTTTCTCCAGAAGGGTGAAGCAGGGGTGGAGGTGAGCCCTGAGCAGGGACAGCTGGGCAGCCTCGTCCCAAAACAGGGGCAATTCCTGGGCTCTGGGCAGGGCAGGGGGCTGGGACTGGGTGATCCTGATGGCTCCTTCCCACCTCAGGCTATTTCACAATTCTCTGATTCCTCTGGTGCATCCAAACACCTCGAGGGGGCACCTGGGTATTTCTGACAGTCCCTGAATCTAAAAACAACCAAATTTTCTGGGGATTTATGACCAATAACCAAAAATCCCTCCAGGCCCACCATCTCCTCTGTCACCCACCAACAAACCCCCTCCCAAACCAACTTTCCTGGCTTGTTTTCCCCACCTGAGCCCTCCCCCGCGCTCCCCTCCCCTGTGCTTGCTCAGGGGACACTTTTTGTCCCTTTTTGTCCCTTCTCCCGGAGCCCCTGGCGCAGGAGCCTCCCAGGTGACGCTATCCTGTCCCCGCCTGCCCGGCCACTCCCTGCTGTGATTATCCCCAGCAGCAGCCAGGCCACTCCTCCCCTCTGCTCCTTAAATAGTTAAATCCTGGAGCAGCTGGAGCCAGAGGGGACAGGAGCTGCTCCAGGGCTGATCCGGCGCCGCAGGTGAGGGAGCACCGGGCAGGTAAAACACCTCAGGGATGCTGTCACAGCGCCTGCAATTTCCTCTGTTAATGACATGCAAGCGCTGCTTTAATTATTTATTTCAATTTTTTATCAGTTTGGATTTTTTTTCCCCTGAAAATCAGCTCTGCTTAATGGTGTAGTTATTAGGAATATCTTTATAAATTAGCTAAATATGACATTAGGTGTATATAGGCACTAGGTGTATGTATAATAGGGATTTGCAGCTCTGTTTTTGTATTTTAACGTGCTTGTGTGTGTAGGGGGAGGAGAAATTTATCCAAACCTCCGTGAGTGCATGGATTTCATTTCTTTTTATCTATTTGTGAGGCAGGAGATGGTGAGCGTGGAATGGGCTGGGTTGGAAGGGACATCAAAACTCATCCAGGGACACCTCGCACTGTCCCAGGCTGCCCCAAGCCCCAGCCACGCCGGCCTTGGGCACCTCCAGGGATCGCAGCTGCTCTGGGAATGCCATCCCAGGGCAGGATTTCTGCGTCCTGTCCCATCCAGCCCTGCTCTCCTGCAGGCTGAGCTGTGTTTGTGTGGGCCACACCTCTGCACACACAGAAAAAGGTCACCACAATCCTTAGGCTGTGGGAAAGCAGGGGAGAGGGGAGGTGGGGAAAGGGGCTGAGCCCGATCCTGGGAAATTAAAAAAAAAAGCTGATTTCTGATCAGTCTAATTAACGCAGCAATGGGGAAATGGAGCAGCACAGAGCTGAGGGGACACCCCAGGATGTTCGTGTTGACTTAAAACCCATCCCAGCCCTTTCCCTGGCACGGTGGGGATGGCTCAGAGGTTGGACCTGCTGATCCTGGAGGCTTTTCCCAGCCTGATTTCTGTGGTTCCATCTCTCCCCGGCGCTGTCTGTGAGTTGCACACAGACGAATAACACGATTTATTGATACCAGACCTGTTTGCACCTTCCTGGACACCTGGAGTTGCCCAGGAGCAGCCACAAATCCTTCCTTGGTCGTCTCTAAAGGCAGATCCTACCCTAAATTTCTTTTTTCCCATCGTTTTTTGGGGTGAAAAATCAGGTTTTGCCATTCTGTGGCTGCAGAAGTGGCCTGAGAATTGTCCCCATTAAAGGTAACGGGCCCCACTCGCTGCTCCTTGTGGCATTTCCCTCAGGCCTCTCATTATTTGCTGGGAATTCTTCCCTCTCCTGTTGTTTTCCTGTGATATTTGGAATGGGAGGGAAAACTTAGGGAAGTTTAAATGGATTTTCCCCTCCCAAATGTTTTCTGGATGGAGTCAAGTGGGACATAGCGACACTTGCAGAGATTTTTTTTCTATATATATAGAGATTTTTTTTCCTATATATATTGAGATTTTTTTTTCTATATATATTGATATTTTTTTTCTATATATATTGAGATTTTTTCTATATATTGAGATTTTTTTTTTCTATATATTGATTTTTTTTATATTGAGTTTTTTTATATTGAGGTATTTTTTAATAAATAGATTCTTTTTATAAATCGATTTTTTATATATTACACCTCGCACTGTCCATTTTTTAATAGATATTGAGATTTTTTTAATAGATATTGAGATTATTTAAAATATTGAGTTTTTTTATAGTGAATTTTTTTACATTGAGGTTTTTTTTGTAAATAGATTTTTTATAAATTGATTTTTATATATTGATTTTTAAAATTTTTTTAGCATATTGAGATTTTTTAAATATATTGAGGTTTTTTTAATATATTAAGATTTTTTTTTTATATTGAGTTTTAAAGTGCCTGTCCAACATCTCACTGAGCAGAAAACATTATTTTCCTTAAAAAGCAAAGTCTGAGGACCTGAAAGTCAAACCTCTGGGCTTTTATATTCAATTTTAACCCCCCAAAAATCCGTACACCTTGTTCCAGGACCAGTCCCACTCCAGTGGTGGCAGGAGTTGGGGAATCCATAGAATTCCAGAAGGTTTGGGTTGGAAAGAACCTTCAGGATCATCCCATTCCCACCCCTTCCCACTCTCCCAGGTGGCAGCCAGGGGTGGGCACTGCCCGTAAAAAACACGGGTAGGAGCATCCAGAGCTCAGTCTCAGCTTTATATGAGAGCAAATAAATATAAATTTGGGGATGGGATGGTGTGGGGATGGGCAGAGCGAGGCCTTGCCGGGGTTTTTTTGAGGTGGGATTGCAGGGAGTTTGGAATTCCATCAGGAGGAGGAAGGACTGGGGGTTTATCCCTGAATTTTGATCCTCTGTGCTCCTCGTGGCACTGCCCGCAAATCCCATGGAGCAGAACAGTCTGGAGGGGCAGAGGAAGGACAGGTGGGGTTGGGGCAACAACTGGGAGAATCTTATCAGGAAAACGATGGATTTTCAGTCAATTTTTTCCAGAAGAAAACCTTCACCTGGGGTTCAGCCAAGGACTAAATCCCATTTATTGTGCTGTGCCCTCTGAGAGGGGAACACCCGGCCAGGTTTCGCTCCTGAGCAGAGCTGGGATCGCAGATTTCGAGTCCATGGGGAGAGAATATTTCCAGGAGCGTGTGGGGACAGGACAGGAGGCACGGCTCCCAGTGCCAGAGGGCAGGGCTGGATGGGATTTTGGGCAGGAATTGTTCCCTGGGAGGGTGGGGAGGCCCTGGCACAGGGTGCCCAGAGAAGCTGTGGCTGCCCCTGGATCCCTGGCAGTGCCCAAGGCCAGGCTGGACACTGGGGCTGGGAGCAGCCTGGGACAGTGGGAGGTGTCCCTGCCCATGGCAGGGGTGGGTGGAACCAGGTTATCTTTAAGGTCTCTTCCAAATTATTCATTAATTTTAAGTAGTCAGATTGGCTGGGGCAGAGGGAAGAGTTTTATAACCCATGGGCACTTTACTTGGAATCTGGAAGGGATTTTTTGCCTTTCTATTTTCCTATAGAGACAAAAAAAATCTCGTTTAGCTCAAAGCTCCACCTGAGCCGTGTGATCTCTACACACCCAGAGCTGCTGGAATTCCTTGGATTCCCCTGGAACATCCCCAGCTCCTGTAAAAAATCTCTAAAATCCTCAGCCCCTGGATCCCACAGCCTCAGCCGTGGTTATTTGGGCATTAGGAGATTCCAGGCGGAGCAGTCAGAGCCCAGCAGGATAAACACACCCATTAACAGGGAATGGCTGCAAGGAGAGGAAACCTCACCGGGAATGGCCATCCTTCATCATCCAGGATGTCCAGGCCATTCCAGCCACCCGGGGGGCTCTCCAGGGGTCTGGGGATGGGCTCATCCCAGGGGAGCAGGGAGGAAATGCCTCGATTCCCTGAGCCAGGAGCGCTTAACACCCCCAGTGCCTCGATTCCCCGAGTCAGGAGCGCTTAACACCCCCAGTGCCTCGATTCCCTGAGTCAGGAGTGCTGAACACCCCCAGTGCCTCGATTCCCCGAGTCAGGAGTGCTGAACACCCCCAGTGCCTCGATTCCCTGAGTCAGGAGTGCTGAACGTCCCCAGTGCCTCGATTCCCCGAGTCAGGAGTGCTGAACATCTCCCAGTGCCTCGATTCCCCGAGTCAGGAGGCTGAACACCCACCCCCAGTGCCTCGATTCCCCGAGTCAGGAGTGCTGAACATCTCCCAGTGCCTCGATTCCCCGAGTCAGGAGTGCTGAACGTCCCCATGCCGGGCACCAGGAGGGAGGATCAAACAATTCCTGCCAGCAGGATGAGAAAGGGAAGGGAAGGAAGCTGCCAGGCAGGGATGCCAGCTGGCCTGACCTGGGGGTCAGGTGCTCTGTTTTCCAAGGATAACCATCCAAATATCTCAGGGGACAATGGTAGGAAGATCTGCTCTTTAGTCTCCATATTTTTTCAGTTTTTTTAAAAATTCTGTTGCTCACATTAATTTTAAGCTTTAAATGTAAACCCACTTTTGGAACCCACTTTAAAAATTTTTAAACTCACTTTTTAAATGAGTTCTTGTGGGAGATTGAAGGCAGAGTCAACCCCTCAGGTGTTGTAAAGCACCTGAGCTCTGGCTGCAAGAGGTGAGGTTGTTTCCTGATTTTTTAAAGACCCTTTGGAACAGATGAGCTGCACTGGTTAACCAAAACAGGCTGAAATCCAAGGAAAACTGCAACAAGGAATTGTGGAATGGTTTAGGTTGGGAGGGACCTCAAAGCCCATCCAGTGCCACCCCTGCCATGGCAGGGACACCTTCCACTGTCCCAGGCTGCTCCCAGCCCCAGTGTCCAGCCTGGCCTT
The DNA here is from genome assembly GCA_013397755.1 of Cnemophilus loriae. Taxonomy (NCBI): domain Eukaryota; kingdom Metazoa; phylum Chordata; class Aves; order Passeriformes; family Corvidae; genus Cnemophilus; species Cnemophilus loriae. The sequence continues at coordinate 251,907 of VZTF01004370.1, read as the reverse complement.
GGGCACTGCCAGGGATCCAGGGGCAGCCACAGCTTCTCTGGGCACCCTGTGCCAGGGCCTCAGCACCAGGAAAGGGAACGGCTTTAAATTAGCAAAAATTACATGTTTGGGATGAAACTTTTGGCTTCTGTTTACAGCCCTCATGGGCAGATTGGCACAAAGCTTTTCTAAGATTACCACGTTCTTCTCAAAGAAGGCATTTCAGAGAGCTAAAAATGATCCATGGACTTCTGTCAAAACTGGGAAATTGTTGCTGCCAAAAGCTTATTTTTGGGTGTGGGATTGGGAGATGGAACAAAAATTTTTTCATCTTTAGATTTTTCAGAATGGCAGGATTTGGTGGTTTGTTTAGAGGCAATGGAATTCCCAGAGAAGCTGTGGCTGCCCCTGGATCCCTGGCAGTGCCCAAGGCCGGGTTGGACACTGGGGCTTGGAGCAGCCTGGGACAGTGGAAGGTGTCCCTGCCATGGCAGGGGTGGCACTGGGTGATTTTAAGGTCCCTCCCAACCCAAACCGTTCCATGGTTCTATGACAATCCCAGTGCTGATTTCCTCTCCTCTTGGTGAGGTTACTTTTCATCCTGTTCCCATTGAGATAATCCCCGGAATTGGCAGGGATTGTTATTCCTGGGTTCTGACACTGATGCTGCATCACCAGCAGAACAAATCCAGCCTGGGGGGGAATTGTGTGTGCCCATGCCCGTCTTCCATGCAGACAGCACAACTTTGGATTCCCTGAATTCCTGCCCTAACATGCCGCTAGCTTCCACTGTGGCTCTCTGCCTGTCAGATGTGCAGCTGGAGGATGGAATCACGGAATATTCTGAATGGAATAAACCCACCAGGATCACCCAGTCCCACCCCTGGCCCTGCCCAGCCCCCCCAACAATCCCACCCTGGGCACCCCTGGCAGCGCTGTCCAAACGCTCCTGGAGCTCTGGCAGCCTCGGGGCCGCGCCCATTCCCTGGGGAGCCTGGGCAGTGCCCAGCACCCTCTGGGGAAGAACCTTTCCGTGCTCTGCAGCCTGAGCCTGCCCTGGCCCAGCTCCAGGCAGGATCCTGTCCTGGCCCAGGAGCAGAGATCGGAGCTGCAGCTCAGGTGAGCTCTGACCTCAGGCTCCTCCAGCTGAGCGTTCCAAGTGCAGCAATCCCCAGAGTGGAGGACAGGGAATGGTGTGAAGGCCCTGGGCTCAGCTAATCAGTTCTTTTTCGCTTTGTTTTGTTTAGATTTGGCCTCTGCAGTGGAAGCTACGATGGCTTTGAGCAACCACACCAACAGCAGCTCGCTGCTGCCCAATTTACTCCACATGTTCGTGGAACAGAAAAAAGCCCTTCGGTTCAACAACTACAGCAACCCCGCCCTGGAGCTGCAGGAGGAGATCATGGCCTCGTTTTACATCCTCATCATCGTCGGCTTCTTTGGCTTCCTCCTCTTTGTCATGATGCTCAGCAACATCGTGTCCAGCAAGCCCGAGAACTACATGGATTATCTGTACTCGGGGAAGCTGAGCCCGCCCCGGGGCCAGGTGGAGCTGCCCGCAGCCGAGAGCAAGGACACGTTTGTGATTATCAACAGCGCTGCCTTCCTGGACCTGCAGCGGCAGGACGGCAAAAACCACCCCGGGACCGAGGGGCTGAGCGCAAACTCGGTCCTCAGGGATGTGTGAAAATGGTTTTTTTTTTCATTTTCCTTCTGTTCAGCCTAACCAGGGGTATTTTTCCTTCACGAGGAGCTGTGCCAGGACAGGCACGTGCAGCTGTGAGGGCCCCAGAGTGAAACCTGTGTTATTCCAGCTCCAGGCCTTTGGATGAGAGGCTGGAGATGAATTCCCTGCTGGGCTGCTCTTCCGTGGCTGTTCCTATCGTGTTTTCATGGCTTGGCTCTCGGGGGAAGGGATCACCCCTCCTTTGCTGTTGCTTCCAGCAGGGCCAGGACGTGTCCAGCTGGAACAGTGTGTCTGTGCCTGCTTCCTGGTATTCTTTATTCCCTAATTTTGGGAGGTCAGAGCTGCCAGTGAGCCCTGGCTGTGGCTGTGCCAGCAGGAACAGCCACTGCAGCCTCCGTGTCCAGCCTCAAATGATGGGAAAGGGCCGATGATCCGTGTCCAGCCCTTCCACAAGGAATGAAGGTTATTTCAAGGATCTCAGGCACATGTTGGACTTGGACTTCCTTGGTCTGCAGCAGGTTTTGGACGGTGGTCGTGCATTTCTCAGCAGCTCTTCCACACTTGGCTGCCCTAAAACAGGAAAATGAGGAGGGCCAGGACATTCCGTTCCCAAGGGTTTGGGGACAGGACAATGGGGAATGGCCTGAAGCTGGAGGAGGGCGGGGCTAGATGGGATATTGGGCAGGAATTGTTCCCTGGCAGGGTGGGGAGGCCCTGGCACAGGGTGCCCAGAGAAGCTGTGGCTGCCCCTGGATCCCTGGCAGTGCCCAAGGTCAGGTGGGACACGGGCTGGGAGCAGCCTGGGACAGTGGGAGGTGTCCCTGCCCATGGCAGGGGTGGCACTGGATGGTCTTTAAGCTCCTTCCAACCCAAGCCATTCCATGCTGCTGATGTCCCTCACAGAGCCCCCCTGGGCACCCTCAGGGCTGACAGTTCTCAGCTGGAGCCCTCGGGGATGCGGCACCGCTGTGCCAACAATCCCAAACCTTCAGGGTCTAGTGCCACCCCTCTCCTCGTGGAATCCCACGGAGCTGCTGCTGCTTCCCCAGGTGGTTACAGGAACCAGGGAGGGGGAGGGGGGGGTGTTGCAGTTTTGGGGGGTCTTCTGCAGGTCCCCACGGGGCTCAGGAGTGCTCAGTCCATGCCCTGCAGAGCCCTGGAATCCAGGATGGGAGATGTGGAGAGGCAAATGCTGGCAGAGGGTTCCAGCTTGCTACACTTGGTCCAAGAATTCATTGGGAAAAGCTCTGGAGTCTGCAAATCCAAATGGTTGGAGACCAGTGGGGCAGATACTGTGAGAACTTCGAGGCATTTGGTTATAGGAGTAAAAATCCTATGAAATCCTATAAAATTGTGACTCTGGGGGGTGAATGTTGGGGGTTCCACTCAGCCTCCTTTATGTTCCTTCGTGTGTTTGCTCGTTGTTGCTGATAGGGAAAGAATTCCCAACAATTTTGTAGGAAGCATTATTTCCTAATTCTCCTTCCACAGGTTTTTACTGTCTGGAACTTCACATTTTGCTCCTGTGATGTTTTTGTCTCCCTGTTTTTCCTGTGTCCACTTCTGCCATGATAAAGTGTTGTTGTTATGGGATTTCGCCACTGTTTGGGCCACTCCAACGGGCTGGAATTGATTTATTCCATGTGGGCCACATCCTTGAAGGGAGTTTCCAGAGCCTGATCTCCTCAGAACTGTTCCAAGGCTGCTACTTCCAGCTGATATCCAAGCTGAAATCCAAACCACTCTCTTGGCTTTCTGCACTTGTCCTTGGAATTCCAGAGTTTCAGCTTTCCAGCAGAGACCTCTCCTTTTTTGGACAGGTGCATATTCCCAGCCAGTGGCTCCAGCAGAGGCCAATTAGGGATTGGAGTTGGTTTTGGATCCTGCTCCTTTGGCTTCCCTCCTGTGTCTGCTCCGTCGGAGCCAGGATCCGCAATTCCAGCTCCCGGCAGCCACGTTCCCATTGCTGCTGCTCAGCTGCAGAATGGGAGGTGTTTAAAGGTACAAACAACATTTGCAGCTTCCAGGTTTGTTCCTTCTCCCCAGTGGGGCTGTTTTCCAGAAGGGGACACGTGGCACCATCCAAAATTGGATCCAATTTCTGCTGTGCCAGCGCTGAGAGGAGATTCCAGCCTGACTTCCAGCAGCTCTGACAATTCCTGCTTTGCACACCCAGCTTCTGCAGTTTTCCATGCAACAGCATTGGGAAGCAGAGTTGGTGGTGCCTCATTCCATGGTGAGATCCAGGTCTGAGGTGCCTCATTCCATGGTGAGATCCAGGTTTTGGAGGTGCCTCATTCCTTGGTGAGATCCAGGTTTTGGAGGTGCCTCATTCCTTGGTGAGATCCAGGTTTGAGGTGCCGCCTTCCATGGTGAGATCCAGGTTTCGGAGGTGCCTCCTTCCATGGTGAGATCCAGGTTTGAGGTGCCTCCTTCCATGGTGAGATCCAGGTCTCAAAGGTGCCTCCTTCCATGGTGAGATCCAGGTCTCAAAGGTGCCTCCTTCCATGGTGAGATCCAGGTTTTGGAGGTGCCTCATTCCATGGCGAGGTCCAGGTTTGAGGTGCCTCGNTTTTGGAGGTGCCTCATTCCATGGCGAGGTCCAGGTTTGAGGTGCCTCGTTCCATGGTGAGATCCAGGTCTGAGGTGCCTCCTTCCATGGTGAGATCCAGGTTTGAGGCATCCAGCACCCTCTCCAGGCTCTGGGCAGGGATTTATTTCACCTCCTGCACCAGTGGCTGCTGCAAGGAAGGGCCAGGCTGGAAGCTGAATTCCACAGGGAAGGGCAAACAGAGCTTCCAAAACCAAATCCCTACTGAGAGATGACAGAACTCTGATATTCCCTTGGGAACGAGCCCATTCCTGCTCCCACCTTCACCAGCTCCTGCAGGTGGCTGAGGTGAGCCCTCCCCTCTGCACTGGGGGCTCCACATCCCAAAAGGAGAGGGGAAAATCAAACCCTGACCACTCAGGACCTGGTGGCTTTGTCCCCTTCCCAACCCTCGGAGCTTTCCCTTGTGGCTTTTCCCTCCTCACCCCAGAGATGCATCTGTGCCTGCGCAGTTTCAACCACACCGATCAAAGCTCCAACTCCTAAAGCAATCCTGATCCTACAGAGTCCAGGCAATGGATGTTCAGCGTTTCCACCTGAAATGGTGGCTGGGATGAGGCAGAAGCCATGAGGGGAGTGTGATAAACTCAGCCTTGGCTGGGAATTCCTAATGCTGAACCCCAAATTCCATCAGTTTTCACAAAGTCTCTCCTTGGTTTAGCAGGAAAGCACCAGCTCTTGTACTGAGTCTGTTCTGAGGAGTTTAAGGCTCTTAATTTAATTATTGTCTTAATTTGGTTTCTAAATTTTCCACCTTTTTCTGTTTCCATCCTGAGGCCATCTTTGATTTGGGCAAGTTTTTCTCTCTTGGTTCCAGCAGAGCTAAAATTACCCACTTTTGGAAAGGATTTTTGACACCAAAAATACAGCTTCAGTGTGGGACTTCAGCTCATGCTCAGGAATTCAGCCACCAGGAGGGAAAAGAGATTATTTAAATTGGGGATGGTATTGGTTAGAAAAAGAATCCTAATCTTTTTCACTTTGTGTAAGACTGGGAGAGAACCAAATTCCCTGTGGAGAGTTGGTTTGGGGAAAAAAATAAACCTACAAAGCATTTAATTTAGATAAAAATAAAATATTAAATTTCAAACTTAATTTTAGCTGTAATATAATACAGCAGTAAAAACATCCTACTGTTGCTGTGTATTTCATTATGTTCTGTATTTCATGATGTTTTTAGTTGGCATTTTAAAATAAAGGGTTTGTGATGATTTTTAGCACGAATCTCAAGTGTGGTGATAATGACATAATGACCCCTGAACTGGGTAATTGGGATGTAGTAATAATTGCCACCCTAATTGCTCCACTAACAGGGACTTTGTTCAGGGGTAAGTGGTAAATTTGGTGGTTAGGTTTGTTTATGGCATTGCTATAGGACTGGGACAGAGGAGAATCCCCTGCTCAGTGCCACTGGGATTTCCAGATCACAGAATCATGGAATGTCCTGAGCTGGGAGGGACCCACAGGGATCACCCAGTCCCACCCCTGCCATGCCCAGCCCCCCCAACAATCCCACCCTGGGCACCCCTGGCAGCGCTGCCCAAACGCTCCTGGAGCTCTGGCAGCCTCGGGGCCGTGCCCATTCCCGGGGGAGCCTGGGCAGTGCCCAGCACCCTCTGGGGGTGATGCCTTGGAGTGGCTGCCTAAAACAGAGGCTGGACAAAATTAAGAGAATAAAAGCGGGTATTTATTGAAGGCCTTCAAAAGGAACACCGTGGGCAGTCAAAGCCCCCGAGGGGCTGCACCCAGGATGGACGATGGCCACGAGTTTTTCAGACAGTTCTAAGTTACATATCAGGGGTTAATCCTCCAACTACAGCTTCAGCTAATGAAGTAATTTACTCCAGGTTTGCCCCCCCAGTTCACTGTTGTTTACATCTCTCGGGGCCTGAGGCAGTGAGGTGTCCTTGAGTTTCAGGCCTGGAGAGGAATGGTTTTGTCTGAATAAAATGGGAACACAGTAGCTGACGGGCTGTGGAGTTTTAGAGTTACACACTAAAGCAGTACAGGATCTGAAAAATATAAAAGCTAAATCCTAAGGCCTCAGGGGAAGAACCTTTCCCTGCTCTGCAGCCTGAGCCTGCCCTGGCCCAGCTCCAGTCAGGATCCCGTCCCTGCTGCCCCTCCCGTGCCCCTCACGAGGATGGTCTGGGGGGTGGAGGAGCCAGGGACAGCCAGAGCTGAGGTGATGCCACCTGGCAGCCTCAGAGCCTCACCCTGGCACAAGGCAGTGACAGACCCTGCCTGTCCCCAAGGCCTCAGGGACACCAGCCTCAGCCTGGAACGGCTCAGGGACTGAGGAGGGAACAGGGAAGGAGAAGGGAAGCCCTGCTTCATTCGTGTACCCCGGGACACTGCCTGGCTGCTCCCACAGCTCCTCCCTCACTGGTTTCCTCCTGGTGTCCGCTCACAGTCAGGAGGGAGCTAAAAGCAGGAGGGACAAAAGTGACGGGGCCTTTTTGTGTCTGTCTCAAGAACAGTGCGTTCTGACTGGTGCAGGATGAAATCAATAAATTAAATAATTAAACCAGGAAACAACCAGGTCAGGGAGGGATCCTGCCCCTGTGCTCAGCCCTGGGAGGCACCTCTGGAGTGTCCAGCCCTGGATCCTCAGCACGGCAGGGCCAGGGAGCTCCTGGAGCGGGGCCAGCGGAGGCTGCGGAGCTGAGGAAGGGCCTGGAGCATCTCCGTGCCCAGGAGAGGCTGAGGGAGCTGGGGCTGCTCAGCCTGGAGAGGAGCCCCAGCTGAGAGGGGCCCTCAGCCCTGGGGGGCCCTGGGTGTCCCCGGGTGTCCCTGGGGGTCCCTTGGGTGCAGGGAGGGCTCAGGGCAGGGCCCAGGCTCTGCTCCGGGGCCCAGCAATGGCACCAGAGCCACGGGCAGGGACTGAGCCCAGCAATTCCCCTGCACAGGAGGCACAACTTCTGCCCTGGGCAGGGACCGAGCTGGGACAGAGCCCAGAGAGGGGCTGGAGTCTCCTCCCTGGGGTATTCCAGAATATCCACAACCCTGTGCCCTGGGCGCTGGGATGGTGCTGGAGCAGGGAGGTGGCACCAGATGTCCCAACCAGACCCATCCTCTGAGTTTGTGAAACACCACCTTCAAATCACGGAACAGAGAATAGGATTTGCACTTCCAGTGGGTACCAAGGGCCCCAAAAGAATTAGGGAATAATTCCCTCCAGGCTTTTCTTCCCACACTTTACCTCCAGTTCTTTAACAGTGAGGTCCATGAATGATTTTTTTGGGGAACCTCAGGCCCTCATCAGGCCTTCAAATGTGCTCTTTGCAAGATCAGTAATTCCAGCAGGATTATCCCTGCCAGGTTCTGCTCCTGGTATCCTTTATTAAGGATAAAAGCAAATATTAAAAGAACACTAATAAAAGAAAGAATTGGAAATCCAAATGTTTCGTTTCAGGTGTATCCCACGACCAGGTGCATCTGTGCTCTGCTTGGATCAGGGACAGATAATTTACACAAAAATGGGCCAAAAATCCAATTTCACCACCCTTGTGACAAATTCCTGGCATGGGAGTCATGAGACCAGGCCTTGGATGTACATTCCCCAAATTTCAACAAAGACAGGGTTGGAAAATGAATTCCATAGGTCAAGCCTGTCTTTGGCTCCAAGGGGGGATCTGCTCCTGAGCAGGGAATTGAATAAGGCTGAAGAATTCCAAGTGTCTTTCCCCCTGCAGACGCATTAGAATCTGGTGAAAATGGGAAATTCCAATTTTCCCCCTAAAACCTGGTGCCAGCCCAGTGGTTCCCAACACCGAGCACTTCACTTGCACCAGTCTGCAAGGAACTTCTCAGGGACAGGCAGGAGAAATCTCCCTGAAAGGGAAATGCCCAGCAATTAGGGGTTGGTTCAGGCTTTAAGGCATGAATTCAGCCTCTCAGGATAAAATCTGGCACCTCATCATGGCAGATTTTCCTTCCCCACGCCATTAATTAGTGAAATTCAGTGATTTCCCATGGTGAGTGATGCAAAGTGGTATTTTTAACAGTTTTTCCAAGTTCATTGAACATTTTCTTCTTTTTTTTTTCCAGAAGTGGCTCCCAATTTACATTGTGGTGCTCATGTCTGTGTTTTTTGTGGATTTCTGAGAGAATCAAGACCATAAAAACATAAAAGACAGAAATTATGACTGACTAAAGAGACAAACCTGTGCTGTGTTTCCCCCATGCGTGGAAATCATTGAAATGAGAATTTTTGTGGCAGAGAGAGACCTAAACAAGAGTCTCATCTACCTTCAGAAGAATCCACAGATTTAAATCTCCGGAGCTGAGATGTGAACAGGAAAAGAAAAATACCCAGCTTTTCTCAGCTTCAGATTCCTCAGTAAAAACATCTGCTGGTTTTTGACCATCAGGGAAATAGCAGGGAATGGGAAATGGAGGAGGGAAGGGAGAGACTGGAGAGGGACAGGAATGATTTTATTGTCCTGGTATCTTGACCCTGACCATAATCCCACATTCTCATGAGGCATCAGTTGCTCCACTAAATATCCCAGAAGAATCCAGGTGGGAAGAGCCCTCCAGGATCACCCAGGGCCACCCCAGCAGCACCAGCATCACCCCAAACCCTATCCCCAAGGGCCACATCCAGACTCCTCCTGAACACTTGGGATCTGGGTGCCACAGGAGCAGCTGATCTGCTGGAATGTTGCTGCTTTCCAGAGGGATCCTGACAGGCTGTCCCCAAAATATCCATATCTGGTAAAAACCTGTCTCTAAATATTCCAGTGACTCCATGGCTCAAGGTCAGAGACCACATCAGGATGCACTGTCCTCAGTTCCTGGTGGAGAGGGACACCTGGGATGCTCCTTTGTGGCTGAAGAAAAATCCCAGAGTCACAGATTCCCAGAATCACCAAGGTGGGAAGAGACTTTCATGTTCATCCAGTTCCAGCATCACCCCAAACCCTGTCCCCAGGGGCCACATCCAGACTGCTCCTGAACACTCCCACAGACAGTGACTCCAAACCTCCCTGGGCAGCTCATCCCAAGGCCTCACCACTCTGCCAGGGAAAAATTGTTTCCAATCTCCAATCTGAACTTCTTTTGGTGCAATTTGAGGCCATTTCCTCTCCTCCTTTCCCTTGGGACATGGCAGCAGAGCCCGACCTCCCCTCACTGCCCCTCCTGTCAGGGAGTTGTGCAGAGCCACAAGGTCCCCCCCGAGCCTCATTTTCTCCAGGCTCAGCTCCCCCCAGCTCCCTCAGCTGCTCCTCCCAGGCCGTGCCAAAGGATTTGGGGTGCTGTGAAATCAGAATGAGGAAAGGAATAGTTGTGGTGCCTCTCTCCCCTGGGGAAAGGCAGGGATTGCACAGCTCTGCACACCCCATGGCCCAGTGACTGCTGCCCTGCTGACACCTCCCAGGGGCTGGGGACAAGGAACAGCTCCAGTCAGACCAGCACAAACCCCAGAGCTCCACTGGCATGCTCTGGATTCACAGGAGGGAGAACAAGCCCAGACCTGAAGGGCTCAGAGTCCTGGCTCTGCTGCCTCCCCGGGACTGGGTTCCAGGGCTCAGCAGCTGCGGGTTCTGGGCAGTGTTTCCACCCTTGTTCCATGGAAAGGTGTGTCCTGGCATCCCTGACACAGCACAGTCCACGGCACCAGGAATGGGATCACAGGGTCACGGAATCATGGAATGGTTTGGGTTGGAAGGACCTTAAAACTCATCTTGTTCCATCTCCCTCCCACCGTCCCAGGCTGCTCCCAGCCCCAGTGTCCAGCCTGGCCTTGGGCACTGCCAGGGATCCAGGGGCAGCCACGGCTTTTTAGGAATTTCATTCCAGGGCCTCCCCAACCTCCCAGGGAACAATCCCTTCCCAATACCCCATCCAGCCCTGCCCTCTGGCACTGGGAAGCCATTCCCTGTGTCCTGTCCCTCCAGCCCTTGTCCCCAGTCCGTCTCCAGCTCTCCTGGAGCCCCTTTAGGACCTGGGAAGGCTCTAAAATCTCCCCAGAACCTTCTCTCCTCCAGGCTGGACAACTCCAATCACCTGCTTCCCACCCATTTTAGCACCAAGGAAGTATCCAAAGGAAGCAATTTGTGTCCCAGGAATTGTCCTTCCTGGTTTGTATTCTTTGGGAAGAGCAGAGGAAGCCCCCATGAAGGATTTAATGGAATCAAGCATTAGGAAATAGGAAGTGTTTGTTGCCAGTTTCCCAGAAAACAAAGGAAATAACAGAACAATCTCCTTTTCCTGGAAAAGGCTGGGAAAGCTTTGAGAAAACCCTTCCCTCTGGGAGCTTGAGGCCTGGCCAAACTTTTCTCCCCAGTCCTTTTTAACGAGCATGAAAACCTGTGAGCAGGAAAAAGAGCTGAGTCTGCAATCCAAGGAACCTTGGGATTTTCCAGAAACGCCTCCAAGACGAGTCCTTGCCTTTCCTCCACTCCCCCTTTGCTGCTGGGTAAGGATAATTACGGCCCCTGTTTTCCACAAAACCCTGTAACCCTTCGTGGGGAAGAAAAATATTGTGGCTCACACAGTTGTGACTCAGCTGGTAATTGGGGATGACAAGCAATTCCTTGAACATCTGACTCAAGTTAATGGGAGGATGTTACCCAACAGCAGCACCTTAGTCAAGAGCCCTTGGAATAACATCCCAGCTCCTCAGCAGGGCTGAAATCCCTCTTATTTTATTGGCTTTGCCAGCAGGAGCTCTTGGAGGGAGGCTCAGGGCACTTGACCATTGCAGGAGAGCAAAGCCAGGCTCTGGTCCCACTCAGGAATCTCTGTGTGTGTGGAGATTTTCTCTAAAACGTGGGGAAAAACGGTGAAAGGATCTTTGCATAAAGACAAGAGGCAGAGTCAGATGCAAGTGTTGGGGGAGAAGCTGTCACAGATGTCCCTCTGCTCCAGCTGGGATGCAAATCACCTGAATTTCCACCATGTCTCATTGACTAATGACTCCTAAATGCTTTTCCAAGCCTCATCTTCATGGAAAAAAAAAACCCCCAAACATTTATTTTTCCTCCAGCTCTTAGAGCAGGTCTGCAATGGGTGGCCCAACACATTTTTAGATGGGAATATTTTAAATGGGAACATTTTCCCCCTTTTCCAAGTCCTCAGTGCTGACAGTTTTCCGCAACCCAGGGCCAAAAGCACTTGGGGACATAATTCAGGGGTGATTATGGTGGGACTGGATGGTCCTGGAGGTCTCTCCCAAGCTGGCTGATTTGGGATTCTGGGATGAGAGCTTTTCTGAGTGAGCAGGCAAAGCGGAGCCCACTGAGAAGTGGGAGAAGGGTGGCCAGGAATGGAAAGCCAGGAGACATCACTCAAAGCTCATCCTCTGTCCCTGGGAACTTATTCCTTGGAATTTCTTCCTTCAGGGCCCATTTGGGAGAGGAAGAGGCACGAGAAGAAGAGGGGAGACACTAACGATGGTCTGTGTGAGAAAATCAAAATAACAGAGCTCGTTTAGAGCCCAAACACAAGGCCCAGACTCGCTTCTTTGACTCAAACTCCACTGTCAGGAGCTGCCATTTGCTGGTGCTTGGCTCTGAGCCTCCTCACATCACTGAGGAGCACCAGGCTGGGAAATGAGCCCGAGTTTAGGCCAGAGAAATGAGTCAGAGCAGATAAAAAGAGCTGGAGGACTGTGAAAGGGCCACACCGTTGGAAGCAAAGCCAAGCAGCAGGAGGAAGTCCAGGAAAAAAAAAAAAAGGATAATCAAAAAGGAGAGTCACCCATCTGTGTTCCTGGGGATCAACAGGAAGCAGCCACATCCATCCTCCTCCATGTGACAGCCACATCCCAGCCTCGGGACAGACTGGAACAGCCCTGCAGGGATGCTGGGACACACAGACACTTCCATGAGCTCTCTCTGATCCCAAGGCTCCTCTGATCCAACAGGAATGGCTGCCACATGGAAATCCACGTGGATAAAAGCCTAATTGCTCATTTGTGCCCAAACAAACTCTCCCTGTGCCGGAGCACACGAGGAGCCCATTGCTATGGGATAACTTGGGGCAGCTGCCAGGAATTCCTGTTACCAGCTGGGATTATCCCAAACTGCTCCACACGTGAGCCAGGCAAGGCCCAGCTGAGCCCACACACGCTGGAATTGCTCCAGCAGCCAAGCCAAACCAGCTTCAAAGCCAAAGCCAAACTGGGGAGTGACTTGGGTTGTGCCACCTCTCAGTCCGTGGTCACTCACAGCCAAAAAATGGCCCTTGGATCAAATCCAGGGGGAAAACATCAACTCAGGTTTTGGAAGTCTTACCTGAGCTGTCCCCACACACTCGTGGGTTGGACACTGGGTTGTTTTCCCTGCGGTGCTGCAATGTAAGATCCAAAGCTCTTGGAGAGTGTCCAAAGGATGGGGAAGGGGCTGGAGGGACCACTCAAGGAGCAGCTGAGGGCACTTGGAACATTCAGCTGGAGGAGCCTGAGGGAGACTCCTCAGGGGCTGCAGCTCCTCCCGAGGGGCAGCGCAGGGACAGCTCCGATCTCTGCTCTGAAACAGGGACAGCAGCCAGGGAGCGGCTGGAGCTGGGCCAGGGCAGGCTCAGGCTGCAGAGCAGGGAAAGGTTCTTCCCCCAGAGGGTGCTGGGCACTGCCCAGGCTCCCCAGGGAATGGGCACGGCCCCGAGGCTGCCAGAGCTCCAGGAGCGTTTGGGCAGCGCTGCCAGGGGTGCCCAGGGTGGGATTGTTGGGGGGTCTGGGCAGGGCAGGGGGGGATCAGTGATCCCTGTGGATCCCTTCCCACTCAGGATATTCCAACTCCCTTGTGTGAGGTCTATCAGCTCGCCACTAGCCTTGAAGGCTGAGGTTAATAATAGTTAATAAATATTAACTAATTAACTATATCATATATGCTGTAATTAGAGGATGCAACACGTTACTGCATCCTTGGAAGCAATCCTACCAAGACTGGGGCTGGGATCCCAGGGAATTCTGAAGGATTCTCCCCCACACAGAACATTTGCAGAGCACGAAAAAGCATGTGGAATTGCTGATTCCCAAGAGGAAAAGCAGGGAAGGAAACGCTGGAATCACTGTTTGGATGTGAGGCCCTTGGGATGCTGCTCAGGCAGCTCTGCCTCCCTCCAGCCCTGGTCTGGGGTGGTTCTGGCAGAATTCTCAGACTAAAAGCTTTCAGTGGTCCTAAAATTAAGCTGAGCTCATCTCAGCCAAAGCCTAATGACAAAACTGTCCTGCTGAAGGTTTATTTTTCATTTTAAGGACCACAGAAACCCCACAGCCCTGAGCTCCCTATTCCAGCACCCACTTGAGTCACCTCAGAACCTATGAGAGTTTCATTGGTTGCCCTTAAAATCCCAGCAGCTCCTTTCCTGATCACTCCACAAGGATTTCAGCTTTTGTTTAAACCCACCCAGCCTTCATGTGAATAAAAGGAACTCTGCAGGTACAAACTCTGGAAATTTAAAAGCCACTTCTTAATTTTAAGCCTTTTATTTTGTGTCTGCAGCACCTGGCACCGGTGACAATGACAACATCAGAAACACAGAGCTGTGCAAGGGAGGTACAACCTGAACTCTGCTTTGGAAAAGAGGGGTTTTATGGAATAGGGGAGAGGGAGAGACCCCGTATTCTGCAGGCACCGCAGTGACCTGGCTCGTTTTTTGGGATGGGAATATTTCCAAGCGGTTCCTGTGTAGACCCCCTGGTCTTGAAGCTGCTCACTCATATCCCCATGTGGCACTTGGGGACACGGTTTGGGGTGATGGTGGGACTGGATGATCCTGAAGGGCTCTTCCCACCTTGATTCTGGGATACACCGAGCACTCCAAGGCCCTCTATCCTTGCTGCCTCCTCTTCCTCAGAAATTAAACTGAATTGAATTCTCTTTTCCTCTTTTAAACGTGTTTTTAACCATAAAACCTTTCTGTGTCCCAAGAAGGCCCGGAGGTGGCACTCAGTGCTCCGGGCTGGGGACAAGGTGGGCACCGGGCACAGCTGGGACTGGATGGGCTGGGAGGGCTTTTCCAGCCCCAGGGATCCTGGGATTCTTGCAGAATTCGAGGTCTCCAGCTGGTTCCTGAAGGAGCAACTGCAGCAAAGCTGAGCTGCTGTCTCCCCCCAGTGTCAGCAGATTTTTCCTGTTTGAGTTGTGGCACATGGGATTCCCAAAGGTAAAATCACCTGGAAGCTGTGAGAGCCCAGGTCAAACTCCCTGTGCAATATCAGGGAACAGGGATTGGTTCAGTCTGGGAAGGGATGAGACTGGACAAGACCTATTCTTATCCTGGAAATTATTGGATATCCTCCATCCCAAGCTCTGGGGATATCCGAGCTCCGATGCTATGCTGACATTTAGGAATGGCCTCAAGCAGGAGGAAGGCAGGGATGGATGGGATATTGGGAGGGTGTTCCCTGGGAGGGTGGGGAGGCCCTGGCACAGGGTGCCCAGAGAAGCTNGCCCTGGAATGAAATTCACAGAGAAGCTGTGGCTGCCCCTGGATCCCTGGCAGTGTCCAAGGCCAGGCTGGACCCTGGGGCTTGGAGCAGCCTGGGACAGTGGAAGGTGGCACTGGGTGATCCTTAAAATCCCTTCCACCCCAAACCACTCTGGGATTCTAAAATTCAGGTTGGACCAGATTTGAAGTCTTACACCTGCAAAGACTTTTCTGATTTGGCTGCAGAGGCAGAAAGGTGATGATCTGAGGATTTCTGAGGAGACTCCTCACAGCTCCTTCCCCCATATTCAGGGGCAAGAAAAGATCATGAATTCCCATCTTGCACATCTTTGGCAGGGAGGGCACTGAGATTTTAAGCCAGACTTGATTGCTTTGGGTGCTAAATGGTGCCCAGTGGCTTTGGTGGTAAACTGAGCTGCTGTAAAGGGAGATTGTGTCCCTTTGGTCCTGCTCACAGAGCGACTGTATTGAAGTAGGTGAAAAAACTTTAAAAGAACCTCATTATTGTTGTTATTTTTTCTAGAAAAATCTGCTTTTGAGAGCCTAAAAATTCCAGATTGTGGCTAATACCCAGAAATAACCAGTGAGTGCATAGAGCCAAGCCACTGGTGTCACCAGACCTGACAATTGCCTGGGCAGGTTTGGGGGAGTGGCTCCCCCAAAATTCCTGGGTTTCCCTCAGGGAAGGTGGGCACCAGGCTGTTCTCACTGACACCACAGGTGCTGAACTGAATTCCCCTCCAGTTCACCTTGGCATGCACAGAGAGACAGCAGGAAAAGTGAGATTTTAACATCCCTGCAGGTCCAGGGAGTGATTCCAGCAGAGCTCCCTGAGCATCCCCTGCATCCCCACTCGGGTGAGGGCTGGGGGCCCAGGGCAGCTGCAGCCCCAGGGCTTCTCCAGGGGCTCTCCAGCCTCCTCTCCCCACTCCACTGGCAGATTTCTGCTCTCTTTAACTTCCAGAAGGGTCTAAGAAGTGCTTTAGAATGGAAATGGGAATGGGAATGTGAAGGCAAAGCTACCTGAGGCACTGCCACATCTGAGCCTTTATTGCTGAATTTCTGTATTTCTCTGTTGATAACTCTGCTCTGGAGCCAGGCTGGGAGAGCTGGGAATGGAGAAGGAAAAGCTCAGGGGAGAGCTCAGAGCCCCTTCCAGGGCCTAAAGGGGCTCTAGAAGAGCTGGAGAAGGATTGGGGACAAGGGCTGGAGTGACAGGACACAGGGAATGGCTTCCCAGTGCCAGAGGGCAGGGCTGGACGGGATATTGGGCAGGAAGTGTTCCCTGGGAGGGTGGGGAGGCCCTGGCACAGGGTGCCCAGAGAAGCTGTGGCTGCCCCTGGATCCCTGGCAGTGCCCAAGGCCAGGCTGGACACTGGGGCTGGGAGCAGCCTGGGACAGTGGGAGGTGTCCCTGCCCGCGGCAGGGGTGGAACAAGGTGATTTTAGGTCTCTTCCAGCACAAACCATCCAGGATTCCATGCCCAAGTTCTCCTCCAGGATTTGGTGTCTCTGCACAGGCAGGAACAGCTGCCCCCCAGGCTGAGCAGAAAACAGGGAAGCAAAGAGAGCTCTCAGGATAAACCTTCCATGACACTTCCCTAAAGATGATGCCGTGATTTCCATGGATCCAAGCAAGTCCTGGATGCACAAAGTGCCTGGAGAAACTCCTCTCCTGGGTTTGTCCACCTGGATTCCACACAGGCCCCACAGACTGACCCTTGCAGGCAGCAGCTGCAGAAGCTGCCCTGAGCCCTCTCCACTTCCTTCTGCCTCTCCATGAACTTCGGAGCCTCCCACGATGGATCCAGAGCATTTTGCTCCTCCATTTTTCCCTCCAGAGTGTTTTCCTCTTCCATCCCAGCCACCTCCTTGCAGCTGATCTTTCTCAAGTGCCTCCCCTGCAGCTCCAATCCTTTGAGGAAGCAGCACCCGAGGTTATTTTTTTAACAAAGGCTTTTTTATTGCATCAAGAGAGGCTCAGATGCTCTGCTGTACACATAAAAACGGAGATAATTTAAGTGGCGCTCCGAGGGTACACATCCTTCTTTTCCAGGAAGGCTTCATCCTCCTGGGAAAGGAATCCCAGGGTCAGGAATCTGCAGGGTGGGGAGACAGCAGTGAGGACAGCAGGCACCAGAGGGAGAGCACAGGGGCCCCTGTGCCCACGGGGCACCTTCGGAGCTGCTCCCAGCTCCATGGAGGAATTCCTCCCTCTTAATCCCAAATTTGGGAAGGACAGGGCCTCTGGTGGGCAGCTCTGGGGACTGGGCAGGGAATGCCTGTGGAATCAGAGAGGTTTTAATGCCAGTCCTTCACCAAGGGTGATGACACCTGCCGGGCACTGAGGTTTTGTGGGGTGATCGTGGTGCAGAAATCCCTGGAGCTGTGGGCTTTGCCAAGCAGAATTCCCTGGGATAACACCGCACGGAATCCCAGAATCTCAGACTGGTTTGGGTTAGGGGGAGCTTAAAGCTCATCCCATCCACCCCTGCCATGGGCAGGGACACCTTCCACTGTCCCAGGCTGCTCCAAGCCCTGTCCAACCTTTCCTTTTCCAGGGAAGTGGCCAAATCTGCCCCAAGCCAAGTCCTGAATCTGCTGGGAAGAGGAGACTGAAAATCCCCTCTGGTTTTGTTGGTTTTTTTCCTATGCAAATAGAAAAAACTTTGTTCCCATGGTTATTCCCTCATTTCTAGGCACAACTCCCAATCCTTGTTGCAGGGAATAAAAAGAGTTTGAAATAAAATCAAGTAAAGATTTTGAGAACTGGAAGCGTCTTTAGATGGGAGAGGATGACCTCAGAAAGGGAAATCAGTTTTTTATTTGAATAAAGAGCAACATGACATCAAACTCCCACTGAGCTTCCAAAGGGCAGGCAGGAATAGAATTCCCATTTTGCTGCAGAACAGGGAGAAGTGAAGCAAACTGCTCCAAAAATGACAAGCAAGGCAGGGAATAGAATCCAAGCACCAGGCAGGACTCATTCTGCTCATGGATTTGCTCCAAGAAAGCAGGGATTGCTTCGACTTTGGAAACAGAGGGGAGGAACTCGGGAATTTCAGAATGAAAATCCCAAATTTAAGGGAATTTTGGAATGTTCACTTTGCTCTTTCAAGCAGAAAAATGTGCATTTTTCTCAGGGAATTCTACGTGGTGGATGTTCTATGGCATAACCTGTCCCTTTGGGAATTCCAGGTGTGGAATCTGCCTTTTCCAGCTAAACCACCAGCTAAACCTGTCGATGATTTCACTCATCCAGAAGGGCTGATTATTTTCTCTCTTTAATTTGTGACTTAAGGCCCTGAGTTCTGACTGCAGCATCCTGCCTGGCTGCTCTCCTGCAGTTATTCCCAATTTATCCCCCTCTTTGTGCATTAGGGATAAAAATCCAGGGAGACAAAGAACAGAGAGGGAATATTGTGCTAAAATATCCTCAAACATGAGTTTCTGCCAAGTTTTCCAGCAGTTAATGCAATTCCCACAAGGAATGAGTGAGCAAATCCCCTGAAACATCCCAAATATTCCAAGAGCTCAGCTCTAACTGCACATTCCAAATCAATCCCACTGGGATTAACAATGCCATTCTCAAAGCCCAGGAATTGGGATCAGTTCCATACCTTCACTCATCCTTCTTCTCTGCTTCTGCTTTCAGTTTCTCTTCACGTTCCCTCTTCAGTTTCTCCTCAATTTTCTTGCTCTGGTACATTTTGACTCCAGCAAAGGCCAAGCAAAGGATCAAAGTTTTAGCTGCCAAAATGTACATCAGCAGTGGGAAGTTCTCCAGAGCCTGGAATGCCAAAGAATTTATTTAGGCACTCACTGGAACACTTGGACAATTAAAAATGAATTTGTAAGGATGCTCTGCATCTTCCATTTCAATGCTAACACTCCTCTCTCTCCATGGTTTTTATTTCTGTGGGAAATTAAAGCAGGCAGAGCAACAAAGCCAAAGAAAAATCCCCTTCCCTCAAGTCCTGAACCCCTTTTGCTCGTTTTCAAGCAATATCTGCACCATCTGGAGCTGAAAAAAGGGAAGAACTCAGTGTTTCAGGGAAGTTGTGAAAGTGGAAATGCTGCCGAACAATCCTCACAAGTGATGGATCCCTGGGGATCAGCTCTCAGACGGGATCCCCAAAACCACTCCAGGAAATCTTAATTCATAGCAATTTTGTAATGAACCTGCCCACATATGGAAGGTGCAGATAAATGGCTTTGAACTGGGAGAAAAGTAAAAACCCCACAGCTTCCAAGGGTTGTTGTACCAGTTCTGAATGCCTGCAATTGCACAGAGTGTTTCAATGCTATAAAAACATGAACTTGGTCCCCATGGAGAGGAAAATCAGATGGAAAGGGGTGGTGGGGCACTGAAAAGGCTCCCCAGGGACGGGGTGGGATGGTTGGGGGTCTGTGCAGGGCCAGGGCTGGGACTGGGTGATCCCTGGGTCCCTTCCCATCAGGATTCTGTGATAACTCTGTGAACTTGGAATTCTCCCCGTCCCCTCAGCCTTCCAGCATCTCCTGAAGTTGTCAGGACACATCAAAGCTCTGAATTTAGGCCAAGCCTTGTGTCCATACACTGGCAAGGGGTTTGGAAAAACATCACCAGGCTCTGTCAATCTCCCCACAGTCCCAGGGGCAGCAGCTCTGAACCAACAGCTCTGCAGCACCAGGGCAGGGAGGGCAGGGCTGGGGGACAGCGCTGCTGAATATCGATTTAATATGTTCAAATTAATCATAGTCATGGAATGGTTTGGATTGGAAGGGATTTCAAAACTCATCCAGTTCCACAGGCAGGGA
>VZTF01004370.1:173237-226054 GCA_013397755.1 Cnemophilus loriae | reverse complement strand
ACAATTGCCAAGGGCTGGAGGGACAGGACACAGGGAATGGCTTCCCAGTGCCAGAGGGCAGGGCTGGATGGGATATTGGGCAGGAATTGTTCCCTGGCAGGGTGGGGAGGCCCTGGCACAGGGTGCCCAGAGAAGCTGTGGCTGCCTCTGGATCCCTGGCAGTGCCCAAGGCCAGGCTGGACACTGGGGCTGGGAGCCTTGGAAGGTGTCCAGGTTGCTCCAAGCCTTGTTCAGCCTGGCCTTCAACATTTCCAGGAATGGGGAGACCACAACCTGCCTGGGCAACCTGTGCCAGGGCCTCACCTTCATACTAAAGAATTTCTTCCTAACATCTGAGATAAACCTGCCCTCCTTCAGCTTAAGGCCTTTCCCTGTGTCCTGTCCTTCTATCCCTTGTCCCAAATCTCTCTCCAGCTCTCCTGGACCCCTTTAGGCCCTGGAAGGGGCTCTGAGCTCTCCCTGGAGCCTTCTCCTCTCCAGGTGAGCACCCCCAGCTCTCCCAGCCTGGCTCCAGAGCAGAGGGGCTCCAGCCCTGGAGCAGCTCCGTGGCCTCCTCAGGACTCTCTCCAGCAGCTGCACCTTTTTCTGGTGTTTATTTGGAGGCAGCTCTGCAGGTGGGGTCTCACAAGAGCAGAGCAGAGGAGGAGAATCCCTTCCCTCAGCCTGCTGTTTGTGCCTCTTCTGCACCTCCAGCACATCTGGAGTGTGGTGGCATCAGCTCAAATCTCAAGACCTGTGTCCAAAACAAGCCAAAGGTTCCCAAAGAAAAGAAGCCCTATGTCATTTATTATTTAACATGAGCGAAAATGGGAATCAGATCATTAAAAAGGAGTTTGGAGTGAATGTGTGCAGATATTGGTTCTCTCCTATGATTCATTCCCTAACTGACTGTTCAGTCAGTCCTTGGAGACTGGAGATTTTACTGGACATTTTCAAGTTATTTTTAAGGTGGGCTGAAGTCACACAGTCTGGACCTAAATCAGCACTTTTGACCACTAAATCACAGTTATTCTGAGGTGGGAACATCCAGATCTGCCTGTGGATTTAAAAAAAAGCTCCAATAATCAAGTTATCATTCTCTCGGTTTTATTTTCCGAAAGGGAAAGCACAATCATGGATTGTTCTTGGGCTTTCCCAAGATCCTCGCGGGAACCATCACATTGATTTCCTCGGGACTCCATTATCCATTGATTCGTGTGTTAATTTAATCTTTCCACAGCTCTTTGGACTTCCAGTGAGTTCCCTCCGTGTGACTCCATGAATCCTTCACTGCTGGTGTTCCCAGAAAGTCACGGTGATTCCGGGCTCGTTTTATCCCTTGCCCCCAGGTTTTCATGGATCACACACTTGAGGTCTTCTGGATTGAGAACCTGGTTTTTGTACTTCTCTCCCCAGTCCTCCACGATGTACTGGTGATAGGGATCGTTGGAGTGCTCCCTCCTCTTGGATTTCACAGTGCTCACCAGGATGGCCACGATGATGAAGGAGAACATCCCAATCATCACCATCAGATAAAGGATAACGTAGTCGAAGTTTTCAGCAGCCACCTCAGCCTGCAGTTTGTTCGCTGCTTCCGTCATGTTTCTCCTCCAGCCGTTCATGTAATTGAGGAAGGTTTCCTTGAAAATGTCTTCCACTGCCCAAGTGAAGTTTTGCATCTTGGCCATCCTTGCAAATTAAGCTGCTAAAGACAACAAAATACTCTTTTTAATCAGATGTCTGTATTAAAAGAGTTGGTTTGGAGTATTTTGTAACTGTTACGAGAATTATCTAATAACAGTCACCCTCTGACACTTGAAGCTGAGCAATTTTTGCTCAGCCAAGAATCCCCATCCATGAGTGGTTCAATATGTTCAGAGACCCAAGAAGGTCCTACTCAGTCGTGGAATCATGGAATGGTTTGGGCTGGGAGGGATCTGGAAGCCCATCCAGTGTTACCCCTGCCATGGGCAGGGACACCTCCCACTGTCCCAGGCTGCTCCCAGCCCCAGTGTCCAGCCTGGCCTTGGGCACTGCCAGGGATCCAGGGGCAGCCACAGCTTCTCTGGGCACCCTGTGCCAGGGCCTCCCCACCCTGCCAGGGAACAATTCCTGCCCAATATCCCATCCAGCCCTGCCCTCTGGCACTGGGAAGCCATTCCCTGTGTCCTGTCCCTCCAGCCCTTGGGAATTGTCTCTCTCCAGGTTTCCTGTGGCTCCTTCAGGCCCTGCAAGGCCACACTGAGCTCACCCCAAAGCTTCTCCTCTCCAGGCTGAACAATCCCAGCTGTGCCAGCCTTTCCTCCCAGCAGAGCTGCTCCATCCCTCTGCTCATCCTGGTGCCCACTCAGGTCCCTTTGCTCTGTGGGACGCTTTGGCGAAGGCCCCCGTGGCCCTGTCACACGGGTCAGGGCCCTGTGCCATCCCTACGGAGGCGAAACTCCGGGGGAAAAAGGATTTCTCCTGAGGAGAAGAAAAAGACATGGGAGGGACATGGAGGCTGAGACTCCATCCCTGGAGTGGCCTCAGTGACCATTCGGGACAGTCCCCAAAGGGGCTGAGACACTGCCTGGTGCTGCAAAGCCGTGTTTGATCCCATTTATCCCAAAATTCAGAGCCCAGTGGTGCTCAGACCCCGTGAACCAGGTGTGTGTCCCACAGGAGAATCCCCTTCCAGCATTTCTTCCCACCCAGATCTCATTCCCACCAGAGGCCCTTCCCACCTGATCCCATTCCCACCAGAGCCCATTCCTACCTGATCCCATTCCCACCAGAGCCCCTTCCCACCTGATCCCATTCCCACCAGATCCCATTCCCACCAGATCCCATTCCCACCTGATCCCATTCCCACCTGATCCCATTCCCACCTGATCCCATTCCCTCTCAGGCTGTCCCACTTTAATGTGGGCAATTCCTTCAGTTCTCCAGGCCAACCAAGCCCTACAACCTGTGGAAATCTTCCCCAAAAAGCCCTTTGTTCCCAGTGCGATCCTCAAGAACGAGGAGTTTGCTGCATCCAAGGGGAAGAGGCACTGCATTTTCATTGCTAATAAAAAATTTGGGATGTCTTTCAATTCAGGAATTCAGGAATTCAGCCTTGTGTGCACACAGGGATTCAGGTACACGTGCAGCTGGATCTCTCTGCAGTTTTACCCTCACACATGCTCAAATATAGAGGATAAAGGAAATTAATGAAAGTAAATGACAAAATACAAACACAAACTGCCTTTACTGTCTGTAGAATCTGCTTTTCCCTTGATTTACATCAAAATTTGCGATGCTTTTTCAAACTGAAAGAAAGACTTGCTAACAGCAACTTACCTTTGCTGTGTCCTTGCCTGAGGAGATTCAGAACACTCAGGATTTTCCAACTCCCCTGGATAATGGGATGATACTCCCAAAAAAGAGCAGGGATGTCTTTAAGGAGCCTCCAGCCTGCACAAGGCTGGGAGCAGTTGCCTGTGAAATAAGTGCCTTGCACTGCACGCTTTATGTTTATATTAAATTAAAAGCTGAATCTAATCTCACCTGGAAAGTCAAATATTGGCTGACAGCTTGCATCAGTCATCCTGTCGGATCTGGGAATGAGCCTTTGTGCTGATTGCTGCAATTTTAGATATTGGAAAAGAGCTTGCCTGGGGATAAACAGGGATGCAGCTCCATTTCTGGTGAGCCAAATGAGTAACAATGAGTTCTGTAAAATAATAATAATAATAATATTAAGAATTATTAGAGAAGAATTATTGGCTGTGAGGGTGGGGAGGCCCTGGTACAGGGTGCCCAGAGAAGCTGTGGCTGCCCCTGGATCCCTGGCAGTGCCCAAGGCCAGGCTGGACACTGGGGCTGGGAGCAGCCTGGCACAGTGGAATGGGATGATCTTTAAGGTCCCTTCCAACCCAAACCATTCCATGATTCTATGAATAAAACCACATTGGCAACAACAATAATAACAATATTAATTTCCTTTGCTGATCTGGGCACAAGAGGTGAGCACTGAGCAGTCAGGCTGCTCAACACCCAAAATCTGACTTCCCTTTCCCTTTCCTTCTTCCTTTCTCCCTTCCTTTCTCCTTTCCTTTCTCCTTTCCTTTCTCCTTTCCTTTCTCCTTTCCTTTCTCCTTTCCTTTCTCCTTTCCTTTCTCCTTTCCTTTCTCCTTTCCTTTCTCCTTTCCTTTCTCCTTTCCTTTCTCCTTTCCTTTCTCCTTTCCTTTCTCCTTTCCTTTCTCCTTTCCTTTCTCCTTTCCTTTCTCCTTTCCTTTTTCCTTTCTCTCTTCCTTTCTTCTTTCCTTTTTCCTTTCCTTTTTCCTTTCCTTTTTCCTTTCTCCTTTCCTTTTTCCTTTCTTTTTTCCTTTCCTTTTTCCTTTTTCCTTTTTCCTGTTTCCTTTTTCCTTTTTCCTTTCTCTTTTCCTTTTTCCTTTCTCCTTTCCTTTTTCCTTTCCTTCTTTTCTCCCCCCAGGATCAGACTCAAGTGAGCAACACTTCCATGCCCTTGCTGGAGAAGTAAATCCTCACACCCACCCAGGAGCAGCCTCTTGGAGCTCTGTGGGCACCTCACTCATGAGCTGGAGCAAGAAAAGACAAAAACTTATTTAAAAAAACCCCCAAAAACCAAACCAAAATGGAATAAAAGGGGGAATTAATGAGTGCTGACTTTCTTTCTGGCAAACAGCACATGCTGACACCTCAGTGAGAGGCTCTGACTCACCTGAGAGAGCTGGAATTTGCTCAGTGACACGAGACCACGTCAGGAGCATCAGCAGTGGCTCCTGCTCTGGTGGGGACGTCCAAGGAGGGGGATTAGGGTGGGACTGAGGTGCAGAATGCTCCCCGAGCACTTGGGATGGGACAGACCTGCTGTAAAAAACACATTTTCATTTTACAGCCGGTCCTGCCTAAGAAATGTTATCTCTGAGGGACAGGAAGGCAGCGTGGAGTGACCCCGAATCCACAGCACGCTCCAGAGAGAGGGAGATTTGCGCCTGGTGTGGAAAAGTGCTGATCCCTGAGGAAACCCTGCTGCTCCTGCCATTGCCATGGTTACTGCTCTCCTTGCTCCTGGAGATGTTCTGAGCATGAAACCTCCCAGCACGGGGATGAGCTGCTGGCAGCATTTCCACCTGATCCCGCACTTTTCCTGGCAGGTTCCCTTGGCTTTGCCCCTGGAAGTCCAGGGAGCTGGCACAGCTTCTGTTTGCTCCGAGGAACCCCAGAGGAACCTCCCTGCACTGTGCACAGACATTCCCTGGCTGCTCCCAGCTGGATAAAGGCACCTGGAGCTCTTTTGTCTGGCTATGGAAATAAGAGAAGAGCCTGGAAGTTCCCAAGTTCAGGAATAACGGCTGAAAACGTGGTGAAATTTATCCCTCCCTCAACCCCTCTCTTCTACCAGCTGTTCCTGGCCGGGCCTGTTCCAAGTGAAACCAAGGATTCCCTGAATAATCCCAGTTTGCCGCGTGTCCCCCTGAAGGTCACTTTGCTCAGGGTTTGCTGAATCTGGAGAGCATGAGGTGGTCAAGGACAGACAGGGTGGGAATGATGGAAAAGGAGGAGGAGCAGACAAATGTGTTGGGCAAGAAAGGTGGAAACCTTAATATGAGTCTGGACTGGAGACTAATGCCAAGCAAAATGCTCCCGATCTCATGGAATCATAGAATCATGGAATTCCTGAGTGGGAAGGGATCACCCAGTCCCACCCCTGGCCCTGCCCAGCCCCCCCAGCAATCCCACCCTGGGCACCCCTGGCAGCGCTGTCCAAACGCTCCTGGAGCTCTGGCAGCCTCGGGGCCGTGCCCATTCCCTGGGGAGCCTGGGCAGTGCCCAGCACCCTCTGGGGGAAGAACCTTTCCCTAAAATCCAACCTAAATCCCTCCTGGCCTGGCTCCAGCCGCTCCCTGGCTGCTGTCTCTGCTCACCAGAGCAGAGGGTGATGAGTTGGAGGCCTTTTCCCATCTAAATGATTCTGTGATTCTTCTGAATAGCAGAAGATTGTTATTAATAATGATCTCGCTCAGACATTTCCCTTCAGAGGAGTTTTCAGTGCACTTGATCCCTTTTTTCCCCAATCTTCCATTGTTTCTACAATAAACAAACTTCGCACTTTGGATGCCTTGCTCTGTCCAGGCTGGGTTTTCTTTTTAGCTGAGGAAACTCCTTGGAATTGTTTCTTTCTTATAGAACTGTTCTTCCATGTTTTGGGGTCTTTGACTGCTGAGTGGTTCAGCCCTTGGGGTATTTTGGTTTTCTTAGAGATCCTGAAATTTCATTTTGTGTTACAGAGTTTGATCACCTATTATGACACTTTGGGTTTGTTTGATCCCATCTTTTCCCATAGGATCAGAGGATCTGCTGGAATGTTGCTGCTTTCCAGAGGGATCCTGACAGGCTGTCCCCAAAATATCCATATCTGGTAAAAACCTGTCTCTAAATATTCCAGTGACTCCATGGCTCAAGGTCAGAGACCACAACAGGATGCACTGTCCTCAGTTCCTGGTGGAGAGGGACACCTGGGATGCTCCTTTGTGGCTGAAGAAAAATCCCAGAGTCACAGATTCCCAGAATCACCAAGGTGGGAAGAGACTTTCATGTTCATCCAGTTCCAGCATCACCCCAAACCCTGTCCCCAGGGGCCACATCCAGACTGCTCCTGAACACTCCCACAGACAGTGACTCCACCGCTCCCTGGGCAGCTCATCCCAAGGCCTCACCACTCTGCCAGGGAAAAATTGTTTCTAATCCCTAATCCGAGCCTCCCCTGGTGCAATTTGAGGCCATTTCCTCTCCTCCTTTCCCTTGGGACACAGCAGAAGAAACCTGGCTGCACCCTCCTGTCGGGGAGTGGTGGAGAGCAGTGAGGTCCAGCCAAGAAGAGCTCTGCTGCCTCAGCCCAGGCTGCAGGGATGGAGAAATCCGAGGCAGGAGGAGGCTGCAGTGCCCAGCTTTGTTGCTATGGTTTTATGTGTTGCTCTTGCAAAAAGCTTCAGGGGATAAATGAGGGTGTTGGCTGCACGGAACGTTGAAATGAAAAAGCAAACACGGATATTTCTGGCTGGGAAGAGCAGGTGTGACATCTGAAATGCTCAGGTGTGTGTGTCCCTCAGAGGGGAAGAGAAACCTGAGGTGCCCACACCGATCCTTTTGAAATATTGGGGGTTTTCCCATTCTTTCAGCTGTAATGAAAATATTGGTGCTGCAGCTGAACTGCAACAACCTGTGAGTACCTGAGGGCAACGTCTGCTCAAAATGTCACGAAAGGCAAAGTTAATGACTGACAGCAGCAATAGTCTGGGATTGTGGGGTTTTTTTGGTTCGTTTAATTGGTTGTTTGTTTGGTTTTTTTTTAATGGGTTGGGTTGGGAGGGATCTTGAAGCACATCCAGTGCCATGGGCAGGGACACCTCCCACTGTCCCAGGCTGCTCCCAGCCCCAGTGTCCAGCCTGGCCTTGGGCACTGCCAGGGATCCAGGGGCAGCCACAGCTTCTCTGGGCACCCTGTGCCAGGGCCTCCCCACCCTGCCAGGGAACAATTCCTGCCCAATATCCCATCCAGCCCTGCCCTCTGGCAGTTTGAATCCATTGCTCCTTATCCTGTCCCTCCATTCCTTGCCCAAAGTCCCTCTCCATGCTTCCCATAGCCCCTTTAGGCCCTGGAAGGGGCTCTGAGGTATATGAGAAGTACAAATGTCACCTAGGACAGTCACACAGCAAGGTGCTGTCTGTCCCACCTCCCCTCTGCTTCCACGGAGTGGAAAACCTGAATCCAGAGCTCCTCTGCCATCAGGGGGTGGAACCAGCAGCAGTGGTGCTGTGGAGGATCCACTGTCCCTCATGTCCCTCATGTCCCAGCCTGCAAGCTGGGCTCTCTGCTCTGATCTTTACACACTTGACAGCCACATTCTGAGTCCTGGAAATAAAATTGGGTCCTGATCCATCACATTCAAATGAGTTTTTTGTTGTCCTGGCATTTGCTCTGACAAATACGGACGAATCACACTGGGCCCTCACAAGAGAGACCTGGAGGGGCTGGAGCGTGTCCAGGGCAGGGAACGGAGCTGGGAAGGGGCTGGAGCCCCAGGAGCGGCTGAGGGAGCTGGGAAAGGGGCTGAGCCTGGAGAAAAGGAGGCTCAGGGGGGACCTTGTGGCTCTGCACAACTCCCTGACAGGAGGGGGCAGCTGGGGGGGTCGGGCTCTGCTGCCAGGGAACAGGGACAGGAGGAGAGGGAACGGCCTCAGGCTGGGCCAGGGGAGGCTCAGGGGGGACACCAGGAGGAATTTCCCCATGGAAAGGGTGGTCAGGCCTTGGCAGGGGCTGCCCAGGGAGGGATCCCTGGCGGGATTTCAGAACCATGTAGATGTGGCTCTTTGGAATGTGGTTTTGGGGTGGACTGGCAGTGCTCTGTTACAGGTTGGACTCCATGATCTTACAGGTCTTTTCCAACCTAAACCATTCCGTGATTCCAGGTTCTTTCCACTTCCACACAAGACTCCAGGGACAGGCGAGTGAGGCTGCAGCTGGTACCAGAGGGCCAAAGGTTCATGTTTTGGCCTCAATCAGACGCGAGATTTTCTTTGGGATTGCAGTGGGATCAGTTCCCAGATCCTGGAGCCCAGGTGTGCAGTGGTCACAGGCATCAAGTCCCACCTGCCACTTGTCACAGCAAACTCCTCCAGACCTGGGGTTTCCAGGGAGTGGAAACTGGGAGAGGCCACCTTGCTGAATCCGCATTTTCCTGCCAAGTCCTGTCCTCCCGAAGCAGAGGGAGGCAGAGCAGCAGTTGCAGCACCAGGCCGTGGGTTTGGCAGGAGAGCAGGGCCCTGCCAGAGGTCACTGATTGCCACAGCTCCCATGGGCAGGGGCAGCTCAGTGTCTGACAGGGCTGAACTCCCACAGCAGCACTCCTGGTTTCCAGCCTCATTCCTTCTCCTTTCATCTGCTCACCACAGTGGCCTGGAAGCTGGATCCAAATCCTGAATCTCCTGATTCACCTTGTCCCCTTCTCCCTTCACACTCTGCTAAGCTGTGGGACCTTCGTGCCACAGGACACTGGAGGTGCAAACATTCCAAAAGTGGTTGATTCACAGAGGGAAAATGCATCCAGAGGGTTTGAGTAAAAGGACATCGCGTTCAGTCCCAGCGGAGGATTAGTCTGGGGAGGTGTCACCACATGCCTGCCCCACTTGTGTCCTTCCGTAATCCCTCAGGTTTGTCCATCCCCTCGGCAGATTTCTTCACCTAAAACCTCCCCACCCTGTCTGGGAAAGGGGAGGGAGAGGCCGGAAAGAGGAGGGTGGGAAAAGGAAAAAAGTGCATGTGAGGATCAAGCTGTCCATGGGCAGCAGAGGAGACCAAGGAAGAACACAAAGGTCACCTGGATGCTCCTCTCGGACCTTCTCCTCTGGGTCAGAGGTGCTGGGACTCCATGGAACTTCAGATGGGACAAGGGGAATAACAAGGGGAGAGCAGGGGAGCAGCAAGAGGCTTTCTAGAAGGTTCTTCAGGGCTCAGAAGAGAAATCACAACCTGCCCCCCTCAGGGTGCTTTGTGTGCCAGGGTGTCCCTCTTGGACTCGTGGCTGAGCCAGGAGGGACATCCTTATGTTGGTGCATTCCATGGGTGTTGGTGTATTCCATGGACATTTGTGTATTCCACGGATGTTGGTGTATTCCGTGGGTGTTGGTGTATTCCATGGACATTTGTGTAGTCCAGGGCTGTTGGTGTATTCCGTGGGTGTTGGTGTATTCCGTGGACATTGGTGTATTCCATGGACATTGGTGTATTCCATGGACATTGGTGCATTCCATGGGTGTTGGTGTATTCCATGGCTGTTGGTGCATTCTGTGGGCATTTGTATATTCTGTGGACGTTGGTGCATTCCACGGATGTTGGTGCATTCCATGGCTGTTGGTGCATTCCATGGATGTTGGTGCATTCCATGGACATTGGTGCATTCCACGGATGTTGGTGCATTCCACAGATGTTCAGAGTGGGTTTGATGGCAGCTGGAGGTGGATCAGGATGGAGGTACAGGAATACTTGGGCCAGCTTTGGTTCCAGCCCCGCCAGCGCAGATCAAAACCAAACTGGTTCTGCTCTCCTGGCTCAAGTGAAGTCCATGGAATTCCATGGGGAACGGGGATGGAACAGCACCTGGAGAGCCTGGAGCTAAATTCCCGTCGATACCCGCTTATATGGAGTGTGGTGTTGGTAACCCACATGTCCATGGAATTACAGAATTATTCCTGAGAAGTGGATGGAGGAGTGAAGGATCTGTTTTCATAATTCCTCAGGAAAACAAGCAGCCTGATCCCCACGGGCAGGAGAGTTCCACCACTTCCCTGACTCCTCAGCGAGGATGTGCTTCCAGCCACATTTTAAAACAAGGCCGTTTAGAAAACAGAGGGCTGAGGTCAGGATTAAATTCCAGCCCTTCTGGGCAGTGAAAAAATCTAGGACACTCCTGAGCCTTGTTCTGTTGGAAGCTTTTCCTGGTATTCTCAACTTGTTCCCACAGCCATGGGAAGGGAACATCCCACCAGATCAGGTTGCAAACCAGACAGAGGAACTCACGAGTTTATGTCTCTGAATCCCTTCTGTTTTTAATGTTGATTTTATTCTTATTACTAAGGAGTCAGGGAGGAGAAATGGGTTGGAGTTCCACCTCAACCTGAGGAAAAATGTCTTTCCATGGAGCCCTGGAACAGCTGCCCAGGGAGGTGATGGATTCTCCCTCTCTGGAGACATCCCAAACCCACCTGGATGTGTTCCTGTGTCACCTGCTCCAGGTGACTCTGCCTGGACAGGAGGGGTTGGCCTGGGTGATCTCCAGAGGGCCCTTCCAACCATAA
Source organism: Cnemophilus loriae (assembly GCA_013397755.1). Classification (NCBI taxonomy): domain Eukaryota; kingdom Metazoa; phylum Chordata; class Aves; order Passeriformes; family Corvidae; genus Cnemophilus; species Cnemophilus loriae. Next base: position 215,233 of record VZTF01004370.1, on the reverse strand, counting down.
TAACTCTGGGATTCTGGGATGGTGTTACTGGTGAGCTCCAGGCTGTGTTTGTACCACAGGCAGGAAGAGGAGGAACAAATCCTGCCAGAATTCTGGGATGAGCACCTGGCCACTGGGTACAACCTGTGCCGAGCTCAGCGTTCAGCAGAAATATCAAGTCAGGTCTAGAACTGCTGCATATTTTGGGTTTGCTGCACCCCACAGTTGACTATGAAAGAAGTGCTGGTTATTGTTTACCTGACACAGCCCAGAGAGGCTCATTCCCATTCCTGGGACGGTGACGGAGTCCTGGGATCGTGGACCCAGTGGGTGCTGCTCAGCCAGCGGAGAAGCAGAGGCCAGGTCAGGACATTTGAATGACCCAGTGAACCAGAGCAGCCACCCCACACGACCTCCTGCAGTGGCATCTTCTGAGCCTGACTGTCGGAGAAAGTTCCATTTCCACTGCTGTTTATCCTGGCAGGAAAAATCCCGGTTTGACACACAACCATCCCGGGAGGTCACGGAGGCCAAAACTCGTCCCGAGGCCGCACAAAACCCGGAGGCTCGGGGTTATGTGGGGCTTCCCACATGGTTAACAGCAAGGACAAGCCATCATTTCCAACCCAAGGAAGGCAAACAAGGGTGTCGGCACAGGAGTTAAGAAATCCCTGCCCATGAAACCTGGGCTGTGTTGCACGAGCACAGGAACATTCCTCGTTTCTGGTTTCCTCCCCCTGCCTTGACCTTGGGCCCATTTGCGATCCCGTTGCGCAAACGGCTCTTGCAACCCCGCTCCTGCTTCCAGCAGAAAATCCTCGCCTCTGGAGGGGCAGGCAGAGGCCAGCCCTGCCCTGGCACCCAGCCTGGGCTCCAGGCTGAGGGTCTGGTGGCACCCAGGAGACCTGGCACCCCCGGGAATGCTCTGGATCCTGCACTGAGCCTGCTCTGAGCCGGGCTGGCTTCCCAACATCCCCTATCCAGCACCAGCTCCATCACGAAGGTGCTGGAAGCCAGGGAAAGTCCTCACGCTGGTCTGCTGGGTCACACATGGTCATCCCCCTCGCCGGGATGGCTCCCAGGATGGGGGGATGTGGGATTTGGGAGATAATCTGCACTCCAGAACTCTGGGTATTCCCACGGTCAAGGAGGGCATGGGGGGATGGCAGCGGGGGGATGGTTTTAAGCTGAAGGAGGGCAGGGCTGGATGGGATATTGGGCAGGAATTGTTCCCTGGCAGGGTGGGGAGGCCCTGGCACAGGGTGCCCAGAGCAGCTGTGGCTGCCCCTGGATCCCTGGCAGTGCCCAAGGCCAGGCTGGACACTGGGGCTGGGAGCAGCCTGGGACAGTGGGAGGTGTCCCTGCCCAGGGCAGGAGTGGCACTGGATGATCCTTAAAACCCCTCCCACCCCAAGCCATTCCATGATTCTGGGATTCTCTGGCTGCTTTTCTGGGATGATCTTCAAGATCCTCCTAACCCAAATGGTTCCATGATTCTACGAAGTGCAGCAAATCCATGGAGGTGGCAGCAGCCTCCTCCCAGCTCTCCGAAATCCGCTGGAACCTTCCCGCTGCCGTTCTTCTGCATTTAGGGAGGCAGGGATGGCGCAATTCCGTTCATCCTGCTGGGAAGTGCCTCTCACGTCCCTGCCTGACTTCGAGCTGAAGCTGGAGCGCTGCTCTGCACAGAGATGATTTCCTGAGCCGGAGCCTCCCCTGGGAGCTGGAGTGGATCCAGGAGAAGGTTATTCCGGGTAAGCTGCCTGAGGGATTTCAGCAGATAATTCTGTGCATCTCTAGAACACCCTGGCTGGAGAACAGTAATCTTTTAATTGGATTCCCTCCGGATAATTGCCCTGCTGGAGCTGCTCATGTCCAGCTCTCTAGAAACATGTCCTGGCATCTCCGTGGAAGGATCTAGAAACAGCTCCAGGAGAAAGCCAGGAAGTGTGGATTCACCTTGGAATTTCAACAATACTGTGAGTGTAGCGGCCAGAAAAGCCTGGCTTATACATTTATCCCACCAAAGTCATGGAGGTGCCTTTTGATCCTGCTTTTTTTTGGTTCTAGTGACACGTTTAAGAACCATGAGTTGAGTATTTCTGGCGCTGTCTTCTGCTGACCTGAGGATGGAACAAAGATAAGGAATTATAATTTTCATCAAAATTCACATTCATTTTAAAAATAAATCAGATTTTTCACAGAGTGAAATCCATCCTGAGGATGGAACAAAGATAAGGAATTACCATTTTCATCAAAATTCATGTTCATTTTACAAATAACTCAGATTTTTCATGGAGTGTCTGCAGACCTTGGTGTGTGTGTGTAAATCTGGGATTGTGTGCAGTGTCTGACTCGGGGGGGTGATCCTGGAGCTTGATTTTCAGGAATTTGCTGCTGTTGCAGTGACAGAAAAAATCAGCACAAGTTTCCTAATGCAAATTGCTTATAATAGACACCAGCTTCCAGCCTAAAGTCAGGATTTGGTCCCACAAACATCCGAGAGTCTGGAGTCGAGTGGGTGTTTATTTGTTTGTCTGCTCCTTGTCTGCTCCGGTGACCTTCAGCTCGCTGTCCCTGTGGAGCTGGGAATCAGTGGATTCCACGGGACAGACTCCTGGTTTTGCATGTGAGTCTCCACTGAGGTTATCCCAAAAGATATTCCAAGGGAAAAGCCAGCACTCTCCTCTTCAGGGACGTAACACAGGAATTTTGTTTGACAAGGATACAGAGCTGACCTTCCTGGCCACAATTCCCTCAAACACGAATCCAGACCCGGATTCAAACGCTGCATCCCACTCATTCATCTGTGGAAGGAGCCGAGCTTCAGCTCTGGATATTCCTCATGTTGGTCCATTCCTGTGTGAGCTGGGATTTCAGTGCTGTGCCACGAGTGCTGATCCCAAATGGAAAAGTTCCTCCTGGCGAACGGATTCTCCTCCAGGACAACCCCAAACATGCACATTCCAAATCATGGAGTGATTTGGATGGGCTGGCTGAAGACAGAGAGCCTTGAGCTGGAGGGATCCCCATCTCTGGGGGTTGGTTTTGCCAACCCACACCCAGAATGATCAAATTCTGCATCATTACAATACAAACACAGTTCCCACAGCTCAGGGCTCACCTGCAGTAATTTAATCCCAGAAGGGAGGTCTCAAACCTCTCATCAAACCCAGAATTTCTCTTAAAACCGATCCCTAAAACTTCATATTTTGTGCTTGATTCGGCTTTTAATTTTGATAAATATTCCACATATTGCTGAGAATACCAGAATTAAAAACACAAGTGGTCAGGAGTGGGTTGGGGAGTGATGTGTCACTTGTGTCCCCACTTATCAGGAGCCCAAACCTGTGGGGAGGAGATTTGTTCCCATTCCTTACTCCAAAGGCTCCGTCTCAGCCGGTGCCTGGCCCAGCACGGAGCCGTTTGTTTGACCTCCAGCTCTGCCTAAACATCCTGATAAACGAGAGGGAGCCTGATTAGATGGAAAAATATCTGGGGCACTTTTGCCAGGGAAGCAGGAGAGGATTTAACCTCATCCAGAGACACATTTTTCCATCAATCAGGAACAGCGGGACGTCCCTTGGTTTTTCTCTCAGAGCACCCCAGAGGATGCAGGTCCCAGCTCCAGCTGGAATCATCGCTCTAAATCCCATTTCCTATTTGAAGGGACAATTAAAGAAGCAAAATGTTTATCTTTCCCTCTGGATATCATTCCAGTAAAAAAAGTCCATGTCAGCACTCCATGGTGACCCGAAATGGGATCCTGCTGCTTTTTACACATGTAGATGAAAAAGCTATAAACTGATAAAACTATAAAACAAACAAACAAAAAATACCTATAAAAATAAACTATAAACCAAACAGGCCATGAAGAAATGGCCAAATAAGAAGAAGTGATGCTCTGACCTCATAAATTACAGGCATTTTGATTATTTGGCTGGAATGATGGATAAATTCCTGTCTGGAATTCTCTTAAGGTGTTACCAGGTGCTTTAACCTGTCCTTGGACAAGGGACAATGATTTTGAACTGAAATAGGGCAGGGCTGGATGGGATATTGGGCAGGAATTGTTCCCTGGCAGGGTGGGGAGGCCCTGGCACAGGGTGCCCAGAGCAGCTGTGGCTGCCCCTGGATCCCTGGCAGTGCCCAAGGCCAGGCTGGACACTGGGGCTGGGAGCAGCCTGGGACAGTGGGAGGTGTCCCTGCCATGGCAGGGGTGGCACTGGATGATTTTTAAGGTCTTTCCAACCCAAACCATTCCATGATTCCATGGTTCAGTGACCCCCAACATCAGTGACCACTCTTTGCTCTTTTGACGACCTCGGTGCTTTTTAAACCCTACAGGTTTTTAGGAGATATTTGCTGAAAATCCAGCTTTGCTCATGGAACTCTCAGCAATCCGGAAGCTTCCAGACATGCTGGGTGTGGTGTGAGGTTTTCTGTGACAAGTTGGAACTTTGAAAGGAGCCTGATCCCAGCAGGAGGAACAGCACGAGCCGTGTCCCGCAGCATCCATGGATGGTGGGAGGCTACAGAAGGGTCAGGACATTTCTCAGGGACACGGGGACAGAGCCTGGCTGCAGGCACAGCTCTGCCAGTCCAGGAGGGCTGTGTTTGTGTTTGTGACAGGACCACCATGGATTCCATAAGTTCAAAGGAGAACATGGATTTGCTGGGTCTCTTTCAGGAAAACAAAGGAAGGTGTAACTCTTCAAGGAGTGTTATCCATATTTCAATCAGTGGGAGTGAGGAAGCAAAGCAGCTCTGAGAAGCTGGGTGGTTTGTCCCATGGGACTGAAACTCCCATCATGGGCAATGGAGCTGGGGAAGGGGCTGGAGAATGGGTCATAGGAGAATCCCAGGATCCCTGAGGCTGGAAAAGCCCTCCCAGCCCATCCAGTCCCAGCTGTGCCCGATGCCCACCTTGTCCCCAGCCCAGAGCACTGAGTGCCACCTCCAGGCCTTCCTTGGACACCTCCAGGGATGGGCACTCCAAACCTCCCTGGGCAGCCCCCTCCAAGGCCTGACCACCCTTTCCATGGGGAAATTACTGCTGATGTCCACCCTGAGCCTCCCCTGGCCCAGCCTGAGGCCGTTCCCTCTCCTCCTGTCCCTGTTCCCTGGCAGCAGAGCCCGACCCCCCCGGCTGCCCCCTCCTGTCAGGGAGTTGTGCAGAGCCACAAGGTCCCCCCGGAGCCTCCTTTTGAAGGAGTCGAAGAATCTCCCTGGAAGGGCAGTTGGAGCTGGACCAGCCTGCCGGGAATACTGCAGGGAATGGAGGGAGCCCCTTGCGCGGGAATAACTCCCCCAGTTCAGTCGGTGCTCACAGAGGGATCCTGACACACCCTGGGGTTACCCCAGAGGCAATCCCAGAGCTCGGCTGGCTCCTGATTTACGCCGGCTGGGATCCACTTGGCCTTCTGGTAACTCAGCTGGATTCAGAAGAAAGGCCAAGTGCAGAAACTGGAATCAGCATTTTCCTCATTTCAAACTGGCCGGCGCTGGAATTCGACCACCAAAACCCGGCCCCTGCTGCCCCTCTGAGGTGGCACCTTGGGTTCCTCACCTGCTCCTGCTCCCTGCCTACCCCCAGCCAAGGAAAAGCAGGATTGTGCTGCTCCGGCCCGGCTGGCGTTTTCGGGAGCCACCACAGCGTGTCCCCACAGAGCTGTGCTTCCATCCCTCCATCCCTGCTCCTTCCAGCAGGAACGCGTCCAGCTGCGAGCTCATCTGCATGGCCATAAATACACCCCCCTCCAGCGCTGCTCCAGCCGCTTCCATGGGCAGAGCTGGCAGGAAAATGATCCTGACCTTCACTTGTGCCCAATCCACCCGGCTCGGGCCTGGTGAGGCGAGGATGGAGTTGTAAAAAAAAAAAAAATCCCCAACGAACCGAGCTGCAGGGAAAAGCCAACAGGGAAAGGTCACGATTCAAGGTCTGCTGCTCATTACTGAGGAATAACACCAAGAGCCAGCCTCATTTGCATAATGAGTTTCATGCTGAGCCCTGACACGTCCCAAAAGCAGGGGCTGACACGGAGTAGGGTTAGGGTAGGAATTAGGGAGAAATTCTTCCCTGGGAGGGTGGGGAGGCCCTGGCACAGGGTGCCCAGAGAAGCTGTGGCTGCCCCTGGATCCCTGGCAGTGTTGCTTGCAGGGATATTTCATGGAGTGGAACTGCAGGAGCTGTGGGATACAGGGAGGTCTCTGGCCAAACTGGGAGAAGGCAAATTGGAGGGCAAAAGGGAAAAAATGAAAGGATTCCTTCAGGACCAGGAGGAAGAGCAACCATCTGAGATGGGGAGAGAGACTTCTGCCTCTGCTGTGAAGAGTTTCCGGAAGCCCAGGGACNTCCCTGGAGGTGCCCAAGGAAGGCCTGGAGGTGGCACTCAGTGCTCTGGGCTGGGGACAAGGTGGGCACCGGGCACAGCTGGGACTGGATGGGCTGGGAGGGCTTTTCCAGCCTCAGGGATCCTGGGATTCTGTGTGAGGGAGGCCATGGAGTAAATGAGGTGGAGCCAGCACTGCTGAGGTCAGGGGGTACCTCCAGCAGTGCCAGCGAGCAGAGCTGGGGCACAGGTGTCACACAGATGTCACCGCTGGGTGCTGAGTGGCAGCACTGAGATCCCTCCTGACAGAAGGCCTGGAGTGGGCTCCAGCTACCAAATCCAATGGGATTTTTTCTTTCGGGTCATGCCACTGCCCTACAGAGCTGCCTGCTCCTGCTTTGATCAGGGCCCCCCCAACAATCCCACCCTGGGCACCCCTGGCAGCGCTGTCCAAACGCTCCTGGAGCTCTGGCAGCCTCGGGGCCGTGCCCATTCCCTGGGGAGCCTGGGCAGTGCCCAGCACCCTCTGGGGGAAGAACCTTTCCCTAAAATCCAACCAAAATCTCTCCTGGCCCAGCTCCAGCCACTCCCTGGCTGCTGTCCCTGTCCCAGAGCAGAGATCGGAGCTGTCCCTTGGGAGGAGCTGTAGAGGGACCCTCAGAGTCACGGAGCTCCTACACATGGGGCCAGCAGGGAACTGAGGGCCCTGGGACTGTTTAAACTCTACTTTTTTTTGATCCTCTTCATTTTTGTCATCTTTGGGGAGAGGTGTCTTGAACCCCCTTTTTTCCAGCCTCTGTTACCACAGAGTTTGGGAAGCAGAAGAGCAAATCCCCCTTGTCCTGGAGCCGCTGCCGTGAGCAGCTGGCACAGGGATCTGAGCTGCGCCTGGCAGCCTGGAGAAGGGAAAGGTCAGGCCAGCATGTGATGACCCCCCCAGCTTCCCCCCAGTGCCCTGACCCTTCTCCCTGGGCACAGGGATTGCGAGTGACCGCTGAGACTGCACGCTGCCAGTGGTTCCAGATGTGCAATGAAATGGGAGCTGACTTTCAGGAATGATTCCTTGCCAGAAGCTCCTCTGTGTGAGGCCAGTGCTGATTGCTGGTCCTTGACCACAGGATTACACTTGTCAGCCACAAAGCATTTTGACCACGCGTGCCTCTCTCTGCACTCGCTGACCTGGGGGACAGTCGTCACCTCTGTCCCTGGTGTGCCACCCCATGGACACAGCGTTCCCACCCTGTCCCATGGCTGCAGGGCCAGGGTGGTGAGGAAATGCCCCACTTGGGGTGTTCAGCTGGAGGTGACCGAAGGGAGACTCATTGCAGGTACAACTTCCATGTGAGGGGAGAAGGAGGGACAGCTCCGATCTCTGCTCCCTGTGACCTGACAGGACCCAGGGAGCGGCTGGAGCTGGGCCAGGGAGGGATTTAGGCTGAAGATCAGGGAAAGGTTCTTCCCCCAGAGGGAGCTGGGCACTGCCCAGGCTCCCCAGGGAATGGGCACGGCCCCGAGGCTGCCAGAGCTCCAGGAGCGTTTGGGCAGCGCTGCCAGGGGTGCCCAGGGTGGGATTGTTGGGGGGTCTGGGCAGGGCCAGGGGTGGGAGTGGATGATCCCTGTGGGTCCCTTCAGCTCAGGATATTCCATGATTCTGTGATCTCTCCCAGGCCCTCAGGACACATTTGGCAGGAGCTCAGGATGGGGCTGGACTCCCCACGGTCATTTGGGTGGTCACACAGAGCTGATAACGATGGCAGAGCAGATAATCCCAGTGTGGGGCTGATATCTCGTGTCAACAGCAGGACAGCAAACACCTGGCAGGGGTGGCAGGTGGGGACTTCCAGGAGGGACAGGGATTGTGGTGATCCGAGAGGCCCAGGTACAGCCAAACCTTCTGCGAGTGACAAATTTGGGGAGCACCACAGGGCAACACTCATCCAAAAAGGGGGAGATGCTTTCCCACGTCCTGGGCAGTGGGAGCAGGGAATAATCCATGCAGTGCAGGGCCCTGCCAAGCTCCCTGGTGGCACTGCCAGGGGGGACACGTGGCAAAACCACCCCGCAGCTGCCCTGGAACGTGGTGTGGGATCACAGGGAAGTCAGGCTGGAGGTGCCCTCAGGAGTTGTAGGATATGGCCTCGTGCTCCAGAGAAGTCCAGACCGAGGGCAAGGCTTGAGTTGGACTGAAATGCTGCTGGGATTTGTGGGAGAGCTGCCATACCTGCGGAGTTTCCTCCAGGGAGAGGGACGGGGTGCTCTGCTCCTTCCCCAGAGCAGCTCCAGGTGCAGCACAGACACACGGGGACCCCTGGGTTTGCTCGTCCTGCTCCTGCTCTGGAACTGCTGCTGGAATGACCCACCCTCACTGGGGGCAGGGGCTGGGGGACTCCTCCCTGTCCAGCGTCCCCCATGGAGTGACAACTTCCCGTGGAGCTACAGCTTCTCACCACCTCCACTGCTCTTCATTCCTGATGAGTTGCTAATTATTGCTCATTAATAAAGGTGACGTAAAAGTGTCTTCTCAGCAGTACAAGCATGGAAGTGTTCCAGGCCAGGTTGGATGGGGCTTGGAGCAGCCTGGGACAGTGGAAGGTGTCCCTGCCCGTGGCAGGGGAGGCACTGGATGATTTCAAGGTCCCTCCCAACCCAACCCAGTCTGGGATTCCATGATTCCACAGCAGGATAATTATCCCTCCAAGCCAGGCTCCATGCAGGATTCCTCGGCTGCTGTTCCAGCTCCAAGCCCTCCAGACATCAGGGAGATGTTTTAAGCAGGAAAAAGAAAAGCAACGGCACAAGGAAGATTCCAACTCTTTTAATCCCACTCAGTTCTCCTGGTTTAACTGGACAAAGAACTCCCTGACACACAAACTCATGGAACACATTCCAGTAAATGATTAGAAATTTAACTTGAGCTTTTCCAGCCCCTTGGGGATAACCCAGCTCCCGGGTTTGTGCCTACACAGGGGAAAAAGGGCCAGGAATGAGTTGAGGTGACTGCTTGCTTGGGCTGTTGGACACAAATTGTCCCCTGCAGACACAGGGATGAGTCCAACAGCTCTGGCTGTGCTGTCAAATCCCAACCCTCAGCAGATTTGCCCTTCTTAGAAATGTGGTTGCACAGTTTTCTCCTCAATCTGGAAAAACAAAAGTGGGGTTTTTCCACTCTCCCATTAAGTAAAAGCGACGTCTTTGCTCCAACTTTCACTCACCCAAGCAAATTTCACCTCCAGGCAAACACCACCCATGGAAAACTCCATGTCCAAAGGTGAGTGTTTTGGAAAGTTAGGAGAGTGTGAAAAATAGGGGCCAGAATGGAAACTATTCCTGCAGCAGTAGGCAAAGGATTGGATTCCCATCTTGGATTCCTTCTCCGCAGCGTCCCCAGCCAAGGCTGTCACACACCGAGGGCAGACAAAGCCAACAATGAACTGACCAAAATTCAATGTTATTCCACAGAACATAGTTGAGGTGAGGGGAGTTACGTGGGATGGAAGCTGAGGTTAAGTGAGCACAAAGGAGAAGGAATGTGGGCACTTTGGGGGATGTGCAGGGAATATTTTTCCTTCGCATCTGGTGCAAGTTGGAGATGGCCGGGCACAAAATCCGTGCCCTGGGCCAAACCAGTGGTTGGGCTCAAAAACAGGGCAATTGTCTTCGAAAACTTAAATATTGTTTCTCTAGGATTTGTGGTTGTGTAGCCTCGAGATATTCCGTAGGGAATGCTGGGAGTGCCAGGGTGAGGTGACATGACCCTGCTGAGGCCAGGCTGGAAGGGTTCAGAGAAAGGCTCCAGGACCTCTGAGCTGAGGTGCCCGAGGAGACTCATGGAGGTGGCACTTCCAAAAAAAACGTGTTGGTTGAGAAGGAGTGAGAGCTTCGCATCCCACCTTTCCTGCGCTCTCCCCTTGTTCCCTGGCTGCTTGATTTTGGTTTTTTTTTAATGCTGCAATTTCTTCGTTTGTCCTTCCCTGTGCACTGCTTCGCTGAGGGGGACAGGGAGGCTGGAGAAAGGCAGAAATCCACAGGCAGCGGCAGAAGCGCTGCTTCATCTCAGAATCCCAGGATCCCTGGGGCTGGAAAAGCCCTCCCAGCCCATCCAGTCCCAGCTGTGCCCGATGCCCACCTTGTCCCCAGCCCAGAGCACTGAGTGCCACCTCCAGGTGACACCTCCAGGGATGGGCACTCCAAACCTCCCTGGGCAGCCCCTGCCAAGGCCTGACCACCCTTTCCATGGGGAAATTCCTGCTGGTGTCCACCCTGAGCCTCCCCTGGCCCCTCGTGAGGCCATTCCCCCTCCTCCTGTCCCTGTTCCCTGGAGCAGAGCCCGACCCCCCCGGCTGCCCCCTCCTGTCAGGGAGTTGTGCAGAGCCACAAGGTCCCCCCTGAGCCTCCTTTTCTCCAGGCTCAGCCCCTTTCCCAGCTCCCTCAGCCGCTCCTGGGGCTCCAGCCCCTTCCCTGCTGCTCTTCTCCCAACCAGAGTTCCAGCTGTGCTGGTGATGAGCAGAGGTAGAAAAAATCCTGGGAGCCATGAACACACTTTTTATTTACCTTGTGGAAATCTCAACTGCCCTGGAGCCAAAATTCACAATTTTCCTGCTCCTTTCTCACCATTTTTTTTACACTTCCACAGCTGGCCCAATAATGATTTAAAATAATCCCATTTCCAAGACATAGCAGTGGCTGTGGAAGTTCATTGCTGCATTTGGGATCGTCTCAATTTACCCCGACGTGATTTAAAATTCTTTTTGTGCTCTATAAATGGGTTTCCATTAAATCACCCGTAATATTCCTTTAACCCCAGGTCAATGTTTGGCTTCCAGTGCCTATATTTAAATCTGATTAGAGGAACTCTGCCTTCTGATGAAGCAATTCCATATAAAGCAAACTTATTGTAATTTAATTTCTCTTTTGAACTGGAGGCAGAGTCTGAATCCACATTTGTTTCGTAGAACTGAGGGGGTGGGAGTGGGATTTGATTACAAGAATAAATATAAGATCATATGATTGAAAAATTAATAGCTTCCCTTATCCGACTTTAATCTGTTTAAATAACTTTAGGAAAGGCTCAAGGCCTGGAATATTTGACTATTCCATAGTAAAGCATCCAACCAGAGTTTCCCCTGGAAAATCCTTGATTGACTTTCTCCATAAAAGCTGAATATTTAGGGTTTCAAACAATACCTTGATGCAGCATTTTTTTTACATATTTTGACCAGCTGAGAATTTATTGGTATTTTTTTCCTGTGGGGAAAAAAAAAATCTTGTGGATATTTCAGTGGAGTGTTTGTTGCTAGCTGAGGTCAGGCTCCAGGGTTAACTCGTGTTTGATATCCTGCATAAATCCACACTGGGAACTGGACAATGCCATGACCAAATCCCAGCAAATGCATCACAACAGGTCAGTTCCATTTGGTGAGGAAAAGCTTTTCCAGGGAAGTTTAAAGGATGTAACTCCATGATATCCAGTGAGAAATATAAAGCACATTTCCCCCCCCAAAAAAGTAATTTGTGCAAAACCTTTGTGTTCCCTGCAAAAACCTCGGTTTGAAGAAACTCTTTAATATTATCAGGCAAACCATGGAACTGTAGAACTCCACAATGGTTTGGATGAGAAGGAGCTTAAGGATCATCCCATTCCATGGGCAGGGACACCTCCCACTGTCCCAGGCTGCTCCCAGCCCCAGTGTCCAGCCTGGCCTTGGGCACTGCCAGGGATCCAGGGGCAGCCACAGCTTCTCTGGGAATTCCATCCCAGCCCCTCCCCACCCTCCCGGGGAACAATTCCTGCCCAGTATCCCATCCAGCCCTGCCCTCTGGCACTGGGAAGCCATTCCCTGTGTCCTGTCTCTATTTGCAGGATAAAACCTCCCTCTCCCTCCTTTTATAACCCCCTGAGGGCACTGGAAGGCCTCAAGGAGTTCTCCTGGAGCCTCCTCTTCTCCAGAACACGGAAAACCAAGCCCACAGCCTGAGGACAACCTTGGGAAAGAATCCCTGCTCAAGGAGCTGGAGATGTCGGTTGTGGCCGGCAGCTCCTTTTTGGGATGCCCACATTATTCCGTCCCTTCCCAGAAGGAGGCACGGAGCAGGAATTCCACCAGGAGCAGGGAGATTCCAACAGCTGCAGCTCCTGGAACTGCCAGGAATTTCCTGCTTCAGTTGTACCGATCTTTAATTTACGGACAAGGTCCAACGGGTCTGTGAGAGCTGGGGAAGGAAAAGCACCTTTGAAATCTCTCTTTACATGGATTTGAATTCCAACAGAATGGATTTGTTTTCCTGGAATGGAGCATCCAGTGGTGCATCCATGGGAAGAGTGGAAGGGCACAGACACAGCCCAGCCCTCCTGCATTCCTGGCGCTCTGGGATTTCCCAGCTGGGCTGGGGCTGTGGCCAGAGTTTATCAGCTCCAAACAAACCTCTCCTACCTGGATTTGTCCAAACTGTCTCCCAACGGATCGAAACCTTTGGTCACCTCCGTATGTTGGGATTGAGGCTTTCACAACTTAATTACACCTGGAATTAAAAAGTTCTTATTTCGGTCTGTTTTAAAACCTCTGCCTGATACTTTGATTAGAGCTTCTCCTTCTTTTATTACCAGGAATGATGAGTAATCCTTCCCTGTTCCTCGTTCCTCAGGATTTTATGGATCTATATTCCCATTCATCTCTTTTCCAATCTGTTAATCCCTTCTACATTTCTCATCAGCTTTATTTCCCTCCCTTGTCTTTTCTTCTGGTTGCATAGAATATATTTGAACAGAGGCAAAAACCATTTTTTTTTTTGTTTAGTTCCTCTCTAATCATTGCTCCCTGGCTTTTTCCCTTTTCCACCACCACTGAACACTGAGCTGCTTTTTCAGAGAATTGAACAGCAACTCCCAGACCAATTTCCTGAATAGCAGCAGCTCAGTCAGAGTCCCAGAATCCTGGAATGGTTTGGGCTGGAGGCACTGGAGCCCATCCAGAGCCACCCCTGCCATGGGCAGGGACACCTCCCACTGTCCCAGGCTGCTCCAAGCCCCAGGGTCCAACCTGGCCTTGGGCATTCCCTGGGCTGATCCCCAGCGTGGGCAGCAGGAAAGGGGTTGGGATTGTGCCCCTGTGCCCTGCTCAGGTGAGACCCCACCTGCAGAGCTGCCCCAGCCCTGGGCCCAGCACAGGGAGGACGTGGAGCTGCTGGAGAGAGCCCAGAGGAGGCACCAGGATGAGCAGAGGGATGGAGCAGCTCTGCTGGGAGGAAAGGCTGGCACAGCTGGGATTGTTCAGCCTGGAGAGGAGAAGCTTTGGGGTGAGCTCAGTGTGGCCTTGCAGGGCCTGAAGGAGCCACANCCATGGCAGGGGTGGGGCTGGAGGGGCTTTAAGGTCCTTTCCAACCCAAACCATTCCATGATTCTGGGATTCAGTTCCTCAGATTGTCCCCTGTACAGAGATCCTTCTCCATGGGAACTTCTCTTTGATCCAAATGGAAAACCCTGACACAATCCAGGTCAGGGCTGCAGTTGTTACAAAGCCCCTCTGCCCCTTTTTTCAGATATTTATTTGTAGTCAGATCCCTCCTCTTGCCTCTGGAACTGTAGCTGTGACAGTGAAAGGATTTCTGTCCCTGCAGCCACATTCCCAAGTCACTCAGGCTCTGTCCCTGCATTTGCAGACAATTGATGTGCAATCCCTGTCTCTTGCCCTGGCTTTTCCTCAAATGAACAGCCAGAAATTCATCCAAACCCTGCACTCCTGTTATTATCTAGTTGCAAAGAGCTCCTTTTTCTGGGAATCACGGAAAAGCTTTCCAAGCTTTTGCCATGAAGGAATAGTTGCCCCCTACCTGTTGGCCAGACAGCTGCTGCTCTTGGATTCCTGTTCTTTTCCTTTTGCTCCCCATTCTCCTGGAGGATTGCTGGCTGTTGCTGACATTTCTATTGTGCCTGGGTTTATTAATTCATCAAATGCCAAGGATCTGGTTCCTCATTCTGCCGGAGCAGCTGGTTCCCATCAGCTGTTGTTACAATTGGCTTGAAAAACCTCCCAGGAGGAGCCCAATAACTCAGATTTGTCAGATCTGCAGTAATTCATGCAAGATGGGGCCGATGTGGAAATCCACATTTCTTAACTGCAAGGATCAAGATACCAATCCTATTGTTGAGTCCAAGGTGGGATTTCCAGTAGAACCCACTTGTCACTGGCAGTTCCCAATTCCCACCCCCTTCCTATTGCCCAGCCCGACATCTCCAGTGTTTCCTCCTAGGCCAGAGTTTCGTGAATTTCCTTTCAAGACAGAAGAAAATCTGTTCAGATTAGGACAGAACGACCCAAACAATTCAGAAAATCACTCCAGTGCTCCTCATACTCAGACAACTCCAGGAACATTTCCTTTAACTCCTCACATTTGGCATCTGCCGAAGAGGGATGCGTGGTTTGCCTCGACAGGAGAAATCTGGAAACGAACATTCAAACGTTTTCTGCTTTGTAATTTGTGATTGTCCGGGCCGGTTTAGCAAGAAGTGTGTGAGTACAATGCTCAGGGAGCTTTTAGTTCTGGTTCTCTGACTCAACACAGACTTTTTGTTATCTTTTTGACTCAGGAATTACATCAGATGTCATTTGGAGTCCACTGCACGATGGCGAATGCACAGACCCTGAGGAGAAACTCAACATTTCCTTATAAAAACTCTTCCTCGATGCTTTTTGTTTCCTCAGCACCTCCTCACCTGCACAACAATTGTGTCTAAACCAATTTGAGCTCTTGGACAGGAGCAGGATGAGGGAGAATCGCTTCAGACTGGAACAGGCAGAGTTAGATGGGATACTGGGAAGGAATCGTTAATTGTGAGGCCCAGGTTGCTCTGAGGGGTCGTGGACTCCCCATCCCTGGAAGTGTCCAAGGCCAGGTTGGAACAGCCTGGGATAGTGGAAGGTGTCCCTGCCCATGGATGAGCTTTAAGGTCCCTCTCAACCCAACCCAGTTAAAGATTCCACGATTCCGTGATCACCCGTGGGCGGAGGATCTGTCCTGCTGGGTACCCCACAAGCAGCTCGTTCAGGAAATTAAAGATCTTGTCCCACCTCTCTGTGCCTACAGCAGCTCTTCCGACCCACCCTTTTCCCAGCTTTTTTTCCTGGGCACGGTGTCCTGGAGCTCTGGTGTCTAACCCTGGGTGTCCCGAGGAGCCCCGGGGTGCCCACACAGCTCCCAGACTCCAAGAACAAGGAACATCTCCAGCTCCATTCCCAGCGGGCACCTCTGGCCGCGGCCACGGCGACATCCCAGCTTCAGCTTCCTTGTGGGAAGGAGGGCTGGCCAAGAAAACAGAGGCAGCCTGTGGTTAAAGGCCGGGGTCTGTGCTCTGTTCCTGGAATTGCAGCAGATTTCCTGTGTGGCTTTGGACAAGTCACGTCAGCCAAAGCCCTCGGACCTGGGGCCAAGCCGCTGCTGCTCCAAATCAGGTGTTTGTTTGTTTGTTTGGCCAAGCATGGATTTAGGAGCTTGATTTTTGACATCCAGGGGGTTTTTATAAATCTTTGCTCCACATGTCCCAGGTCCCACAGCTCTGTGGAATTCCTGGAGAGCGCAGGATGCCAGGCCAGTTGTTTATATGTGGATTTAGGTGTGATTTACTTTATGAAGCTCATCACACGGGCACTCATCTCCCCGAGCCAACCACTCCCACCTAGGGATGAAGAAGATCCAGGAGCACAATTCCATCTCTTCAGGCCCTCCAGAGGCTCAGCATGTTAAGGGTGGAAAGGCTCTAATCCCAGAGAAATGCAGAAATAATAATTTCTACTCTAGTTTATTCCACCTCTGGGGACAGGCCTTGAATATTCCTGTTGCATTCTCAGTGGGGGAACACTCCAGACGTGCTGGGCAGTTGTTCTCATCCTGAAGATTTTTTTCCTCAAAAAGAATCCCAGAATTTACCTGCTAAGTTTTTAATTCCCTCTGCAATTCTGTCAGGATCCAGTCACCACAAAATACCATGGAAGACCTTTTTAAACAGAAAAATGCAAGGTAGGAACCCACACACACTCATTATTTTCATTCCTTGTCTTAAATAACCTGTCCAAACAAACAAATACCTCCTAGGCTGAGACTTTCTGTGACAATTTTTAGTCCAGGCTGGATTTTAACAGCCAACTTATAGCAACAATCCCCCCTTATTGCTAGTGGCGTGTGTGCTAGCAGGGTAAAAATATTCCCAGTGTGCACACACACTGGATGGGATTTAAATAGAAATATCCTTGTGATTTTGGCTGACAGAGTCCTCGGGCAAAGCTGGCTCTGTGCAGAGGCAGAACTTTTCTTAGCACAGCCAGGGGCCGGCCGGGTTTGTGTCCGGCACTGGGCTCCACACGGGAGGGGACAGCAGGGACGGGAATGGGGGGCTGAGCTTAGCCCCAGGCTAGGCCTGCGTGGGGGACCCCAACTGGAGACACCAGTGCTGTGTTTCACACCCCAGCAGATGGAAGTTGGGTTTTTTCCCAGAATCCCAGGATCCCTGAGGCTGCAACACCCTTCCCAGCCCATCCAGTCCCAGCTGTGCCCGATGCCCACCTTGTCCCCAGCCCAGAGCACTGAGTGCCACCTCCAGGTGACACCTCCAGGGATGGGGACTCCAAACCTCCCTGGGCAGCCCCTGCCAAGGCCTGACCACCCTTTCCATGGGGAAATTCCTCCTGGTGTCCACCCTGAGCCTCCCCTGGCCCAGCCTGAGGCCATTCCCTCTCCTCCTGTCCCTGTTCCCTGGCAGCAGAGCCCGACCCTCCCGGCTGCCCCCTCCTGTCAGGGAGTTGTGCAGAGCCACAAGGTCCCCCCTGAGCCTCCTTTTCTCCAGGCTCAGCCCCTTTCCCAGCTCCCTCAGCCTCTCCTGGGGCTCCAGCCCCTTCCCCAGCTCCGTTCCCTGCCCTGGACACGCTCCAGCCCCTCCAGGTCTCTCCTGCAGGACCCAGAACTGGACACAGCCCTCGAGGGGCCTCTCAGTGCCCAGCACAGAGGGACAATCCCTGCCCTGCTCCTGCTGGATTCGTCGTTTGGCCCCAGTGTGCAGCAAACCCCTCAGAGATGTGGCAAACAGGAGGCCCAAAAGCAGGTGAAGGCTCTAAAAATCCTGGTGGCGAGTGAGATTCCCAAGTGAAGTGGATTAAAAATCCAAGGGAATCTTTAAACCAAATATTGGCTTTTGTAGAACAACAAAACCAGGGTAGTGTTTGCACTCAGCCAAAGAAGTTGCTGTGGTTGTGTAATCATGTGGAGTTGTGGCCTTAGGAGGAGATAGAAAGCAGCTGCAGCAAATTAACTTTTCAAAGTTATTATGGATTGGGTGGAATCTAGAAAATTCCCCCATGTTATTTTTTTTTTCTTTAATAGAACTGGAAAAGGCACGTTTTGGATGAGGTTTCATCTCAAGCCTCTCTCCCCGGGCAGGCACAAACCTGAAGCCTTCGAGGGGAAATGCAAAACCCGCAGCAAAACCAAACACCCCCCTCCCAAAAATGCATGGATGCCTTTTTTCCTCCTTTAAGGACCTGATCCATATCCCACAGGGTTCAGGCAAAGGAATCCCAAAGTAGGGAGCTGGTAGAGCCTCAACAAGGTGGAAATTTGTGGGGTGGTCCCAAATGAGTGAATTCTGCTAAAACAGCAGGGGATCCTCGTTCCAGAGAAAGGGGTGGGCAACACCAGAAGGAAATCCATGGAAAGGTTGCCACAGCTGGCACGGGAGAATATTCTGGATTCTGTAGGATGCTGGAGATGGGAAGCCATTGGTTAAAAGGCAGCACTTGATCTCCTGGGTTCCAGGAAGCCCAGAAAGAGCAACACCTCTGCCCTCACCTGTGGAGAAGTTCCAGTCCCTCAATTAATGGCAGTGGGAATTTTTCCACTGGCTTCACTGGGATCAGCTTTAGGCTCTTCCTGGAAGAAAAGGCAGACCAGTATAAACTGAGAAAAATCCCTCAAGTTTTGTTTTCCTTACAGAGATGTTTTGGGGGTGCCTTACAGAGGGATTCTGGCCTGAGGAGAGGGGGGAAATGCTGAGAAATGAATTCGGAGTCTCCTCTAAAAATCAAGCACAGAAAGCCTCCAGTGCCCTGCCTTTCCTAGAGGGTAATCATAGGAAGCTGTCCCAGATTCCCAGCATTCTCCAATGTTTCAGTTCCTCTTTCCCTTCAAAATCATTTCCAAGTGCCCCTCGCCAGCTCCTCAATCCTCTGGTGTTTTTCCCTGGGATCTTCAGTTCCTTGGCTCACCACTGTTCCCTGTATCCCCTTTCACACCTCTAGGTCTCCTCTCACCTTCCTCACTTTCCCTCATCCCATCCCACTTTTAATCCAGGTCACTGGATGATCTTGAGTGTCTTTTCCCACCTTGGAGATCCTGGGGTTTTCCCATCTCAGGGCGAGCAGGGAGTTGTGTTTGGGGTTCTGTCTGTAGCAACGATGCTTCTCAGGAGTCCAGTAAGGGTGAAATCTTTTCCATGGAGAGCCTTCCCAAAGTAAAACCATTTCCCAACCACTTTATTGACCATCCCACTGCTCGGGTCTGGATTCCCTGTAATGCTCACTTGCTGTAGGTCCCATCCAAACCTTATCCAGAACAGTTTTTGCATCACCTCCAAAGCAGTTGGGGTTTCTTGACAGCCTGGGACAGGATCATTTTGTTTTCCCTACATGAACAGTCTTGTTCCCACTCATGCCTGCATATTTCTGCTGGGTGTTGGATCCTCCTGAGGAGAGCTGCTCATTAACAGGAATTTTCACCCTCCAATACCCCCTCCTTAAAGCCCACTCATTGTTTTTGGAAAGTGTTCAGTTCCTCCCATTGTTTTCCTACCAAACTTTCACTCCTGGGTCCGTTCCTTGTGCTGGTGGCAGGATTTACCTTTGGAGCAGGCAAAGGAGTTGGGCCCTGGGAATTCAGCTCTTTGCTGCCGTGAACGAAGGATTTTATGGCTGCCACACTTCACTCCTGGCCCTGGGAGGCTCAAACCAGCTGCTCTTCCAGGTGAAATGTTCACTGTCCCTCCAGGAATGCTCTGCATCCACAGGGAACAAAGCTGGCTCGTCTCCATAAAACATTCATGGCATTGCAGCAGGAAGCTCCTGCTTTGTGTGCTGGATTTTTCCCTCTGGGTTCCAGAGAAAAAGATCGGAAAAGAAGGAAAGTTGTTGAGGCTGCAGCAGAGCCAGGTTTTAGTCATGATCTGAGAGCAGGGAATGAGCACCAGCTCCTTGGAATCTTGTCCCTAAACAGGAAAAATTAAAAAGCCATAGGATCTTCATAGCCACATCTCCACCCAGTGTGAATCTGAGCTGCTCCAGTAGAACCAGTATAGACCACTGAGGTCTGGTTATGGAATTCCTAAGTCCGGACATGCTCCAGGTCATTTTAGGGAATAACTGTAGACAGGTCACTGTTTTCCAGGTGATTTAGGGCTGCCCAGTGCCTGAATGATCTGAAAATCCTGGATAACTTCAGTGGAAACCAAAAATTGCTCTGCCCAGAGAAGCTGTGGCTGCCCCTGGATCCCTGGCAGTGCCCAAGGCCAGGCTGGACACTGGGGCTGGGAGCAGCCTGGGACAGTGGAAGGTGTCCCTGCCCACGGCAGGGGGTGGGAATGGGATGAGCTTTAAGATCCCTTCCAATCCAAACCATTCCATGATTCTCAGACCCATTTTCTTTCTGAATCAACAGAATTCCTGCAGAAGAACCTCCACGTGTCTCCAGGGAAAATCCACAACCCTTCTAAGGTGACCTTGATGTTCCGGAGTGGCGCCTGTGCAGAGTTCTCTGCTTGTCACAAATAACTGCTAAAACCACACATTAAAACCAGTTTTGAAGCAAGAAAACAGCTCGAAAGGAATAAATGTTTGAGCAGAACCCCATCTAAAGCACCCCCTGCCAGCTCCACAGCTTTATTCCCCTTGGTTACTTCCCTGCAGACTCCGAGCAGTCGGAGCTGTGGATAACAGCCACTCATCCCTTACATTTCCCCTCGATCCCAAAGCTTCTCTCCCTGTTTTCCACAGTCCGTGGAGCAGCCAAGCCACCCAGGGCCTTGCCAGAGGCCGCTGCCCACTCCTGACAGGAGCCCAGTGACGCAGCTGCACTCAAACAATGGCTCCTTCTCCTCCTTGGATACAGCTCACAAACCATCCCAGCCTTTTCTTCCCTCTCCATCTGCACAGAGTCATCACTGCTGGCAGGGACAGCGTGGAGTGTGATAAATCAGCATCGGTCCCGCTCCAGCCTCTCCTGGAATGTGTCACTGCAGAGGGACATTTGTCACGGCTCTGACGGGTCAGAGATTGAAGCAATGCTGCAGATATTTAGGTTCAGTCTGTTTTTCAAGCAGGACAAGCAGGCTCTGCAGTGCAGCTCTTCCAGGAGCTGTTCCAGCCTGGCAACAGGCTCGGAATGAGTCTGTTCCTTAATGTCCATCACAGAATGAACCAAAGGAACAACGCAATAAGGGAGAGTGGATCGTGCAATCCCAAACTGGTTTGGGTTTGGATTAAAGATCATCTCACTCCACCCCCTGCCACGGGCAGAGACACCTTCCACTGTCCCAGGTTGTTCCATCCCTGGCAGTGTCCCAGACCAGCTTGGAGCAGCCTGGGACAGTGGAAGGTGTCCCTGCCCATGGCAGGGGTGGCACTGGATGGGCTTTAAGGTCCTTCCAACCCAATTCCCTCTGTGATTCCATGATCTCCTGGTTCTCTTGACCTTGCAGGATAATTAGAATCTCATCCTGCTGCATCATTCCCCGCTGGGAAAAGCCTGGATTTGTTATTTCTGTCACCCATGGGATGTCATTGCTTCCTGTCAAACCGTGTTGCCTGAGAAACTCCGTCTCCAGGTTTGTGTCTCGTTGTGGTGGGAACAGCAAAGAACTCAGCTCTGCTCCAGAGATTTTATGGACAGTGACGGGAGACAATAAATGGATGCAGAACAGGGATGGCAGGATTTCAGGATTTCAGGGTTTCAGGAGCAAATCCTGCAGAGCAGAGCTGGCAGCAGGCAGAGCTCATGGCTGCTGTGGGAGAAAACAAGGAAAGGGGAGTCTGAAAACAAATAATCCCAGACTGGTTTGGGTTGGGAGGGACGTTAAAGCTCATCCAGTCCCATCCTATCCCATTCCCACTATCCCAGGCTGCTCCCAGCCCCAGTGTCCAGCCTGGCCTTGGGCACTGCCAGGGATCCAGGGGCAGCCACAGCTTCTCTGGGCACCCTGTGCCAGGGCCTCCCCACCCTCCCAGGGAACAATTCCTGCCCAATATCCCATCCAGCCCGGCCCTGTGGCACTGGGAAGCCATTCCCTGTGTCCTGTCCCTCCATACCAAAATCAGTCCCGGATACAAATCCATGGGAAAGGAGGATCCATAAGCTCAGAAATCCATGGAACAGCCATGTCTGTGTGCTAAAGGTGACCTTGTTCCCATGTTCTTGGATTTTCCTGAAACCAAGCTCTTCTGCCTCAAAATTCTGCCTGGGTTTAGGATATTTTGGGGATATTTAGGGTATTTTCAGGACTTGCTATGTCTGTTTGGCTTTCTGGATTTGTGGTAGATACAGGGAGACCTGGCCATGCTTTTTTCCATCCCAGATGTTCCCACTGTACCAATACTTCCATGAAACTGTGCCTGACTGGGACCTCACGTTGTCCAGGACCTTTCCTGGCAGAGGAACCTCAGAGTTCTGAGTCAGAGCAGAGATGCCTCAACAGGTGCTCCATTCCTGCTCTTCCCACATAATCAAAGTGTTTGGGAAAAGTTGGCTTTGCAGAATGTCCTGTGTATCCCGTGCTTCCATGTTCTCATTCCAAATGTCCGTATTGCCATGCCTGGAAAACTGGAGAAGAAATGGAAGAGGTTTCTGTGGCTAACGAGGACATTCTGGAAGATTTTTCCATAATCCAAATGTGAAAAGTGATCTCGAGACTTAAGGAACAGAAAAGGAGAGGCAAAAAGTGATGGAGGCAGGGATGAGGAATTGTGAGGAGGATGGGAAGAGTCCAGGTCCAGTGGAGGAGCCGTGGGCAAGGCAGGCAGGGAATTGGTTTGGGCGGAAGGAATTGGGCGTCTCTGGAATCTCAGTTTCCTCCAGGGAATGTGTTTAAGTAAAGCAACAGGGGAAAACCAAAGGAGAGGTCTCAGCCAAGCAACTTTGGAAAGCCTTTTATTCCAGGGGGGTTGGACCTGCTGGAATTTCCCCCTGGCANGAGGAGAGGGAACGGCCTCAGGCTGGGCCAGGGGAGGCTCAGGGTGGACACCAGGAGGAATTTCCCCATGGAAAGGGCGGTCAGGCCTTGGCAGGGGCTGCCCGGGGAGGTTTGGAGTCCCCATCCCTGGAGGTGTCCAAGGAAGGCCTGGAGGCGGCACTCAGTGCTCTGGGCTGGGGACAAGGTGGGCATCGGGCACAGCTGGGACTGGATGGGCTGGGAGGGCTTTTCCAGCCCCAGGGATCCTGGGATTCTGGGATTCGCAGTCACCAGCAGCCAGGCAAACAAACAACCGAGGATTTTTGTTTGCATTGCAGATGGACAGAAGGAAATCCAGCTGCTCTCAGCCCCCTGCTGGATCCAAGCCTTTCCTGGCTCCCCGAGCTCCGAGCTGTGGCTGGAGCTGGATCCCAGCAAGGAAGGGGTTAACCCCACACCTGTGGGCAGCTCCTGAGGTGTTTTTTCCCTGCACACATAATTAGGCTGTGAGCTCATTTACAGCCCGTAATGAGGTCATTATGATGCCACCAGTCGATTTTGCCAGAGCTGGCAGTCCCTAATCTGCTTCCTCTGCAGCAGCTCCCAAAGGAAGGGAGAAACCCAAACACCCATCCCAGCTAACAATGCCTTTATTTGCACTGCTGGGGCCCCACATTCCTTTGTTTGTTCCCCCTCTTTCTGATGGGTTTTCCACAACGAGGAACACACGGGAGATCAGCGCAGCACAAATTCACTCTGCCTGTTCCATGCTTTTTATTTTCTCTCCGTCTTTCTCGTCGGCTCCTTCAGGTCCTGGAAGGCCTCGATCAGGTTCCTCCAGTGCTGGGGCACTGGTGGCAGGGTTTTTGTGGTTCCTGAAGTGGGATCAAAAGGAAAATTCCAGCTCATGGAAGGGAGGGCAAGGAGGACCCTGTGGGCAAGTGCAGACTGAAAGAAGAAGAGGCACCGAGTCCATCATGGGCTGCTTTTAAAGCAGATTGTTTCTGTTCTCTGGATTTATCTGTGGCACATCCTGCCCAGCCAGAGGGAAGAGGAATAACCTCAGAATTCCAGCAGAACCAGCCAAGGTGCCTCTTGGAATGGCTTTGACCGCTGAACTCACTGGTGGGAACCCTCTGGAGCTGCAGCCCCCAAGAGAAATGGGCACTGCAGGGTGGGGGAAAGGGAGAAGCCAAAACGGGGAAATGTCCCTGCTCCATCCATGGGGAAGAGGAGAAGCCAAAATGGGGAAATGTCCCTGCTCCATCCCTGGGGAAGGGGAGAATCCAAAATGGGGAAATGTCCCTGCTCCATCCCTGGGGATTGTGGGGAAAGGGAGAATCTGAAAGGGAGAATCCAAAATGGGGAAATGTCCCTGCTCCATCCATGGGGAAGAGGAGAAGCCAAAATGAGGAAATGTCCCTGCTCCATCCATGGGGATTGTGGGGAAAGGGAGAATCCAAAATGGGGAAATGTCCCTGCTCCATCCATGGGGAAAGGGAGAATCCAAAATGGGGAAATGTCGCTGCTCCACCCCTGGGGAAAGGGAGAATCCAAATTGGGGAAATGTCGCTGCTCCACCCCTGGGGATTGTCAGGGCCCTGTGTGGCTCACATGGCAAAACTCAGGTCACATCCAGCCCCGAGTGGCAGCTGTTGGGTCCCTCCTGCTGGGACCACCTCACCTGCAGAGGGACACTGGGATCTTCGGGATTTGTCCCTGAAAACAACTGGACTGAGACTCAGAGGCGCCCAGCAGGACATGAAGGATGTGCTACCACCTGGGATGTTTGTCCTGCTTTGGGCTTGGATCTGTCCCCAGAGCCCCTGACCAGCACTGGAACTCCCCAAATCCCTCTGGAGATGCCTCCTCATCCTTCCTGAGAGCCAGGAATGCTGAACTCATCACTTCCACCCAACACATGAGCACTAAATCCATCCTTTGCACCGGGACACGAGGGAGATCTGTGGCACAGCTTCCATGGAAAAGCAAAACACACCCAGGATCTCAACAAGGCCCTTTTGTGCTGCTCTGTTCCCCGACCAAAACGGAGCAGCACCTTCTGGCTCTGCAGGCTGACATCCAGGCAGCTGGAAGCTCTCAGGAAAACTTGGAAGCTGCCAAGTCACCATTTCCAGGTGGGAAAGGGGCCATTCCCAGGGGGAAAAGGAGTGACAGATAAATAACCCAAATAACAGATGTGTGGCAGCCCTTCAGAGCAGGGAAACTGAGACTCCTGGGGAGGAACTTCAGCTGCAGCAGAGCTGCTCCAGGGGCTCCAGGAGAGCTGGAGAGAGACAATTTCGAAGGGCTGGAGGGACAGGACACAGGGAATGGCTTCCCAGTGCCAGAGGGCAGGGCTGGATGGGATATTGGGCAGGAATTGTTCCCTGGCAGGGTGGGGAGGCCCTGGCACAGGGTGCCCAGAGCAGCACATTATTACTAAACACTTAAAATACACTTTAAAAAATCTCCTATGGATTGATCCTATCGTTTGTAAATATCCAATAGGCAAATTGTCCTGTATTTTTGAAATATATTTCTATTCCTTTCATTCAGCATGACCTGAGTCCACGAAATAACCAAATGATTTCCTTACTGCATCATCTGCAACATTGCTGCTGCTGCATCTCCAGGCCTGCAGCCAGCTGGGTTTATGTGACACTGGTGGCAGCACAAACTGGCCTTTGGAAAGATGGGACTTCTCTCCTCATCCTTCAAATTTGGTCAAGAAAACTCCACATTTAAAAGGAGTCAAAGCTGCTGCTTGAGGAATGTCTGGAATGTCCCCTCCATGCCCCAATTCCCTTCGCATCCCTCAAGGTTATAATTTTTTAAATTATATTTAAAAAAAGGCCTCATCTCAAGAGTATAATTGAAATGCCAGCTGTGAATTGTGAATCCTGCCTGGATTCCCATTTTCTGGCTGGGTTTTAAATCGTGGGATGGGGAGATTTGTTTAGGAAGTTCACCTACAACAGGACCTGGCTGCGGTCCCCTGGTGCAGGAAGCCACCCTTGGCTTGGTGGCTGCTCAGGAGAGGAGGGACCTTTCTGCCCTGCTGGGCATCCTTTGGTCTCATCCTGCTGCTAAATCCCTCTGGAAAAGAAAGCTCACCCTCTGGAAGCTGATCCTGCAGAAAATTCCATGGGACTGGCGACCCTGGAAGCGCCAGTTGGGGTTTTGTTATAGAAGGAAAGCAAAATGTCTTTTTTTTCCTCTCAAATAACATCATAAATGTTTTCCCCTCCTTGTCCACAGGACATAGAACAGTTGGGATTGTTTGGATCACAAAATCCAATTAAAGCAGGCAGAGGTGTTGGGCTGAGGGCTGCTGCTCCCGTTCCTGCCAGCACCACCCACCTCCCTTCCCTGGAAAAGCCAAATCCCCTTTCCCCAGGTGGGAGCAGCTCTCTGGAGCTCTCCAGTCCCAGCAGCTCCTCCCAGCTCAGGGCAGCCAACCCTGGAGGGTGGAAAAGTCCTGCAGCACCATTCCAGCATCTCCCTGTTCCCACATCCCACGCTCCCTGCGAGCTGGAGCTGCTCGGAGCTTCCTGTTTGCAATTGGGAGCAAATATTGCCCTTGGTGTGCTCCCAGCACAGCCAGCAGCAGCTCCAGGAGTGCTGGGCAACTTCTGCTGGATGTTCTTCCAAACATGATCCGGGGGCACAGCCAGATCCTGCAGGAGAGGAGGAAAAAGCACTGGAATTGCAGCTGAACGGATACAGGCAGTCCTGGTTGGAATTCCACCAGAAAAATCCTGGGTCTGAGCACCTCCAGAGCAGCCTCTTCCTACCTGGGGAGACCCCAGTGCCTGGAGGAGCTACTGGCAGCACACTGGAGTTCCAGAAGCATCCCAGTTCTGTGGCCTGGTTATGTGGAGCTCCATGAGGTGTTTCCCAGCACTCTGAGCCCCCTTGTTCATCCTGGAAGAATTTTGAGATGGGATTGTCCTGCCCCAGGTGTGGGAAAAGGGGAAGGGTGGAGAGGAGCAGTGGAGAGCAGGGCAGATACAGAACCACGGATCGGGCTGGGAGGGATCTTAATGTTAGGGATGATATACTTGATCTGTGTCAATTTTACAGCCCCCATGTGTTTAATTCCTGCCTGCAGGGATTCTGGGAAGGTTTTCCTGGCATCTCCAAACCCAAAGCCATCCTGGTACCACAGGAGTGGGGTGTGGAATGTGTGGCTGTGCTGGAAATGTGACATTAGAATTATGGATAGCCCATCAGGGCTGGAAAATCCAGTCCTAGGCTGAGCTTGACAGGTCCTGGGCCACCAGGCAGGAGCAGGGAAACACTGCAAAAAATGCCAGAGGACTCAGCTTTCAAAGGGAAGAAGAGAATCCCAGAATCATGGAATGGTTTGGAATGGAAGGGACCTTAAAGCCCATCCAGTGCCACCCCTGCCATGGGCAGGGACACCTCCCACTGTCCCAGGCTGCTCCCAGCCCCAGTGTCCAGCCTGGCCTTGGGCACTGCCAGGGATCCAGGGGCAGCCACAGCTTCTCTGGGCACCCTGTGCCAGGGCCTCCCCACCCTGCCAGGGAACAATTCCTGCCCAATATCCCATCCAGCCCTGCCCTCTGGCACTGGGAAGCCATTCCCTGTGTCCTGTCCCTCCATGCCTTGTCCCCAGTCCCTCTCCAGCTCTCCTGGAGCCCCTTTAGACTCTGGAAGGGGCTCTGAGGTTTCCCTGGAGCCTTCTCTTCTCCAGGCTGAACAATCCCAGCTGTGCCAGCCTTTCCTCCCAGCAGAGCTGCTCCATCCCTCTGCCCATCTTGGTGCCTCCTCTGGACTCTTTCCAGCAGCTTCACGTCCTTCTGATTTTGGGGCTCCAGGGCTGGCCCCAGCCGTGCCCTTTGGGGTCACCAGAGCAGAGGGGCAGAGTCCCCTCGCTGGCCCTGCTGCAGCCCAGGGTTGGTTTCTGGGCCGCTTCTCCTCGAGACCTGCAGTTTATTTTCCCTTTTATTTTATTTTACTGCCTGGCACCAGCTGCAGGTCCCTTTTTCCCTGAGTGCACCTGGATTGGGAGTTCCTAATGAACTGGATTTTTGTTGCTCTTGGCCCAGGAGTGTGAGCAGCTCGCTCCAACATTTCTCTTTTTTGTGGATGTCCATGTGAGTTTAATAAAGTTTGTTGTCTGCTCAAGCTCTGCTGTTGTCTCCTCACTTGTAGGGAAGTGGGAAGCTGTGCCAGGAGTTTTCCTATTGAGGTCCAACAAAACCCTGACCCATGGAGCCAAAGGAATAACGGGGCCCCCTGTGGGCCTAAAGCAGCGCTGGGAGCTTCATTAAAATTGATCTGGAATTCAGCAGTTAATCAACACTCACCCAAGACAATGGAGTCAATTAAAGAGGCACAAAATGCCCCGTCCAGATCACAGGCCCAAGGTCTGGATAAAAACCAAGCCCAAGAGAAACTCTCAGTTCTTGGTCGATAGGGAAGGACCAGGATGTTTCAGCAAATGTAATTAGCAATCAATTACTCATTAGAACTGCCCCACCAAGCAAACGTGGGAGCACATCCAAGGGCTCTGATTCCCTTTGGATCGCTGGGCCCTTATTTAATTTTACAAGCTCTTCTGGGCTGTGCACAAGGCAGAGAGCTCGTTCAGGCCCAGGGACTGTGGGGGTCAGTCAGGGGGATATCATGGAATCATGGATTCCTCCAGTGGAAGGGACCCACAGGATCACTGATCCAGCCCCTGGCCCTGCCCAGCCCCCCCAACAATCCCACCCTGGGCACCCCTGGCAGCGCTGTCCAAACGCTCCTGGAGCTCTGGCAGCCTCGGGGCCGTGCCCATTCCCTGGGGAGCCTGGGCAGTGCCCAGCACCCTCTGGGGGAAGAACCTTTCCCTGCTCTGCAGCCTGAGCCTGCCCTGGCCCAGCTCCAGCCGCTCCCTGGCTGCTGTCCCTGTCCCAGAGCAGAGATCAGAGCTGTCCCAGGGGAGCTCTGCCCTCAGTGTCCTCTGCTCCCACTCCTGGAGGATTTGCCCTTTCCCTGTGGGAAAAATCACCTTTCCTACACAAATCCCAAACTTCCTGGGTGCAGCTCCAGGTGCCACATCAGACAGAGAGAGGATGGCAGCATCCCCCATGGACTGTCCCGAGCTNTTCCATGATTCTGGGATTCTCTTCTTCCCTTTGAAAGCTGAGTCCTCTGGCATTTTTTGCAGTGTTTCCCTGCTCCTGCCTGGTGGCCCAGGACCTGTCAAGCTCAGCCTAGGACTGGATTTTCCAGCCCTGATGGGCTATCCATAATTCTAATGTCACATTTCCAGCACAGCCACACATTCCACACCCCACTCCTGTGGTACCAGGATGGCTTTGGGTTTGGAGATGCCAGGAAAACCTTCCCAGAATCCCTGCAGGCAGGAATTAAACACATGGGGGCTGTAAAATTGACACAGATCAAGTATATCATCCCTAAAAAATAAATTAATAATCGGAAAAAGAGGGAAAAAAAGGAACTTTGATGGGCACCCTGGAATGTGAACCCCCATTCTCATATTCAGTGGCAGGAATTCTGTGGGCAAAGACCCTCTCTGTGCTGTGTGCTGCCCAAATTTAGGTTTTTGCATGAAATCTCATTGCTGTTCAGAAATTTCCTTGCAAAATCCACATGGTCCTGGAGGAGTTAAATCAGGAGCACCCAGGAGATGTTTCAGGAAGGGTGAGCCTGAACTCCAGGGGAACACTGGCACGGTTGGGTGGGATTCTTGGTGAAATGGGCTGTGGGGTCCTGTGTCCAAGGAATTAAAGCAAACCAGCGCCATAACTGGGAATTAGGACCTTGGGAATCCTTCTGGGGAAAACCTGCTGTCCTAAGGAGCGGTGCTGGTCCTTGGGGGGGTTCACCAGCTGGGATTTTCCTCCTTCCAAAGGCTGAGCTTTGGATCTGGAGTCCCCCTGGGCTGCCCAGGTGAGCCCAAGGTGCCAGTTCAGTGCCGGGGTTGGCACCACGGCCCAGCAATCCAGGGAAAACTGCAGGAAGGGAGCTCAGCCAGCTGGCTCAGGGGCTTTTTTATGCCTCTGCCTTCCAGAAAGACACCAAAAAAAAAGCAAAAATAAAAACCTTGGCCCCTTTTTTGTGAGGAGAACAGCCTGGGAATATTTATTATTAAAAGAAGTGATGGAGCTGTTTCCATTCTTCCATTGTTCCTGCTTTTTTCTTCTTTTCTCCTTGTAAAAACACCCGAATAAAAGCAATTTATTAAGAACTGGCATCGCCTCAAAATAGTTCCCCTTAATGTGAATGCTCTTAGTGACACTGTAAAATTTATTTACAGTCTCTCTTTTTCCCTCTGCTCATTGTTTGGATGGACCATTGGACACCAATTAAAAAAAAAAATCAAGGAATTATTTATGCTAAACAGACGGAGCAGATGGAGCATTGGTGATAAGCAGCAGCTGGGCCTGATAAGCTGCCTTTGACTCGGGGTTTTCTTTGTGCCCACAGTTTTTTGGAGCAGGTTTTTCTGTCATTCAGCTCACTTGGAGTTAAAGGGATGTTAAACGGGGAAATCCAAGTCCATGTTGCTGAAAGAGTGAAGAATAAAGGACGAGCATCACCCTCCAAGTGCTCCCTGAGCATCCCCGTGACTCCTGATGCCTTTCCCGCTTGGAAAGAAAAGCAAGACTGAAAAATAAAAGCACAAAACCAACGGGATTTTAAAGCACAACCTGGAAAACCCCAACAGAGTGAGCAGAGAGTGGAAATCCTGCCTGGATTCACCTCCAGAGATGGTCCCTCCAGGGCTGCCAAATCATGGAGCCGTGGAATATCCTGAGGGGAAGGGACCCACAGGGATCATTGATCCAGCCCCTGGCCCTGCCCAGCCCCCCCAACAATCCCACCCTGGGCACCCCTGGCAGCGCTGCCCAAACGCTCCTGGAGCTCTGGCAGCCTCGGGGCCGTGCCCATTCCCTGGGGAGCCTGGGCAGTGCCCAGCACCCTCTGGGGGAAGAACCTTTCCCTAAAATCCAACCTAAATCCCTCCTGGCCCGGCTCCAGCCGCTCCCTGGGTGCTGCCCCTGTGCAGGCAGTGAAGGACATGGAATTCGCACTCACAGGTGTTCCGTGCTGGATCCATGATCCCTTCTCCCAGGAAGGAGCCGGGCCTGGCCTGTGGGTGGTCTGAATCCTGGCTCCCTCTCCAGCCAAGGACATCAAAGCAGGGAAGCAGGACACAGCTGGATGCTCCCGCTGCCTCCTGCCGGGGGCTCTCCCGCACAATCCCTTCCATTGATGTTGTTTGGGCCTCATCCGAGGAAGGATCCACTGAACTCCGAGGGGAAGGAGAAGTGAATGGAAAGAGAGAAAACAAAAACGCCACAATAAATTTGGTCACGTATTGTCCCAAGCAGAAAGCTGGGCCAGGTGCAGAGCCGTGATTAGGATCAAGTGTTGGGAATGACTCCAAGGGGCTTCAGCTGAGCTGCGTGCAGAGGCCTGGCTTTGAGGGCTGCGGACAATGAGGCAATTCGTTAATGCTTGGACCTTCACCCTCCTGGCAGCACATGAGTCATGGACGGGAGAAGGTCAGAGCCTTGGGTTCTCGGAATGGAACAGAAGATTGGGATTATTCTGGGCTGATCCCCAGCGTGGGCAGCAGGAAAGGGGTTGGGATTGTGCCCCTGTGCCCCTGTGCTCAGGTGAGACCCCACCTGCAGAGCTGCCCCAGCCCTGGGCCCAGCACAAGGAGGACGTGGAGCTGCTGGAGAGAGCCCAGAGGAGGCACCAGGATGAGCAGAGGGATGGAGCAGCTCTGCTGGGAGGAAAGGCTGGCACAGCTGGGATTGTTCAGCCTGGAGAGGAGAAGCTTTGGGGTGAGCTCAGCGTGGCCTTGCAGGGCCTGAAGGAGCCACAGGAAACCTGGAGAGAGACAATTGCCAAGGGCTGGAGGGACAGGACACAGGGAATGGCTTCCCAGTGCCAGAGGGCAGGGCTGGATGGGATCTTGGGCAGGAATTGTTCCCTGGCAGGGTGGGGAGGCCCTGGCACAGGGTGCCCAGAGAAGCTGTGGCTGCCCCTGGATCCCTGGCAGTGCCCAAGGCCAGGCTGGACACTGGGGCTGGGAGCAGCCTGGGACAGTGGGAGGTGTCCCTGCCATGGCAGGGGTGGCACTGGAGGGGCTTTGAGGTCCTTCTGACCCCAACCAGTCTGGGATTCCCCAACATTTTGAGTCCTGTTTCAAAGCACTGGGAGCAGTGGTCCCAAGAGAACCATCAAGGTCAAAGCTGGGCTTTCTGTGGAGCTTCAGCCATGTCAGATGAGGAAACCGTGAGGTGGGATCAGGCTTTTGAGGGAGCAACTGGTGGGAACAAGAATCCAGGTGTCGATATCCCTGCCATGTGACCTGCACAGGAGAGTTTTGTTGGGAAAACCAGGAGTGGAAAAAGAACCCAAAACTGAGAGTTCCGAAATGTTCTTGTATCCCACCTGCTGACAATTCCCAGCTTGTCCTCCCAACAGAACTTATCGGGAATAACTGTCAGGATAATTCTTGGACAGAAAGAGCTGATAAATCTGATTAAAGACAATTAAAGGGGGGGAAAAAGAGATGAAGCAATTCTAGGTCCTTCCTCCCCCCAGGAAAGCAAGGAGCATCCAGAACAGCTTCCAAATAATCCATTGGATTTTCACCCACCTCTTCCACCCCCTTGGCGTGGGGGCACTGGAAGGGTTTCACTCGTTGCTGTTATTTCACTCGCAAGAAAATTCCCCGTGAAGGGAAAAAAGTGTCCAGGTGAAGGCATTCCAGGTATTCCCAGCTTCCTATCTGCTTGGAAAAACTTGGGAGAGGGGAAATGGACACCGGGCTCCCGAGTTAGATCTTTCCTGAGGTATCCTTTGGCTCTTTTTCTCAGTCCTGGGTTTGGGAGGCATCTCCACCCCCTTGGGAGAGGAATTCAAACCAGAGGCTTTCCCAGAATATCCACATTTATGGAAGCTTCCCTTCCCTGGAGGAGAAGGAGAGGGAATCAAAACCTCGGGGATTGATTTAGAGCTTTATGGAGCTGAGCCAGAAATTCCAAAATAAAGGTTTCGAGTGGCCGTAAATCGGCTGAGCTGGTGGATGTGAGGAGACAACTGACCAAGAGAGCCACCCAGGCCTGGGCGAGTGGGATTTCTGGGAAAGCCATGGAGAAAAAGAGTTTGCCTTAAAAAATCCAACAGGTTCCTTAAGTTTTCTTGGAGTCAAAGCACTCCGAATGAACCTTTGGGGTTGCAAGGACCAACGAATGAATTAATGGAGAATTATATCCAGGTATTTCTTCAGCAAGAAACACCAGGTGAGCAAATGCTCCACGTCCAACACATTTATCCATAAAATTCCTGCACAAATATTCCCACAAACACTTGTTCCTGCTGAAAAGGGAAAAACCTGGCTAAAACCTTCAGGCACAGAGTGGGCTTTTGGGGTGAAGTTGGACTGGATGATCCTTGTGGTCCATCCAACTCAGGATATTCCATAATTCTATATCCAGCATCCTTTGCCTGGTGTATCTCCTGTTCACATGGACTTTTATATCAGGAAAAGAATATTTGAGATTTCATTTCAAGTTCCTTTTTTCATGGCCACAGCAAAAAACCTGGAGCAGGAACCAACGATTCCCACCTTTTATTTTAAATAAATTTGATTTTTAGGGTGGGAAAACCCTTCGGAAAAATATTCTTGTGAAGACATTCACTCCAGATGATTTTTTCTAATAGGGAAGGTATCTTATCCCACATGATTTTAGGAGTAAATAGAGGTACCAGCTGCACTTCCCAACCCTCTGGAGATTCCTTTATTCTGCCTGGATGTGAATTGGGAAGAGGGGCCTCTCCAACCATTTTCCAAGTGGTTTTTGCTCCCTTTGGATGCTATAAAGAGGCAAAAATCATCCTTTGTGTTATCCTTAACTCGTCCATTTGGGTTGGAGCACCTTTCATTGGGAACTTTTTTTGTGGAAAAGTCTCCCTCGGCCATGAGGACAAAGAGTTTGTGGGGATCAGCAAATCAAGGATCTGTTCTCCGTGGATTCCGTGGCCACTTCTGCGTTTTCCCAGTGCTCCTTCACTCCGGGGTGATTTTCTAATTTGCAGGCTGGGCACAAAAGGAAAAGCCAGAGCCCGGAGCAGTTTCAGTTCCCAAGGAGCTGCCGATTCCTTTCGCAATTCCTTCGGGATTTCAAAATGACGGCACCGAATTGCACAAACTTTCAGCCAGGGCTGGAATTCTGCAGCCCAGGAAAGGTTTGGAGATGGAGCCAACCCAAATTCCCTGGGTTTGAGGGAGAGCAGCATTCCCTGAACAGCAGAACCAGCAATTCCCCTTTACCTGCAAAGCCCCTTGGAAAGCAATAAACAAAAAAAACCAGGGAAAAATCCACTTGTTGTTCTCCTGGGTTTTTTTTTTGGGAAACTAGAAGCCTTTGGATGTGCCCTCAGGGAGTGCAGGGGCATCATTTTGCTGCTTTTAGCAAAATTAAAATTGGCCTTTGAATCGTTGCATTTTTATCCCAAATCCTGCACTTGGTTGTGCTGAGCCACCACTTGATTTATAAATAAATATTTATAATTTATCTATTTATTTTAAATGATAATAGGTGAATAAATATAAGTTACATTATAAATTATAAATATATTTATAAAATACATAAACTCCTCCTCCTCTTTTCTTCCTCGGCTCCTCAATACTGGGGAGAGTCAACAGACCAAGCACTGGAAAAATGACTGGAATATTGCTGGGATATGGCCATGGATGCAGAGCTCAGCTTGCAGAAGGTCATCCACAGGTTGAGAACCATCTTTTAAATCCATTGAGCTCCTCATATACAAGGAGCTGGGAAAATGCAGGGAATTCTCGTTATTTTCCCAGATCCTGCCATCCATGCCATTTTCCATGAGGGAAGAAAATCTGCTTGGATCCAAGTGGGTTTGCCAGGACAGAACCAGAGATGACTTCAGGGTCTGTCCGGACACGCTTTGTCCTTAGCTCATATTAATGAATTTCACCACTAATTAACTTTGTTTCAGACTCATCCATGGAATCATGGAATTCCAGAATGGTTTGGGTTGGGAGAAACCTTCAAGCTCATCCCATTCCATGGGCAGGGACACCTTCCACTATCCCAGGCTGCTCCAAGCCCTGTCCAAGCTGGCCTGGGAGACTTCCAGGGATCCAGGAGCAGCCACAGCTTCTCTGGGAATTCCATCCCAGCCCCTCCTCACCCTCACAGGGAGGAATTCCTTCCCAATATCCCATCTCTCCCTACTTTCTTCCAGTTAAAACCATTCGTTTTTCCTGTAAATGCCTCTCTAGACTCCTCCTGCAGCTCATGGTGCTTCTCCTCCTAGAAGTTTTCCTGGGCTCTGGATGATCTCAGGGATCAGGAGCTCTTCCCAGCTGGATCTTCACTGACTTTCTTCCAGTCTGGATCGAATCCCTGCCACAGGAATAAAACTGATATTTGATTTCAGGTTCCCTGACTCTAAAATCTTGATTTTTTTAAGAGCTGTCCCCTCATCACTTGGAGGCCTGGGTTACTCAGGTGCTTTTCCCTGTCCCATCCTGACTGACGGGGGAAATATTATGGAATTTTCTTGTCTTGACACGTGTCCCAGTTCCATTGGATTAATTTGGACTGCTCAGTTGGAACCGAAGCTTTTTGCTTTGTCTTTTAATTCAAACTCCTGGAATTCCAGTAATATACAAGCTACTTCAATAGATCGAAAATGCTGAATAAACACTGGGATAATTCCAGTAATACTGGAACACCTGGTATTGGAAAAGCACGGCCCTTGGAACTGGCAGAAATTCCTTCTTCCAGAGGTAGATGGATGGCTTCCAGGCCTGAGTTTCCCAGCAGATCCTGCACAGAAGGAACAGAAATTCCACCCTGTGGGGGGGTGACTCGTGGTTTAACAGGCTTCGTCCCAAGTCACTTTGTCCTTCTGGCTGAGGAATTACTCAGAGTGACTCACAAATTTGTCACCTCCAACAGTCCAGCGCATCCAGTCTTGGAAAAGGAGGGATTAGGAAAGTCACCGAGCTCATCTCGGCACGAAATTCCCAGGTCCCAATAATTTTGGAGAGTCCAACGCTGTCACAGCTCCTGAGAGCAGAACTGCAGCCAGTTTTCCTTTATTTCCCCCCGTTTATCCCTTTTTTTTATGCCTTTGACGAACTTTAAAAGCAGGAGAGGCCCAAATTTGGGCCTCGCCGGTGGCAGCCGAGCATTTCAACACCGCTGGAATTCTCGGGATGGATCTCATTAACAAAGGCCTAAAATAAGCCCAGGAACTCCAGCAGGGGAATAAAGAGCTCAGCTTATTCCTGTTCCACAGCAAAGATAAGAGCGGATCTTTCTTTCCTGGGAGAGGTTTTTTCGCAGGATGATTCCCTAGGGGTGAACTTTAGGAGAATTATCCCAGTGCTTGTCACCCTCTGTGCTACGGCAGAGTGGGAGAGGGGGACAAATTCCTGCTGCTTTAGGGAGGGTTTGTCACTGCGCCGTTATTTCCTGCTTATTTCCAGAGCATCCAGCTGAATCCCAATCCCACCTACAACCCTGGGAATGCAGGATATCAACCAACACCTCTTTGGAGGTGAAGTCCTTGGAGCTTCAGACTCTTCTGGGATGTGGGAGAGGGAGTTACACTTTTGCCAAGACAACCTGATCTTCTTTTATTTCAACCCTTCCTGTCCTTGAGTCCCTTGGGACAGTGTGGGAAATGGGGATGGACGTCCTGGAGGCTGGATGTGATTCCCATGGGATCATCCCAGCCCGGAGTTATCTCCAGGCTTTGGGAAAGGTGCGTTGCTCTCCTAAGGTTGTGAGCAAGCCTCGCTGCTGAAAGGTTCATGAACTGCCCGGAATTTTCTGGCACAAAATGGGTTATTCCAGGAATTCCCACTGGCTCCTCCAATCCTGAAATAGCAGCAGGAGAAAGCCCCAGAACCACTGGAGAATCTCAGACATCCCTAAGGCTGGGTTGGCCAGCATGGATC
This sequence comes from Cnemophilus loriae, assembly GCA_013397755.1. Taxonomy (NCBI): domain Eukaryota; kingdom Metazoa; phylum Chordata; class Aves; order Passeriformes; family Corvidae; genus Cnemophilus; species Cnemophilus loriae. The sequence goes on along the minus strand of VZTF01004370.1, from coordinate 178,719 downwards.
TACATCCACGTTAACAGACAGCACAGACTGTCCTGGTTTTCCTCGGATCTCCTGGATTCCAAAGGAGCTTTCCCTCTCTCTGGGCCCACGGATCTTGTCACCAGGAGAAACATCCATGACACGTCTGGAAAACCAGCAGATGAGCCGTCAACCCAAATATTCCCTCTCCCATGTAAGAAAACTTCCCTCTGAGGCCACTTCCTGCTCCAGGTTTTCCTTGCCATTCCTTTCCTCCTGCCCTTATCCCCCCATTCCTGCTGCTCTCTCAGTCCTTGGCAGACAACACCTCAAAAATCCCTGGCAGATCCCTCATATCCACGAGGACTGAGCCAAACTTCCCCAGAACACCCGAGGAGCTGTTGGGATGCTCCGGCTTCTCCCACCAAGTGGCAAAATCCAACCAGAAGGGCTCAGCTGCGATGGAAAGGAACAGCGAATCCATCAGGAAAGGCTGGAACGGCTTCAACGTCCCGCTGGGGTTTAAGGTGAGTCCAGGATGGGGTGGGGCTGCACAGGATCCAGGATATCCAGCACATTCCTGCCGGAAGCAGGGAGAGCAAACACCTCTGCAGGGCAGGCAGGGAGGGCAGCCTCCAGCGGGGATGGAAACCACGGGAAGCTGCCTGGGATGAGGGACGAACACGGGATGGCAGCTCGGGTGAGGTGCTGGGGAGCTGGAAAAGGGCTGGGAGCAGGGAATGCTCAGCCCAGCAGCTGGACCAGGAACGAATCCTGGCTGTGTGAGCACCACGGGGGACAGGGAGTGGGAATCGGGGAAAAGCACGGCCTGAAAGGGGGAATTCCAGCGTGTGAAGGGGGATGGAGAGGGACTTGTCACAGGAGTGTGTGAGGACAGGACACAGGGAATGGCTTAAACTGGCAGAAAGTAGAGTTAGATGGGATATTGGGCAGGAATTGTTCCCTGGCAGGGTGGGGAGGCCCTGGCACAGGGTGCCCAGAGAAGCTGTGGCTGCCCCTGGATCCCTGGCAGTGCCCAAGGCCAGGCTGGACACTGGGGCTGGGAGCAGCCTGGGACAGTGGGAGGTGTCCCTGCCATGGCAGGGGTGGCACTGGGTGATCCTTAAGGTCCTTTCCAACCCAGACCTGGGATTCCATGACAGGTTTGGGAAGAGTTTCCTCCCTGTGAGCCGGGTTTGCATTCCCAGCCTGGCAGCTGCTCTCTCCTTAGGGATCACACCCCAAGCCTTTCCCACAGCCAGCGCAGCTCCCCTGGCCCCACGTCCATGGAGAGGCAGGGAAATCCCCCCTGCTTAGCCCAGTGTGCACGTGGAGCCGTTGTTCCATGGGTAAAGTCATTTATTTTCTGGTTTTCTGCACCTTTCTCTGACCCTTCCGGGGATGGGGAATCCACAATCCCTCTGGGAAAATCCCACTGGGCTGCTCCTGTCTGCTCCTAAAAGTCCCCACAAAATTGTGGGGGGGCTTCCAGAGGCTTTGAGAGCGACAACAACAAAAATGAGCAGCACTGAAGAAATTCAGTGACCCCAGCAATTCCCCCTTCCCAAGGCTGGCTCCTGCCCCTCGGACTGATGGGATGCAATTCCAGAGGAAAATTCCCAGGAATATCTTGCTCTGTGTTGGGATTTGATTGTCTGGAGCTGAGGTTCGGGAGCAGGAAGGGGAGGAGGGAGCTTTGCATCCTCTCAGCCTCTAAATTCAAGTAACTCCCGAATTTTTGCGTCATTCCCAACACTTTTTAATCTGGAATGAGCACATGACAAATTCGGAATTCAGGCTGGGATTGCTCCCCTCCCACTTCCATTGCCTTCCTCAAATTATTGCCACAAATCCATCCAGAGCACAGCAAAACACTGGAATTAAAGAATTAAGGAACTGCAGCTACTCTTGAAGGCTTTAAAATATTATTATTATAATTTATTATCATATAACTATAATTATAATAGATTATTATTATTATTATTGATTCTATATTATTATGTTCCAATATCTCCTGAGAACTTTTTCCTCTTCCCAAGGATGCAAAAGAAGGTCCTGAGACACCTGAAAGAGCAAGAAAAATCTGATTTAATAATAATTTTAATGTTTAATAATATTATTCTCACTAATAAAATATTTAAAAATAGGGAAAACAACCTTTTGGGAATTGCAGATAAAGAACAACCTGGAATGGGCATCCTCAAAAATCAGGAGCAGGGCAGAGCATCCCTTAAAACATGGATTTCAGGAGGAAAACTTCCTCTCGCTGGAGGGAAAACGTGGGATCTCATTCCAGCTGGGATAAAATAATAATAATAATAATAATAATAAAAAAGAAGCTGTGTCCGTCTTCTCTCTATTTATTCATAATTTGATTTATGGCTGTTTCTGAAAATAAAGCAAGTACCCAAACATGTGAGTGGCTTTTTAAATCATGTGGAAATTGGAAAGCATTCCTTTAATTAATTTTTAGGATGTGGAATTCGCGTGGAATTATTATAAAATTATTATGAAATATTACTAATTATTGCTAAATAGTTCTCAGCCAGGACGCTTCTTTGCTTTTTACCAAATTAAGATGGATAAAAGGATGGAAAACCAACATTTGATAATGACATGGAGAATAAAATAGATTCCCTGTGAGTTTAAAGAGGGAATGTTGGGGTGCTGGGAATATTAGGCTGGAATAAAGGGGATTTTTCCTTCATTTTTCCTTAGTTTCTCAGGACTCTGCAGTGCCTCATCCCCTGGGACAACGAGCAGGAATGGCAGCATCCTCCTGACACTCCAGTTACCCAGCAGGTCCTATCAAATCCTCTTATCACTCCCAGTCCAGCTGAAATAGGAACTTTTTCCTGTATTTATTTGCAGCAAACCCAAACACCGAGGCTGGAAAACCCTGGAGGCCAAGGGAGATGTTTGACTTGATCCAAAAGGAAACAACTCCATTTAATTTGAAATAAAATCCAGGCTCACTCTGAGCTTTTTGTTGCTGGGAATTGCAAAAATGGGAATGTTTCACTTCAGGGCACTCAAAATATTCCTGTTTTTCCCTCTTTTTTTAATCCTGTTTGGGGTTTGTTTGTGTTTTTCGCTGAAGGAATTGGGTGAGTTTGACATGACACTTCATGAAGGCTGTGGGAAGGAAAACAGAAGGAAAAACAGGGCCTGAGAATGATCCAGACGCTGGCAAAAAACTCTTGGAGTGACAGGGAAGATTGATAGGCAATAGGAAATAACTCAGATTTCCCAGGTTTGGGAATATTTTTAAGCATCTCCCAGTTTCCAGCACACAATTATTCCCAAAATCTCATCCCTTACTGGGTAAACAGGATCCTAAATCACCTCCTTCCTTTAGTGATGGAATAAATTCACTTTCCTTCTCCCAGAGCCCTGGAACCAAGGGATGAAAGGGATGAACTTGTCATTAAATTTGTGTTTTGCTGGAAAAAAGTGGGGAGGAATAGGAAGCCAGTGGAGGGGGAAATATATAAAATGATACAAAAATTATATAAAATATTAGAAATATATTATTAAACAGATGATAAAAAAAAATCTATGAATTAAATAAAAATAAACCATGAGGAAAACGGAACGAGAAGAGGCCCCACGAAAATCAGGAGGTGACAGAAAAGATGAGGGGACAAGAGGCAGAAATTGTCACCTGAAAACAACATCCCTGCCCTGGGCAGGCCGCAAATTTCTGCCAGCAGGGAAGGATTTTCTCCCTCACACCTCAGCCTTGAGTTTTTAATTCCCCTCTCCCTGGAGAATTCAATGTTCCAGTGGTGGAAAGTGGCTCTTCCCAAATCCCAGATTAATTTGGGATTTGCAGGAGCTCCTCGAGGTTCATTTGTCCCCTCACAGTCGGACTCCATTTTGTGAAGCCTCTCTCCAGTAAAACCCGGATTCATTGGAGCTCTCAGTGGAGCCAAATCACTTTTCCAAGTTGTTTTTAAGGAAATTTTGAAATGGAAACATTTTAAAAATCCCAAGGGTTTTTTGGATTTTAAGGTCATTGACCCTTACCAAGGATCAGTGGGGTGTCAGGAGCAGAGCAGGGCCTTGGGGAGGTAAAGAAAATGGTGGCGCCTCAGAACTCGGGCACTGCAGGAATTTTGTGCACAAACGGCTCCTTGTCACCTTGGGGAATTTCCTGTCACATCCACGCACTGCCCTGCTGGATCTCCTCGGGAATTTCTCCTAAATTCCCCCCAAAATCTCTATATCCCTCAACTGGGAATCACCTCAAACCTCGAGTTCTGATCTCCAGCCCTGTCCCAGCCTTGGCTGACGCTGCTGCACCCTCATTCCCCGTGGGAAGAACACGCGACGCTTCCACAGAAACGGATCCTTGTTCCCTTTGGAAGTGCCCTGGCTCGGGCAGCAGCTCTGGGATGGGTTTCCAGGGCACTGCTGGGAATGCTGGGGGGGCTGCAGCCAGGCCGCCTGCAGCGCTGGGGGTGTTTTGTTGGCTTCTTTGCCAGAACAATTCCATGTGTTCCTTTCATCTCCCTCAAAGGTTCTCTGTTTTCCAGCAAATGCAAATCCAGTTGAAAGTTTTCCTAGATTTCTTTTTTCCCTCCCACGCAAGGGATTGTTTTGATCAGTTGGACAGACCATAAAGAACGAATCAGTGACAGGAAAAGGTGGATTTCTGTCTCCCACAGGAATCATTGGAATCATGGATGGAATGACTCCATTCCGAGTTTATCCGTGGATAAAAGCTTTATTTGGCACTGGTGCTTTGGGCTTCCCAGGAAGATCCTCCAGCCCAAAGTGTGAACACCAGAAATGGGAGTTTATGTGAACCAAACCTCACCTTTCCAAGTCTGTCCTTCGCTAAGGGAATCATGGAATCCTGGAATGGTTTGGGTTGGAAAGGTCTTAGAGACCATTTAATCCGACATGGGCAGGGATATTTCCATGGCACCTTCCCTCTCCCAGGAGAAAGAGTGGCCGGCAGGTAGGGAAAGGAGTTTAAAATAAACTTCAGGGCTGGAAAGCTCTTCTTTCCCCTTATCCATCGTGGAATAAAGATGGATAAAACGTGGCCTCGATGTCCCTAAAGCCAGGCCCAGTCCAAACTTTTCATTCCTGTGCAAACCCCCATCCAGCATTCACATCAAATGCACAGATTCCATTTTCCATTTCTTTTCTTGCTGCAGAGAAGCCTGAGGTGACCATCCAGATGGGAAATTATTCCAAGTTTGGCACCAAAGGCTGCTCCGGTCTCCTAGTAAACCATTTGTCCTGGTTATTTATTGGATCGTGATCTCATTTATGTCCAGCTCTGAGACCAAGTTCTGCTCAGAGCTAGGCAAGAGTGACCCCACAAAGGCACAGGAAGGAGCAGGATCTCACCCTGGATCACCTCCAAAAGCATTTGGAAACACCTTGGAATTAATTTTATAAGCACTTGCTCAGGGTCTGGATGTTCTGGATGGGAAATAGACGGAAGCTTTTGATTGGGAAGATGGAAAGAGTTTTAATTGGCACAATCAGAATTAAAAAAACAACAACC
>VZTF01004370.1:154969-172342 GCA_013397755.1 Cnemophilus loriae | reverse complement strand
ACACTGTAAATCCCAACTCTGTAAATCCCAGCTCTGTAAATCCCCACACTAAATCTCAACTCTGTAAATCCCAGATCTGTAAATCCCAAATCTGTAAATCCCCACTCTGTAAATCCCAGCTCTGTAATCCCAACTCTGTAAATCCCCACAGGGTAAATCCCAACTCTGTAAATCCCAACTCTGTAATCCCAACTCTGTAAATCCCCACACCATAAATCCCCACACCGTAAATCCCCACTCTGTAAATCCCCACAGGGTAAATCCCAACTCTGTAAATCCCAACTCTGTAAATCCCAGCTCTGTAAATCCCAGCTCTGTAATCCCAACTCTGTAAATTCCCACACTGTAAATCCCAGCTCTGTAAATCCCAGCTCTGTAAATCCCAACTCTGTAAATCCCCACATCATAAATCCCAGCTCTCCAACCCCTCTTCTTTAAAGAGGAACACCAGAGAGGAAGATCTTGGCAAATATTTGGGAAAACCGACAGGGATGAATCGCCGTGGTGGAATGAGGAGGGGGTGTGAGCGAGGGGGGAAGGCTGGGATTGGAGGGGGGGATTTTGTGGAGTGTCCCTGCCCATGGAAGGTGGGGATGGGTGATCCTTGAGCCCAAATCATTCTGTGATCCTGGAAAAAGTGGCCCAACCTCATCATCCCTGGGAGCTTCTGAAGCAAAACGTGCAAGGAAAACCCTAAATTTGCCATCGTCCTGCTGATCCCACATGGAATAAGAAACAAGAGCAAACTGTTCCTTGCTGGATTTTCTTTCCCTGAAATCCAGGGTGGAAAGCAGCAGATCACTTTTTCCTCTGGTGGATGGACACATCTCAGGGAATGAGAATTCCTGGGTGTTTTTAAGGAATTTGAAAAGCTGCCTTCTGGGGAAGAGGGAGCAAAGAATTCCAGAAGAGGAAGGAACTCCGTGGAAACTGATACCAAATCTCTGCCTTCAGTTATCACACGAGGAAATCATGGAGAGACCAAGCCTAGGGAAAAAAATAATCAATATAGAGGAAAAAAGGGAATCAGATGGAAGCAAAATCAGGAACTGAGGGGGAAATGGAGCAAAATATAAAAAGGGAAAGGAGTGCAAGAGGAAAAGGAAGGAACATGGAGGAACCATGAACAGATGTGAGGAATGAATTGCTGGACAAGGCCCAGAAACATCTGAGAACTGGGAAAAGAGGCAGAAAAAGGAAGGGAAAGAAGCCAAAAAGCACAAGAGCGCTGTGTTCATCTCCTTAGGATTTGTTTGTAGCTGTTCTCTGAACCTGACTGTGCTTTCCAGAACCACTCAGGAATTTTGCTGGAAGCTGTGGCCTCCTGTGAACAAATCCCATCTCCAGGAGGTTCTCCTGTTGTTAATCCCACTCCAGCACCTCCCGCAGTGGTGTCCCCACTCCGTCAGGGATGGTCCATGGAGATTTTCCCTCTGCTGTGGGAGGCCTCTGAGAGTTGCCATGAGAAGCAGGAGGAATCCAAACCAGCTCCACTTCTCAGTGACAATGAAATGTGGGCAGCAGGCACAGAACCAGCTCTTCCCTGGATCCAGGTTTATGTCCTGAATTCCTTGTCCTCTTTAGCAGGACAAGGAACATCTGCTGGGACTCGGCAGCTGCAGCTGGAGAAACATCTTGACACACAAAGGAACTTCTTTATTTTTCACTTTGAATTCTGCCCATTTGTGTCTTTGTTGAAGTAATTCCTCATCCCAGTTATCCCAGAGGGTGGAAAATCTTTGTTCCTTTGGAGGATTTTCCTCAGGCTGGGAGAATTTTTAACCTCTGTAATTAAAAAACAGCCAAACACACACACACACACACACACACACCCACACACCCCCCCACACACACCAGGATTTGGGATTTAATCATCCTTAGAATCATGGAATCACTGAATGGCTTGAGAGGGACTGTAAGGATCATCCCATTCCGCCCCTGCCGTGGGCAGGGACACCTTCCACTATCCCAGGTGGCTCCAAGCCCTGTCCAGCCTGGCCTGGGACACTTCCAGGGATGCAGGGGCAGCCACAGCTCCTCTGGGAGCCCGTTAGCTCTCCTCAAACCCCCAATAAACAGATCCACCTTTGCTTTCCAGCAGTTTTTTAGGCCTTTCCTTCCATGAGGCCTCAGCTCCCTCGGAGGCGATGAAACACTTGACAAATTACAATCCATCTTGTGAAGACCTCTCAGCTACGAGTGCTGGGGCTTTGCACTTCTTCGCCAGAAGTGTTTATGTGATAAAACTCGTGGGGTTAAAAAGGCACAGCCTGAAAATCCGGGCAAAAAAATCCCAGAAACGCCTGACCTTGGATCTCCACGCGGATTGAGGAGCCCCTGCGTGTTCCTCGCGCCCCCCTGGCAGAGGGTTTGTCCGGGAGAATCAACAATTACGTGGCACAAATCAGTGAGATGCAGGATCCGTGTCTTTCTGAGTGCAGCTGGAATCACTCAGAGCCTTCCTGGCATTCATTAGTCCAGCTGTTAACGAGCTGTTTGCACTGCAGGTTCAAGACACAATTACAGCTGTGCTTGGAAGGGAGGGGTTAAATTGAGTCCCTTATTTTGTGGAAAAATCAAGGATCCTGGTTTGTTTCCTCCTGGTTTTCCCTCCAGGCACTTAAAAAAAACCCCTTCCTCCTTTCCCAAGGACTTTCCTGACACTCTGGAAGAGACGATGCAAACCAGCTTTTCATGGAATCCTGGAACGGTTTGGGATGGGAGGGATTTTAAGGATCATCCCATCCCACCCCTGCCATGGGCAGGGACACCTCCCACTGTCCCAGGCTGCTCCCAGCCCCAGTGTNAAATCCTACTTTGAAGCCATTCCCTGTGTCCTGTCCCTCCAGCCCTTGTCCCCAGTCCCTCTCCAGCTCTCCTGGAGCCCCTTCAGGCCCTGGAAGGGGCTCTGAGCTCTCCCTGGATCCTTCCCCCCTCCAGGCTGAACATCCACGTGGGCCAGAATCCCATTTTAGGTCCTATTTCCATCCTGGAGAACTCCTAAACTCCAGAGCTGCACAACATCAAAAATGAGGAAAATCAGCTTGGCCCAAAATCCTTCTCACTTAATTGGCCTGGTAATTACCTAAATCCTTTTACCCACGAGGAATATCCCAGTTCCATCACTTTTATGGGGTTTAACTGTGGAGGTTTGATAATTGGGAAGATCCTGTTTAAAAATAAAATAAAAATGAGCTGATTTTTCAGGGAATTGTCTCATATTTGGAGATGTTTGGGTGTCCTGCTGAGCTGCTGGGTAGGAGAATTATTTGCTGTCTAAAGTGCCAAATAAAGCTTTTATTTCTTATCTCTCATGAAGAATAATTAAAATAAATCAATACAAAAATCCCATTTTTCACCCTGCTCTTCCCCCACAACCAAAATGTTTTAAAATGTAATTATTTTATGCAAAGCATTGCTGTAAAAAATAAAGACTATAAATAACAATACCCAAAAAAACCAATTTTGCAAAGACTTTTCCATTTTCTAAACTTCCTGATTGTGCTGATTTCTTGGACTACACTTTATTTTTTCCTTAGGGGAGGAAATTCAAAATATGTTTTAAATTTACGAAGGTCCTGTCACCCTAATTTATAAAATATCATTTAATTTTCTTAAAATCCTTACAGATATCAGTGTTTAATCTGGGTTAATTACAGATAAATCACCTTGGCTGCATAAATTCATTTTTAATGGCATTTTTATCCTGATTTTTTAAGGAAACCACACTTGTGTATTCACCAACTTCCCATTCTCACCACAGCCTTTTGAACCAAACTTGACAGAAATTTCCAAGATATTCAATTCCCCCAGAATTCCATGGCTGGGAGTGGAGGACACTCTTGGATTAATGCAAATTCCTCCAAGGGATTATCAAGCAGCAGAGAAACCACACACACAAAAAAGATGGATCAGGAAAAACAATTCCTTCTCTGTTCTGGAGGATAAAAACTTGTTTGTGTCTCTCCACAATTCCCTTTTTTTTTGGAGAGAGCAGAACATTCCCGAATATCTCTGTGCTTGAAAAGCTCATTATGGGCTCCAGCACCAACATATCAACGTTTTCCATTGTTTCTCTTGGAGTGGGAGGGAAATCCAGGTATTCTCAGGGAGCTGGGTGAATTCTGGGATGGCACAATGGATTCCTTGGATCCTTTCCCTCCTGCTCCTTCCCTTGGCATTGCCGAGGCCTCCTGGGCAGAGCAGAGTGTCCAGCTTGGATGAGGGTGTGGAATTCTTGTGGAAAAAATAGAAATAAAATTAAAAAAAAAAAAGAAATAAAATAAAATAAAATAAAATAAAAAATGAAATGAAATGAAATGATAAAATAAAATAAAATAAAATAAAATAAAATAAAATAAAATAAAATAAAATAAAATAAATAGGACCAGGCCTAATTCCAATATCCTCAAAGCTATGCAGGCCTGAATTAAGCCAGGACAGAGTTGAGGCACTTGGAACTGAGGCTGTGCTTATCCTAAGGAAGGGAATCTCCTCCAGGGATGTTTGGGAATCTCCTCATGGAATGTTTGGGAATCTCCTCAAGAGGTTTTTAGGACTCTCCTCTGGTGCCTTTGGGAATCTCCTCAAGGGCTCTTTGTGAATCTCCTCAAGAGGTGTTTGGGAATCTCCTCAAATGTGGTTGGGAATCTCCTCAAGGAACATTTGGGAATCTCCTCATGGAATGTTTGGGAATCTCCTCAAGTGTGGTTGGGATTCTCCTCAAGGGATGTTTGGGAATCTCTTCAAGAGATTTTTGGGAATCTCCTCTGGTGTAGTTGGGAATCTCCTCAAGGGTTCTTTGTGAATCTCCTCAAGGGGTGGCTGGGAATCTCCTCAAGGAATATTTGGGAATCTCCTCAAGAGGTGTTTGGGAATCTCCTTGAGTGTGGTTGGGAATCTCTTGAAGGGATGTTTAGGAATCTCCTCATGGGATATTTGGGAATCTCCTCAAGTGGTGGTTGGGAATCTCCTCAAGGAACGTTTGGGAATCTCCTCATGGGATATTTGAGAATCTCCTCATGGGATATTTGGGAATCTCCTTAAGGGGTGTTTAGGAAGCTCCTCAAGCGGTGTTTGGGAATCTCCTCATGGAATGTTTGGGAATCTCCTCAAGGGGTGTTTGGGAATCTCCTCAAGTGGTGTTTGGGAATCTCCTCAAGGGATGTTTGGGAATCTCCTCAAGGGATGTCCATCCCAATGGGAGTTTCTAAGTGTGGGAAGCTCTTCAGAACAGGTAAACAGAGAGGAAAGTTTGGACGAGCCCAGGAGAGGGTTGGCAGCTGCTTTGGAACAACAAATCCAACCTTTAATATTCCCTCAGCACAACCTGGAGCTCCTTTGGGTTATTCCAGTGGCCACTGGGAATTTCTAGGAATTATGAACTCTTGGAGTAAGACAGTCTCATTATGTTCGGTGAGGAATCTGTTTAAATATGGGGATGTTGGTTCCTGACTGGGAGAGAGGAAACTCAGCACAGAATCCCTGAATGGGACTGGGAGAGCCCTTCATTCCCTTCATTCCCTCCATTCCCTTCATTCCCTTCATTCCCTTCATTCCCTTCGTTCCCTTCGTTCCATTTGTTCCATTTATTCCCTTCATTCCCTTTGTTCCCTTCGTTCCCTTTGTTCCATTTATTCCCTTCATTCCCTTCATTCCCTTCGTTCCATTTGTTCCATTTGTTCCCTTCATTCTCTTCCTTCCCTTTATTCCCTTCCTTCCCTTCATTCCCTTCATTCCCTCCATTCCCTTCATTCCCTCCATTCCCTCCATTCCCTCCATTCCCTTCATTCCCTTTGTTCCATTTATTCCCTCCATTCCCTTCATTTCCTTCGTTCCCTCCATTCCCCTCATTCCCTCCATTCCCCTCGTTCCCCTCATTCCCATGGATAACGTTGCTGGTTTAGCTTCCAGGCCTGTTTTCCTTGGATTTTCAGGAACTGAGGATGCTCAGCAGCAGTTTTATGAAACGAAGTTAACAGCAATTTTTTATAATATTTTTTAGTGATGTTGCAATTTTCCCCCTTGGACAAAAGCACCGAAGAATTATTTCCTAGTGGGACAGGATAATTCCACGCAGGAACTGTGTTCCAGAGGAAAAGCTGAGCCCAGAGTTTTACACAAGGCAGTTGGACTTGTAAAATAACAAAATTTGAGATAAAAATATCGAGTTTTGCCCACAAATCGTGTTCATTTGTATGTAAATATCTTGGATTTTGTAGGAATTTTGTCCAGGCACACAATCAGGCTGGAAAAAAAGACTAAAAGGAATTTCAGAGTATTTTATTTCATTTAAAGGCTCACATTTAGCACATTTACCTGACAAAAGTATCCTTACCAGGCTCCCATCCCTTCCATCCCAGTTTTTAATCATTGTGCTGCTTCCCTGGGCTACTCCAAGAAAAAAACAGCAGTGAAATTGGGGTTTTTGTGTGTTTTTCTCTCTATTTTCCTCTTTTTTTCTGGCGTTAAACCCCCCCCAGATTGCCTCGAGCAACAAAGGCCAGGCTTTGGCAGGTTAGTCCTAGTTAAGGGCATATGGCTCGTTATTCCCTGTGGGAATTCAGCCAGGAGTCAGCCAGAAAATCCAGATTCTCCTAATTAACAACAGCCAAACATTTGGCTAAAAAAATCATGAGGGTTTTTTGCTGTTGTTTGTTTGTTTTGTGTTGGTTTTGCGTGGCTTTCTACCCATTTATCACTCTTTTTTTTAAAAGGAAAAAAAACCAAGGAAAAAACCCACACCACTCTGTGATTGATGGAGCAAATTATGTTGCAATTATCCTAACGATGTCCTTGTGATTTTTTCGGGAAAATGTTTGGTTTTTACTACGACCCTCGTTGGATTTACCATGGATTTCAAGAAGAACTGAAATAAATTTTGTTGATTATAAATCATCATTTGGGCACAGTCTTTTTTTATTTTCTGAAGGAAGCCAAACCTCTCTTAGATGGTCCAGAGGAGGCTACAAAATTGGGGATCCCACTGGGAAACTGGGAAGGCTGGAGCACCTCTAATAAAGCAAAAATGGGAGAGTTGGGGGTGGAAAAGAAAAGGCTCCAGGGAGACTTTCTGCACTTCCAGTATATGAAGGATGTTTATAAAAAACATGGACACAGACATTTTCCCAAGGTCTGGAATGACAAAAAGTAAATTTAAATTGGACATGAGGAAGATATTTTTTGGGATGAGGATGGAGAGACGCTGGAACAGTTCCAGAGTGGCTGCCCCTGGATCCCTGGCAGTGCCCAAGGCCAGGCTGGACACTGGGGCTTGGAGCAGCCTGGGACAGTGGGAGGTCCCTGCCCATGGCAGGGGTGGAAAAAAAGGATCTTTGCAGTTCTTTTCCAACCCAAACCACTCCATGAATCTGGGAGAAACCATCCCAAAAAAATAGTCTCCCTGGGATTGCCACAAAAAGGGAACATGGAAGGTTGGGAATACGACCAAGAGAAGCAGCTGGGAGGGATTTCAGCAGCCCTGATCTGCTCCATTTCCTTGGACATGGATAAATCCTGGATTTCCTCCTCCCTGGCCTGTCAGACTTGCTCCAGGTCATCCCTTTCCCTCCTCCTCCGGGCAGCAGGACACAGGTGACTCCCAGGGAAAGGTAGATGGAGCAGGTGGAAAGCTCTGGAATGTGCAGGGAGCTCCAAACCACGGCTGGGAAAGTTCCTTCACATCCCAGTGGCAAAGAAACCCCAAAGCTGCTTTGTCAGAGCCTACAAGGATGGAGCTGAGCCCATCTTAACGTCCCTCCCCACCTGGAAAGATCATTGCCTGCTGGAATTCCCTTCTGCACCATCCCTCTTCCTCCTGAGTGACCTCCTCTTCCTCCCAGTGTGCCAGAACCAGCATTCCAAGCCCAGGAATGATTCAGCAAATCAGGCGGCGCACATTCCCAGCTCCTTGTTGGATGTGGAGAGCAAACATTATTCACACTCCCAGTAGTTCATTAAAAAAAAGCTCAATCAAGATGTTGCTGGGCTTTATTTTCAGTTTGTTGCTTCCAAAGGCTTAATAAGAAAATCTTGGTTTCCTTAGGGATGATTCACTCAGACTTCGGAGGCTCTGGAAGGGACGGAGGCGGCAGCAGTGATTTGTGAGCTCTGGAAGGGAAAGGCAGCAGTGGAGTCCTGATCCCAGCCTGGAACGCTCCTAATAAATAATCCTGAGCTCCAGGCCAGCTCCCAGGAGCTCTCCCAAGCTCTCCCTCCACAGCAACCTCACAGGCCCTGGAAGAACCTGGCGAGCTCAGCTCTTCCTGCCCTCCTCCACGGCCTGGCTGCCAGTGCTCTGGAATAAATCCCTAAATCCCTGTCCTTCTTCTCTTCCCACAAAAAAACCATAAATCCCTCTCTCCTCTCCTCTCCTCTCCTCTCCCCTCCTAGCACCTCCTTTTGATGCACTTCCGTTAGCTAAACTTTCTTTCAGAAGCATTCAAAAACCAAACAGTTTAAGAGAACCTAAGGAACNTCTCCTCTCCTCTCCCCATAACAAACCCCTAAATCCCAGTCCCTTTTCCCGCATTCCCGCTCACGTTCCTTCCTCGAGCAGCTCCCCGTGTCCCTCCAGCCCACGCTGGGTGAGCTGTTCCTGTCAGGACAGGGGTGACAGCAAAGTGTCCCTCAGAGGGGCCTGACTGGGGACCCACTGAGCTCATCTGCTCCCAACCCCTCGGCTTGAGATCCAGGAGGAATTTTCTCCCTAAAAAGCAGGAATTTGGGGGTGGTTCCACTCCTCTGGCCCAGCAAACGCTGTGCCCTCCTCCGTAGGATCTGGGCACTTGTTCCATACCCAGCTCCAGCTGCTGGCCCAGGCTGGGTGGAACTGGATGATTTTTAAGGCTCTTTCCAACCCAGATCATTCTGGGATTCTCTGATTCTCCTTCCCTGATGCATCCCGACATCTTTCTGTTTCTTCCATGTTTCCGCATGGATGGGGAAGGACTTTTTATAAGGGCTTGTACAGGACAAGGGGGAATTTTAAACTGCCAGAGGGCAGGGAGAGATGGGATATTGGGAAGAAATCCTTCCCTGGGAGGGTGGGGAGGGGCTGGGATGGAATTCCCAGAGAAACTGGAATCCCTGGAATCAATTCCATGGATCTCTGGAAGTGTCCCAGGCCAGGTTGGACACTGGGGCTTGGAGCAGCCTGGCACAGTGGGAGGTGTCCCTGCCATGGCAGGGGTGGCACTGGATGGGCTTTACAGCCACTTCCAATCCCAACCATTCCAAGATTCCAACCTCAGTGATCCTGGGATTCTGGGATTCAGGAGTGAGATACGTTGCTGTGCTCATCCATCCTCCAAGACAGTGCCTGTGGCCAACCAGGAGCATGGAAATCCATCCTATCCCTGATTTCCAGCCCCTGACCCGAAGTTCCGTAACAAACCCCAACGCTCATTTCAGCCTCTCCGTGATCCAGGGGGGGATTTGTGGGATCCGGGGAGGGGGGAACCCAAACCAAACAAGTTATTCCTGCAGATTTGATGAAAGGTTCGTGGGCCAACAGGGTTTTGCCTGAAACCCAGGAATTTTTGCTTCCCTGCTCCAACTCCAGCGCTGCCAATTGTGTGTGGTTTGTGCTGTTGCTGTGAACATTCTCTGGCTGTACAAGAGCAGGGGTAATTAAACTCTCACGGCTATACATTAATTAATAATCAACATAAATAATCACAAAAACATCACCCTTTGATGGCAGGACTTGACCGATTCCAACAGGGTTTGGCCCAATGGAGCATTCGAAGAATTTGGCCATAATCTGCTTTTTTTGCCAACCTTTAGAGGAGTTCTTTCCATGCTAAGCATGTTTTTCTTCAAGGGATTATCCTCCTTCCAAGCCAATTAACTGCATTCCAACGAAAACAGGGAGAATTTGAAATAAATGATACCAGGCTGTTAGTACAGAAAGAGAGAGGGGGAATGAGAACTCAATTGAGAGCCTGAAATTGCGGTCACTTAAATCAAACCCCTTCTGTGCCCAGCTGAAAACATTTTCTCTCCTCAAATCCTGACATTTTACCACAGGAGAAGGAACAAGGGCATTAAATCTTCCAGGGGTTTTCACTTGTTTGGGTTGCCAGAGTGGCTCTGGTGTTGCCTCACGTTCGGAATGTTTGAAGAAAGACGTTAATTACCCAATTCAGGGACAGAACAATCAGGGAAAAACAGAAAAAAGAAGGAGAACACAGAATATTCTGAGCTGGAAGGGACCCACAGGATCATTGAGAGCAACTCTTGAGTACAGGGATCAAAGCCAGTCCTTTGTGGAATCAGAGCTGAACAAAGTGCAGGATAAACCAGCAGGAATTTGGGAACGGCAGCTGAAGGGATCCCCACCTTCCTGACACCTGAGGTGAACCCAGAAAATGACACTGGGGGTCTGGGACAAGGTGCTCACACAGCCATGACCCAGGAGCTGGGACACCAGGGGAGGAGATCACAACTTGGATATTCCAAAAGGAATTTGGATATTCCAAAAGGAATTTGGATATTCCAAAGAAATTCCTCCCTGTGAAGGTGGGGAGGCCCTGGAATAGATTTCCCAGAGAAGCTGTGGCTGCCCCTGGATCCCTGGCAGTGCCCAAGGCCAGGCTGGACACTGGGGCTGGGAGCAGCCTGGGACAGTGGAAGGTGTCCATCCATCCAGTGGAACTGGATGAGCTTTAAGGTTTCTCCCAACCCAAACCATTCCACGATTCCGTGAACTCTCAGCCCTGTGGGTCTGGCTTGCTTTGACAGCTGCTCCTGCTGGTGGCCCCAGGGGTGCTCCTGGTGTCCCCTCTGTGGGACGAGCAGCTGCCTCAGGAGTGAAATTCTCCAGGAAGCAGCTCCCAGAGGAACTTGAGCCTCTTGGAGGAGGAAAACTGGCCCGAGCTTGAGCACTGAGGAGGAGGAGGCCACTGAAAGCTCTCCCAGGCTTTTCCGTGCAGGTCTGGTTGAGCACAAGGAAGATCCAGCAGGATTCCCTTCCCAAACCACCAGAGAGGAGCCACGCTGAGCTGGGAACACCTTGGAGCTCTTCTCCAGTGCCTTCCCACCTCCAGCATTTCTGAAGGTGCAGCATTTCCACAAAGCCAGGGCTGCCAGGATCCTTGGGAAAGGAGAGCTCCTGTCTTCACCTGGAGCAAAGCACCAGGTACGGAGCAGGTTTGGACATCAGCGCCCGGCTGTGTGGGCACCCAGCTCACAGGGTGGGTTTTTGGGGCTGCAAATTCCCATCCTCAATGGAAACCTCTCTCCTGCATGGAACGGCAGAGGCAGCTCTCCCATTCCTCCTGCCCCGTCACGTGGATGCACCAGGAGCCCTATTCCCATGTCCAAAGGGTGCATCTGCACGGGGCTTAAAAAAGTTTTCCAAGTCTTTGTTAGGTCAAATCCCAGCCTGGTGTGTTCCACATCCGTCCTGTGAGGAGCTCCTCTGGAAAGGGAAGGATTCCTGCTGTTGTTATTTCTATTCCCTCAACACCCTGGCCCGGGGTCCCTTTATTTTAGGAGTTGTCCAAACCAATTCCTTCACCAGTCCTTCCCTCAGGGGCTCCCCAAATAGGAGAGCCTGAAATCCTTCCCTTGTCCGGCCCTCCCACTTCCTCCAGAACATCTGCTTACATCAGGATTTATGAATGTCAGAAAATAGCTGCAGTTCCTCCCTCCAAAGCAGCTTTCCCTGGATTCATCCATCACGCAGTGCTGGGGTTGCTTCCCTGGAGCATTCCTGGTTCCAGTCTCGGCTGTGGTGACCACCAGGGTGTTCCTCATTAAAGGTTTCCTCACTGTGGTTCTGCAAGGAGCTGGCACATGGAGCCATGTCAGGGCCAGTTCCCAGTCCTGTGCAGGAATAAACTGCAAATCCTGGGAAGCACCAGAGCTGGCAGGACTTCTCCATCCTCCACTTCTCAGGGGTTTCACCTCCCTGCCAGCAAAAAGGAGGCACAGTGAGGAACAGTGAACATCCCCATCCTTGGAAGTGTCCAAGGCCAGGTTGGACACTGGGGCTTGGAGCAACCTGGGATAGTGGAAGATGTCCTTGTCCATGCAGTGAGATAATCTTTAAAATCCCCCCCAGTCCAAACCTTTCCATGATTCTCTAAGCTCTTCAAGCCTAAAACTTTATCAGGGAATTTAAGTCACCTTTCCCTCTCTTCCCCATGGACTGAGCTGGCTCTTGCTGTCCAAGATGCAGGAGGAACTCAAGGCCTCCAAGCTCAGCTCCTTGGACTTTTCCCAGCTCAAAGAAGAGCTCCCAGATGCACCTCTGGACACCAACTGCACTTCAGTAGCTTGGATTCCAGGGAACTGTCACTCAGGAACTGTGGTTCCCTCTCTTGGCCAGCTTGGAAGTTCTAACAAGCCTCTTCTGGCCAATTTTTCTTCATTCCCTCCCCAGCAATTAGCTGGACAGCCTCCCTGGATTCCTGCATTATCCTCTTGTTTGCAAATTTCATAATTGAGGCAAATTTAATAAAGTTTCCAGGAGAAAACATCTCCCAGACCAAGCTCCAGTTGCTTTTTGCCTTTGATGCCTCCCAGGAGCAAGTCTGGACTAACAGAGCTCCCAGCAATTGAATTCCACCTTTTTTTTGTCTGCTTCCCTTCCCGGGGAGCTGCTCCAAAGGGAGGTTCAGGCTCCCTGGTAAATTCCACAGCTGTGTGAAGTGTTCTCAGCCTCCTTCCACATCTGGGGCTGTAAATCCGAGCCCAGCTCAACAGCCACAAATTGCTTCATTTATCTTGGAAAGCCTCCTGTGGATGTGCCTGGAACCCAAATTTTTCTCAGCTCCTCACTTCTGATGGGGCCCCTTTTTTGTTGTTGTTGGTTGGTTTTTTTTTTTTTTCACTTCTCCCATCAAAAATTGAAGCCAAATATAGAGATTTCTTATCCTGCATCCCGATCTAAATAAAAACCGGGCCACAAATCATATTTTTGAGGTTTTTTTTTTCCCTTCAGGCAACTCGTGTTTTTTTCCTGAGAAGCAAATTCTCTCCCACTCTTACACTCAGTTGCTCTTGGGCTTGTTTACGGAAGGAGGAAAAAAACTCAGTGACAGCTTCAGAGAGATCCTTGGTGAGATCCTGTTTACAAAGTGTGCCCACCAAGCCCTGTTTCCCAGGGAAAAAACAAGCAGGAACCAATGAGAGCACAACATTTTCCTGCTCACAGTTCCTGAGTCTGCCCCTCCTGTCACTCCTGGGTTTTTTTTCAGGGCACGTTTAACAGTTTCTGGAGGTTTCTTGCTTTTTCTCTTGCACAGTGACTCCGCTTTGGAGGAGTGGAGTCTCATCTATTTTTTCCTCCTATGGAACTTCCTCCAGAGCAAAGCTTTTGCCTCGAGACAAGTAGTAACACCTTGCTCTGAACACCTCAATATCCTGTTAAATCCAGCTCTTCCTCCAGCCCTTCCATCCCTAAACCCGGTTTTACTCCCTCAGGCATTCAGCTGCTGGGGCTACACAAAGCAACCTGATCATTATCCGGGGTCTGGCTGGGCACAGAGCCTCAAAAAAGCTGGATTTGGGCCTTCCTGGCACTCAGGAATGAAGTTTTGGGATCCTTTTTAGACAGCTCATGGCCACAGAGACCTTCTGTGCCCCAGGTGGGCTGAGGCAGGGATTTCACTGATTTCTGAGTAGATTAAATCCTGTAGCTGCCTTTGAAACCAGACCCTGTGCCAGCTTTTCTGCTGCTCCCAAATCCAGGCCTGGCAAATCAGTTTGGCCTTGGACAGTTCTTTCTTTCTGTGGTCATTTCTGGAGCACCAAGTCCAGAAAAGCTGGGAAAAAAAAAGGGAAAAACCCAAGGTGCTGCTGGAGCAGGGAGGTGGCACCAGGTGAGCACTGTGGGCCCTTCCAACCTCCCCCATCCTGGGATTCTCTGCAACAATTTTTTGCCTTCAAAATATTCCTCAGCTTGTGCATCAGAGTCAGGATTAGGGAATGTTGGCTTTCGCTAGGGAATTCAGCAATTCCTGAGCCAGGCTTTCCTCATGGCCAACTGCTTTGCAGGGCAGGATTCATCCCAACCTCCAACAGGTGCTTAAATTTGGGCAGGAAAATTGACATTTATTCAAAAGTGGTATTTAAATTAGGGCAAGAAAGTTGAAGTTTAATTTATTTAAAAATGGTATTTAAATTAGGGCAAGAAAGTTGAAATTTAATTTACTTGAAAGACTGCATTGAAAATACGGGCAATAAAAGTTTAGCTTTAATTTACTTTAAAATTGTTTTGAAATTTGGGCAAGAAAGTTTAGATTTAATTTATTTTAAAATTGTTTTGAAATTTGGGCAAGAAAGTTGAAATTTAATGTATTTAAAAATTGTATTTCAATTTGGGCAAGAACGTTGAAATTTAGTTTATTTAAAGATTTTACTGAAGTTTGCCTCTGCTAGAAGAGACATCTCCCCCCAGCCTTTGGAAGTTCCCATCTCCAGACACTTTCCAGCTGACCCAGTTCATCCACAACCCTCATTTGCCTCAGCAAAAAAGGAGAATTTTTCATCAGGACTTTTATTTCTATACTTTCCCTGCAAATTCCAGGTTTATATCACAGATACCTGGAGAAAAAATAACCCTTCGGGGGCTTAATAAGGATGGAAATGTCCTCACCTGGCTGAATTCCAGTTCGAGAGCTCACCCAGACCTTTGTCACCTCACCAAATCCAATAATGCTTAATCAAGCACCTTAGAGGACTCTGAAGTAAATAATTTGCAGCATTTTAGCCCAAATTACTGCTATTTCCTCCCTATTATTGTCCAAACAACTCCCAAGGCATCCACGGGGTTTTCTAAACACAGAAAGCAGGGAGATCTCAGCCCATAAAAGCTTGGGATGGGAACAAAAGGGAGCAGTAAATGAAGGCAGACTCGTGTGGGGGCTGAGGGAACGGTTACAGCCAGGACGGATCGTTTGGGGGAGCTAGAAAAATAAAAACTGTGCATTTTTCAGTTGATATTTCTGGCATTTAATGCTTGTAAAGCTCCTTCCTGAAACCTTCTGGGTTTATTTGCAGGGAAACATTTGCTCCATCAGAGTCGAGAGACTGCAGGCTTGGCCCAAAGTCCCTGTTTTAAGCAGAATCTCCAGGTCTGAGCATCCCGGGAATGCTGAGCCCAGGCCGATCCCAGGTTGTAATTCATTTTAATCCATATTATTAAATAGCCTAAATATGATAATTCAATATGCTCATATCATCTTTTCCTACTAGAAACAGAGTTATCACCTCCTGCTAAGCCCTGAATCCTGCAGCTTGTGACACACATCCCCTTTTCCCACAGCTCCCAAGGCCACTCTGCTGTCACAGCTTCCCCTCAGGAATGGCCTGGGACAGAGGTTCTTCCCATTCCAACGATTTCCTCACTCTGGGGATAACCACAGGCACAGGGATGAGGAAATGTGAGCAGGTCTGTGCAGAGCTTGGTGGTGACTCCTGAAATTCCCTAACCTGGAGATGATTCCCGGAGTTCCTTCCAAAAAATCCCAGCACAACCTCCCCTGTCACTCTGGCACAGTTGTCCTGCTGATCCTCCCAGTGACAGAATCATGGAATTATGGAATCATGGAATGGTTTGGGTTGGAAGGGACCTTAAAGATCATCTCATGCCACCTTCCACTATCCCAGAGTGCTCCAGGCCTCGTCCAAGCTGGCCTTGGACACTTCCAGGGATCCAGGGGCAGCCACAGCTGCTCTGGGCAGAAGATTGGTCAAAGCTTCTCTTCCCTTCATAAAACACAGGGATGAAGCTCCCAGCATTCCAAGGGCTGCTGACCACCGGAATTCCCTTTGGAGAGCTCGAAGGCAGAGCCTTCCCCAGAGCAGGAGCTTTTCCAGACGGGTGGGGTTTATCTCAGCACTTCCCTGCTCCACAAATTAAAGCAAAGCGGAGCTGAGCAAATCCATTAGGGAGGAATCTCTGCAGGGTTTGGAGCAAACGAGGCCTGGGGCCACCCTCTGAAGGCCGGGAATGCCCCGGGAACAATGAGGAGCTGCCCAGTCCGTGGCCCACAAAAAGCAGGGACACTGTGTGCCTGGAAACCACAGTGGGACGGACAGCACGCCACCAGCTGAACTCCTGTTTCCATCCCAGTCTTCCCCATCTCCCTTTCCCCAGGCGCCCTCACGCTGTAGGGACTTGTCCCCCATCGTCCCCACCTTCCCCAAGCCCAGCTCTGAGCAGCAGCCGGGGCAAGCCCATCCTGAAGCAATCAAGGAGCATTCCAGACGGGACACATGGAAATACTTCCATCCTCACGGCGACGCTGAGCACACAGCCCCTGGGAAAAGCAGGGCTGCAGAGGCTTTGGCAAGAGAGGTTGTTCCAAAGACAGCACGGCCCCAAATTCCTCCGTGTGCTGCCGTGGGATCCATTGTGCAAACACCTATGGATGTGCAGGAACTCATTCCACCTGCCTGGAAGGGCCTGGGACACTCAGGGCAAAGCTCTGGCAGTTGGAGAACATCAATAATTCAAAACCTGTGTGTGACTCACGCTGCCCAACCCATCCCCCTAAGGTTACTTGGACTTAATATTCACAGAAGGCACATTGTTATTTCTTCTTCCAAAAAGTCATGAATAATTTACCATTCATTACCCAAAAACATCTTTTTTTTTTCTGATTTTTTTAACAATTGGCTTCAACCAAAAGAATGAGAAAGCAGAGAAAATGTTTATTTCCCAACCTCTTCTTAGTTCATTGTTGTTGAGCATGAAAGTAGCCCTCAGAAATCTTTCAAAAGATGACATTTTTGGGGTTTAATTTGAAGAACTGCATTTGTTTGGGAAGCAAAATTCACCTCTGCTCTGAAAAACAGTGACCCAGGTGAAAAAAAAGGCAAAAAAAGCTGGATATTTGGACAATGCTCTGAGGGACGGGGGGGATTGTAGGGGTGTCAGTGCAGGACTGGATGATCCTTGTGGGTCCTTCCAGCTCAGGATATTCCATGATTCTACAGGAACGGATCACAAGTCACACTGCAGGCTACCCGAGGAACATGGACTGCTGGAGTCTTGGCAGAAGTTGGCAAATCCTCCAGAATTCCACCTGGGATCGTTGGAAATGTCCCCAGCCAGAGCAGCTTCCTCTGCCTGCCGTGGGGAAAGCGATCCCTCCGCGGCAGGCCTTGTCCGTGGGATCAGGAGGAATCTGGCTCCTGCTGGTTTTCCGTGTGGGAATGACGTGTGATCCCACTGGGAATGACACCTGATCCTACTGGGAATGGCACCTGATCCCACTGGGAATGAGCCCTGCAGTGTGGGGCCTGCAGCAGTTACCACACAAACTGATTTTCATGGAATTGCTCCACCTGGCTGAGCTGAACACATTTCCCAGAGGTTTCATTCTGATGTCCAGACAAGCGATGGGGTTGGGATGGGAT
>VZTF01004370.1:93856-154912 GCA_013397755.1 Cnemophilus loriae | reverse complement strand
GGGGAGGGGATGGGATGGGATGGGATGGGATGGGATGGGATGGGATGAGATGGGATTATAGGCCCCTGTTCCACCATCGCTGCCAGCCAAAACCGCCCCCAAAAAAGGGTCTTGCCCTCAGCGCCCCCGGCTTATCCCAAGCACTCAGTTCCTCCCTCCGGGATTCCTGTGGGCAATCCAGCTGGGATGCTGGCCTGGGTTCAAACACACCTCTCCGTTTGATTAACCTGGAGCAGTTCCCAACCCTGCAGACCATTGTTCAGTGCATCCCGGAGAGGGCTGCTGTGGGAATGGAAGCGCTGGAGCGGGGAAAGGTTCCACTCGCTGATTCCTGCCAGGACAAAATGATCCTGGACCTAAAGCACTCCTGGCACGTTTATCTCACTCCCAGCCTGAGTTTGCCTCCCTTCATGGGTCTGTTTTCGGATTTTTTAGTTTTCTGTAAATACTTAAATCTGTCCCATCTCTAAAATTCTAGCTTCCCATTGGAGCTCACCGCTGCTTGGCACAGCCCAAGTAGGATGTTCCCCGTGATTTTCCCTGTAAATCCTGCAGGAAAGGAAAGGATGGTGCTGTTTTGTCCTTGGCATTCCAGCACCTCTGGTGCAGCAGTTCCACCTCAGGCACATGGTGGGACACAAATCCCTGGTTCACATCTCTGCCCCTTCACCTCTGTCCTGTCACCTCTGCACACCCACATCCACAGGGATTGCACTGGCAACCCCTCAGCCCCAGAGGAATCCCTGGATGCTTCGGGCTGACCCTCACAGATCAGTTCCCACCACCAGGAATGAGCAGCTTCCCACAGATCCTGCTCAGGATCCCTGTGCCTGGGGACACCGCGCAGCCACGGGGGCAGGACAGGACCTGTGCCACACGAAGGCCGGTGGGAGATTCCTCTCTCCAGGTGCATTTTCCTGAGGGAGAGGGGTCCTGGTGGAGCTGCTGAAACACCAGAAGTGCTTTGTCCCTTCAGCATGGAGCTGTGCCAGGAGATATTGTGGAATGGTTTGGGATGGAAGGGACCTTAAAGATCATCCACTTCCATGCAGGGACACTTCCACTGTCCCAGGCTGCTCCAAGCCCTGTCCAAGCTGGCCTTGGACACTTCCAGGGATCCAGGAGCAGCCACAGCTTCTCTAGGATCTGTCCTGCCAAGATACAGCCCTGGAGCCTTTGCCAGAGGAAAGCCTGAAGAGGAGAGGGATTTTCTCCTCCTCCTTAGGTAGAGGAAAGGCCCAGAATGTTTTGTTTGTCACCTGAGCTGGACACGAGCCAGGCACTGGAGGAATGGCTGTGCTGGCTCTGACTCTGCTCAAATCCTTCTCCCTCAGCATTATCCTGATTGGATTTTCTCCTCTCCAGGTGCTGCTGTGCCTCATCAGCCCTGGACTGACACAATTCCTGCGCCAGCCCTTGGCTCCGAGCAAGCAGAGCCTCCTGCTCCTCTCACGGGAGTTTACTGGGGCTGAAGTAGCCCTTTGCTCCTAATGGAGTTCCAAAGGAAATCCCATCCTCCAGGACACAAAAATCCTGAAAAAACTACTCCTAGAAGAGAATAAACCCCAACACGAAAACCACCAACAGTGAGCTTGGAATCCAACACTTCCAAAGGGGGAAAAGACGGGTTGGGACAAGGAAAACACCTGTGGTGCCTGAGCAAGTGAAATTCCACAAATTCCTTCACTCACAGAATTCCAGACTGGCTTGGGTTGGAAGGGACATTAAAGCTCATCCCATTCCACCCCTGCCATGGGCACCTTCCACTGTCCCAGGCTGCTCCAAGCCCCAGCCAACCTGGCCTTGGGCACTGCCAGGGATGGGGAATGCAGGGAAATTATTTTCTAAGCAGTTGTGGCTTTAATTTGTCTCCTACCATCACTAAAACCTGAAAATCTGTTCAACATTATCACTATAAATACGGGGTAAATTTACTTTACAAGTGACACATCACTGTAACAGCCAGGTCACTTTTAAATTTATATATTAAATACATATTTATACTCACACACACATATATACCCCCTTTTTTCCCTTTATTTTTATGCTATGGACCATATTTATTTTTTTTAAATAAACCCATCCCTTTGTTTTTAGCAAAAATCAGCAGTTCAATGTCATAGCAGAGGCTGCTTGGCTGTGAATTTTTCCATTTTTTTATGTCACTTTTCATTTTTTTAAATGTTACTTTTCATTTTTTTTAAATGTCACTTTTCATTTTTTTAAACGTTACTTTTCACTTTTTAAATGTTACTTTTCATTTTTTTTAAATGTCACTTTTCATTTTTTTAAACGTTACTTTTCACTTTTTAAATGTTACTTTTCATTTTTTTAAATGCTACTGCTTAATTTTTGTTTAATGTGGGGGTACCAAGCACCAGTTTGCCCAGTTTAGATCCTTGTTTAGATGTTCCTGTTTAGCTTCCACCAAGGAAAACTTGAGCATGACACTCGAACTATTCAAGTTTAAAACCTGGCCAGATTAAAACCAGATTAAAACCTGGCCTCTCAGCACTTTCCTAAGGATGAGACAGCCTTTTCCAAGGAATGGAAAGGATGGAAGGAAGAGAAATACCCAGGAATTCCCTTCCAGGTGGCAGCTCTGCGAGGAGCAGAGGTGAGGGCACACAAATCCCAGAGTAAGCTGAGATCCAGAGGGATCTGCACTCAAGTATGAGCCTGGAAGGGGGAGACTGGACAAAATTTGGGATGGAAATTTATATTAATTGGAAGTAAAATTCATTGGCATGTGGAGGCCTCCACACCAGCATGGCCAGTTTGGAAACCTGACTGGTTTTCAAACCTTCTGAGCCTGGAAGTGCCTGACATTCCCCACTTGGAAAGAGTGGACAAGGAAGGCCCAGCACAGGCAGGATGCAGTGCCAGGAGCAGCACTTTTCCATATTTTTGGAATAACCCAACTCACCCCTGTTGCCTTTGTCTGGAAAATATCCACTTCTTTCTAAATCCTTTCTAAATCCGCATGAAGCAATTCCCGGTGGGGTGCCCGAGAGGTTCTCCAGCCTGTGCTGGGGCACGTTCCCCACAGTGAGGGCCTGCAGGGGCCATTCCCAATAAAAGGTGTTTTTATTGCCTGCTTTCCCCAGTTGGGAAATGGGATGGAACTCCTGCAACGGCAGCTCAGGGCAAGGAGTGTTCAGAAGCAGCTCCCAAGTTTTTTAATCTCCTGTGAAGACACAGCTCCGTGTTTTTTCCATGTTTAATGGCTCCTCAAAGTAGGATAAATCATGTTTTTACCTCTGCTGATCAGCAGAGATTTCGTAGGAGAGCTCATATGCAAAAACCAGGAATTATAAACAACATTAATTCCCAAATCCCGCTCTGGGGTAGTTCAGCACTTACCAATCCAGGCAGCTCTTAGGAGGTGTGGACTAGGGGGAGTTTTGGGATCAACCAGCAGGAAATCTGCTCTGGGACCATGAAGCCAAGTGGGTGAGCCTGGCAGGAGGAGATTAAACAAGATTGGGGGAAATTTGCATTAATTGGAGGTATAAATCAAACCTTGAGAACACTGAGCAGACACTGGGCCTGTAAATAATGACACAACACAATAAAAAATCTCCTGGCTGCCCTTAGGACAGAAAGGCTCCTGAGGTGGGATGAAGGAGTAGAAAAGAACCAGCAAGGGAAGGGCTATCAGTGCCCAGGGTGGAAAAAACAGGGAATGAAACAAATGGGAATAACCTTGAGGTGTGCAGAGCTCCCTGATCTTTCTCAGCCTCCCAGCTGCCCCCATTCCTCACAGAGCCATAAATAAGGAAAAGAAGGCTCTGGAGCTCCTCAACAACAAAACAATTTCCAGGTATCCTATCAGCAAGAGCAGTTTCCAGTGTTTATCATGGAGATATAAACGGGAAAAACATTGTTCAGGCCGAATCCCATTGGCCACAGTAAGATCAAAACCCAAACCAATCTGCTCAACTGATTTGCTCTGCATTGGAATTGCTGAGGCCTATTTTGAGGTGGAGAGCTCCACTGCCTTCCCAGTTAGTCAAAACACTGTTATCTGGGATAACAGGACATGGACACAATGGCTAAAGAAATGAAAAAAAGCTTTTTGAGTCTTCCCTCCGGGGATTCACAGGGGATTTTGTCCTCTTCAAACTCAAAATGATGGCCAGGGCTTGGCTGGATCCCACTGAGGGAAAAGCTTTTGGCTGGTTTGGGAGTAACTTCCAGTCACTGAGGATGAGCAGTGGTGGCCCCACAGGTTCCCAGTGCAGATCCATATTCTCGTTAGGAAGGGAAAGGGAGCGGAAGGACATTCCTACAAGAGGGAAAAAAGGCAGGAAACAAAAACTGGGAATATCTGTGCTTATCCATGCTCGCGCAGGGCCTGGTGTCCCTCGGACTTGCTGCTTCCACAAGAAGAGCCCAGGGCACAGGGTTGTGGATATTCTGGAATGTCCCCAGGGAGGAGACTCCAGCCCCTCTCTGGGCTCTGTTCCAGCTCGGTCCCTGCCCAGGGCAGAAGTTGTGCCTCCTGTGCAGGGGAATTGCTGGGCTCAGTCCCTGCCCGTGGCTCTGGTGCCATTGCTGGGCCCCGGAGCAGAGCCTGGGCCCTGCCCTGAGCCCTCCCTGCACCCAGGGACCCCCAGGGACCCCCAGGGACACCCAGGGACCCCCAGGGACACCCAGGGCTGAGGGCCCCTCTCAGCTGGGGCTCCTCTCCAGGCTGAGCAGCCCCGGCTCCCTCAGCCTCTCCTGGGCACGGAGATGCTCCAGGCCCTTCCTCAGCTCCGCAGCCTCCGCTGGCCCCGCTCCAGGAGCTCCCTGGCCCTGCCGTGCTGAGGATCCAGGGCTGGACAAATCTCCATTATTCTGCTACCACCCTTTGTATTAATCCAGAAAAATCCCTCCATTTTCCTTTCTGGAGCCCCCAACCCCTTTTTTCTGCCCTCAGCCTCTGTGCCAAGCATGACAGCATTCCCAAGCCACCTCCAAACTTCTTCTGAGCTCCTGAAGTCGTGGTCTGAACTTCCCTTAGGGCCAAGTTTTCTAAATCTCTCCAATGGCTCCACACATCTGTCAGATTTTGGGAGTTGCTAAGTGAGACAAACAGGGCCAATTTATCTTGGAAAAATAGCAGAAGGCATGGCCCTGACCCCATGGCATCCCATTGCAAAATCCCAGCATGGAAACACCAGAGCTTCTCCGAGGAACCTCTGGAATAATTGTGTTTTTAATGTAGCGTGGAGAAATCAACATCAACATTTTTATTCTTGGGAATGATTGAATTAATCCAGGCAAGTCTTCCCCAAAAACATTACTCTGAGGTGGCTGCTTGACCCAGAACCACTGAAACGGGCCCAGATTTTTAAAAATGTGGGAGATGCAGGAGAGCTTCATGTGCTCTACCTGTCCATGCACATCCTCGTGCCTGTCACGAGAGGGAATCAACAACAAAAACAGGCAGCATCCTGCTCTGGCACCGTTTGGATTCTTCTGGCATCCAAACAGTGTCCTAGGGTAGCAGGAGGGCTTGGAGCACACCCAGGTTTCACCCCCAGTGGCTGTGGGGATGCTCACAAACACATCAGAGGGGAGAGGTGCTGCCAACGCCAACAATTCCGGAGTAGTGAAGCACCCCAAAAGCTTGGAGGAAGGAGTGTTTGGAAAAACAGACAGGCCTGGCACACTGAGAGCTTTCCTTGGGAAGGAATTGTTCCCTGGGAGGGTGGGGAGGCCCTGGCACAGGGTGCCCAGAGGAGCTGTGGCTGCCCCTGGATCCCTGGCAGTGCCCAAGGCCAGGCTGGACACTGGGGCTGGGAGCAGCCTGGGACAGTGGGAGGTGTCCCTGCCCATGGCAGGGGTGGCACTGGATGGGCTTTGAGGTCCCTCCATCCCAAACCATTCTGGGATTCCATGATTCTCCCACTCAGATGAAACCTCCCAGAGCTGAAGGGGAAGATGGAGCCTTTTCCCTGCACCCAGTTTCACTGGGAATCACCCTGTGGAGATTCCATGGAGCAGTGGAACAATCCACAGCTGCTCCAGAGTCGTGGTGCGTTTTGTCGCTGTCACAGCTCTCAGAAATTCCAGCTGGGAATTCCTCCCTTCAGCAGCCCCCAGGGTCGGTGTTCCCGAGGAAAGCTGGCACTGGCTCCAGGACTTGTTAAATGTCACCACAGGGAGTGGGAATAAGGGAATAAACACCTCAGAGGGAGAGGGAATTCAGCTGGAGTTCTACCCCTAAGCTCTGTTGGAGAGAGAATTCCCAGGCATTCCCCCTCGAACCTCTCTGGTCTCTCCAGCTGTGCACTGCACAAATTCAGGGCTCCCTTTCCCTCCTGTTTATTTCATTCAGCATCTCATTTCCAAGGAGCAGCTTCTCCGTGCACAGCACAGGAAGTCCCTGGGATAGCCAGCCTTGTTTTCCACAGGGAAGCGTGTGTGGAGTCCGAAAGAGCCGGAGCATGTAAAAATACTGCCCTGAACACTCTCCCTGCAGCTGGATCGCTCCAATTTTCCACTGCTGGATGCTGCTGCCAGGGTGAGAGGAGCTCCCAGAGCCAGCCCAGTACTTTTCCATGGAAGGATGAAATCCCTAAGAATAACAATTTATCAGAGGAGCTGTGGCTGTTTGACCTGGCTCATTTTCAGAGATTAGGAACCAACGAGCTCCCAATGAAATGTGGTGACTTTGTGGTTGGGTTTTTTTGTTGTTTTTTTTTTTTTCTCTAAGAAGTGATTTTCATGTTTCATCAGTTCTCGGGGAAGGGAGGGGGGGAAGGAATGCACATCTGTCTTCCCAAGTGGATCAGGGAGAGGATAATAACAAATAATGATAACTCACCCACGTGGAGGGCCTTTCATCCTGCAGGAGCCCAGGAATGCTGCAGTTTGTGGGCCAGCCCTGGAGTCTGCGGATTTCAGGGAGAGCAGGAGCATCACACAGGGCAGGGCAGAATCCCCGGAACCCTGCAGGCATCCTGTGGGAATCTCCACAGGTATTGGTGGGAAATGAAGTGTTTTTAGCAGAGTTTTCACATTCCTGCTCCAGGAGAGCAGAAGATTTTCTCCAGGAACAACTCCTTGGTATTCCACGCTGCCTGAAGAGCAGGTCAGTGGAAGGGAGTGAGAGATATCCCCGTTGTGATGGAGGAGACAGGCATGGAATGAGCTTGGAAAACCCTCAGGCTGTCAGTGACTGACAGGGTCACCGTCACCACCTCACTGATGGAGACAACCCCTGGCCTTTCCTGCAGGGTCCCACCTGGTGCCGGGTTGGCCAAACCCCGAGGCTGTGGATGCACACAATGCCAGGCTCACAGAATCATGGCATCATGGAATGGTTTGGGTTGGCATGGACCTCAGACATCACCCAGTGCCCCCCCTGCCATGGGCAGGGACACCTCCCACTGTCCCAGGCTGCTCCCAGCCCCAGTGTCCAGCCTGGCCTTGGGCACTGCCAGGGATCCAGGGGCAGCCACAGCTCCTCTGGGCACCCTGTGCCAGGGCCTCCCCACCCTGCCAGGGAACAATTCCTGCCCAATATCCCATCCAGCCCTGCCCTCTGGCACTGGGAAGCCATTCCCTGTGTCCTGTCCCTCCATCTCTCATCCCAAGTCTCTCTCCAGCTCTCCTGGAGCCCCTTTAGGCCCTGGAATTTGCTGTGAGGTCTCCACTCAACCTCCTCTCCTCCAGGCTGAACATTCCCAGCTCTCCCATTCTGGCTCCACAGGGGAGGTGCTCCAGCCCCCTTAGGAACTTTGTGGCCTCCTCTGGACTTGCTCCGACACTTCCACGTCCTTCTCATGCTGGGGGCACCAGGACTGTTCCCACTATTCCAGGTGGGATCTCAGGGGAGCCGAGCAGAGGGGCGGAATCCCCTCCCCGCCCTGCTCCCACGGGGCTTTGGGTACAGCCCAGGACACAGAGGGGGTTCAGGGCTCGATCAAGCTGGAAAAGGCTCAAACTCCTCACAGGTTTCACCAGGCAAATCCTGCCTCCATGGAAATCCAAAAGAGTGGGAAAGAACACTTCTAGATGCCACCAGTGAGATGGAAAAAGCAAAATCCCCCCCACGTCAGCTACCTCCTGCACTTCAGGCATTTCCCTGCCCTCTCCACCTCCTTCCCACCATCCCGAAAACATCGAGGTTAAACTAACGAGCTGCACATTCCAGCCCTTTCCCAACTCCAGCCTTGCCCACTGGGATGACTCAGAAGTGCCAGGTGCAACTTCAAAGCAACCACTGGGCTCGGTTGTTGTGATAGGATCTCCAGATGAGATCCTGAGAACACACAAATTAAACATATAACGGTGAATGATGAAGATATGGACGTGCTGCTTGGGAGAAATTGCTGGAAAAACCACCCGGCTTCGGTGCTGGAGCAGGATTTCCACGGGCTGAAGTTCCCTAATAGGCAGGGAAAGCTCTTTCCCATCTCATGGACATCTGTCAAACAAAAAGGGAAACGTTTTTAAGGCCTCTGCCAAATTTAGCTGCTGTTTTTGCTCCTGCCTGGCCCTCACCACCGCTCCAGAGGTCCCACGAGGAATGGTTCTCACAGCACAACATCGAGTGGATCCTCCTCTGTCCAGGATAATCCCAGCCTCCCCATTCCCTCCAGGAAAACCCTGTCTACGTGCTGGCATGCCACAGCCCCTGCGCAGTGCTAAATTTGTCCAGTGCTCAGCATCTGGGAGATGGTCACAGGCACAGGACGCAGAGGGAGGAGCTCCACGGAGCCATCCCTGCCCCGAGTGTTTGCCAGGAAAAGTGCCCTGTGTGAGCACAGAAGAGGTGCAATTCCAGCCCAAATCTGCCTCTGGAAAAACTGTCACCATCTCCTGCGGCTGCTGATCCTTCAGGGGACCCTCAGAAGTGGCAGCACTGGGGCTCTGGCACTGCACTGGCAACAGGAGCCCGAAAATGTGGGGACAATCCTTGCAGGAGGTGGCCACCAGTCCTGCACCTTGGCCAACCCCAGGGAGGATTCCAAATCAATGGAGCCCTTTGGAAAATACTCCTGGCTCATCATTCTGGAGTTAGGAGCTGGGCACCAGTAAAATCCAGTGTTGGTGGGGATGGGACTCTTTTCTCATGGAGAAATCTCTTGCTGGATGTTTCTGGGGTATTTGTGGGGGGATTTTCTTTTCACTAATTCACATAAGAATTAAAAAAAAAATCAGAATATGGTGCTGGGGTGCAAAAACCTCAACCAATGGTGCCTCACACAGGGCTTGGGCCCACCCTGAGCCCAGCTTTGTTAAGACACAGTCAGACATGGATTAGAACTGGATTTAAGGGTGGCAGAGCAGATCAGGATTGCTCAAGTCAGTCCAAATAATGCTCCATCCTTCTTCCAGAAGCATCTTCCAGACAGAAGTGTCCCGTCTTCCCTGGTGGCCTCTGCTCAGGGAATATTGTGGTGCTGAGGTCATTCCCATGGAATGAGATAAACCCTGATTGGCCTTGGGAATTTGGAGACTGAAAGTATCTGATGAGTAAGGGTTAATTGTCCTTCAGGGCACTCTCTGACCCTGGCTCAGGGCTGGGTTTGCCTTCCTGTATCATGGAATTCCAGGATGGTTGGTATTGGAAGGGACATGAAAGCTCATCCAGCCCCACCCCTGCCATGGCAGGGACACCTCCCACTGTCCCAGGCTGCTCCCAGCCCCAGGGTCCAGCCTGGCCTTGGGCACTGCCAGGGATCCAGGGGCAGCCACAGCTTCTCTGGGCACCCTGTGCCAGGGCCTCCCCACCCTGCCAGGGAACAATTCCTGCCCAATATCCCATCCAGCCCTGCCCTCTGGCACTGGGAAGCCATTCCCTGTGTCCTGTCACTCCAGCCCTTGGCAATTGTCTCTCTCCAGGTCTCCTGTGGCTCCTTCAGGCCCTGCAAGGCCACACTGAGCTCACCCCAAAGCTTCTCCTCTCCAGGCTGAACAATCCCAGCTCTGCCAGCCTTTCCTCCCAGCAGAGCTGCTCCATCCCTCTGCTCATCCTGGTGCCTCCTCTGGGCTCTCTCCCCAGCTCCCAGTCCAGTGAAAGCAAAGGAAAACTGCTGAATTTGAAGGCTCAACTCCAGAGCAGACAGGGACTGATCCAAAGAGGATTAAAGATGAACAAGCTGGAGGGGTTTGTTCTTTGAAACAAGTGGTTCTTAGAACACTGGGAGTTGACCCTTAATTTTTACATTAAGCTGGGAAAAGTAAATGGATTTTCCAATCCAATAATATTTATTTTGTTCTAAACTGTTATAACGAGCTTGTGCTGCCCTGAAGGCAGCTCTGCATCCAGGGACTCCATTTCAGAGCTGCTGGTTTCTGGGAGAGAAGTAGGAAGAAGATTGACTTTGATGTTTTGTAGCCCACGGCAAAATCGTTGCTGAGATCCCCTCTCCTCCAAGGAAAGGAACCTTCTGGCTGTCAGCAAAGTGAGTGTAAAAATAACATTTTAACATCCAGCAAAACTGCTGGTGATTGTAAAAAGAAAACCATTCCCAGAGTTTGGGATGTCTGAGCACACAGGGAGACCCCAGGAGAAGGTGTCCAGCAAGGAATTCCGTGTAGTGTTTGCATCTCTGCTGCTCCCACCTCCTTGGGAAGGTGAATTCCCCGAGGGTCAAACAGGCTGATCAAACCTGGAACTGATCCTGTGACCTGACAGCACCCAGGGAGCGGCTGGAGCCGGGCCAGGAGGGATTTAGGTTGGATTTTAGGGAAAGGTTCTTCCCCCAGAGGGTGCTGGGCACTGCCCAGGCTCCCCAGGGAATGGGCACGGCCCCGAGGCTGCCAGAGCTCCAGGAGCGTTTGGGCAGCGCTGCCAGGGGTGCCCAGGGTGGGATTGTTGGGGGGTCTGGGCAGGGCCAGGGGTGGGACTGGGTGATCCCTGTGGGTCCCTCCCGCTCAGGATATTCCAGGATTCTGTGATTCTCTGCACCAGCTCGAAGCTGAGCGTGCAGGACGATGGGGAAGCAGAAATTCCCCTGGTTTGGGGTTTTCTCCTGGTGCTACTCCCAAGACTGGGAGAGGGGGAACACCCCAGTTCCTGGAACACAGAGAAGATCCCTGTCCCCACCACAGCCACCAACCTGAGCTGGGACAATCCCGACACCCCCCAGCCCTCCGTGTCCCCAGCAGCGCTCAGCCGTGTGCTCCTCCATCCAGGGACGGGTTCCCGAGGGGTTTGTCCAGCTCCTGGCTCGCTGGGATCCCCGGACACAACGCGGACACCCAGAAGGATCATCCCGCTCCCAGAGCTGCATCCAGGAGGCCCAGCTGGCTAATTCCTCTGCATTTCCATGTTGAGACTGGAAATTCCCATTGAGGACACATCAGGCACTACCTGGGAGGAACAAGAAGGATTAGGATGAAGTTGGAAGTTCCCAAGCAGGACACAGAGCTGAGTCTGGGCTCTCACCCTCACTCTCCCCTTCTCATCCCCAATTTTTCTTCCATCCTAATTCCCACATGGCCACGAGGTTCCTTTTCCACACCTGCGCTTCCCCCTCCCTCAGGCCTGGACAAGGCCTGGGTGTTGCAGCAGGGAATTGCTGCCATTTCCCCACATTCCTCTCCTTTTCCCGGGTGGATCCACCCACATTCCTCTCCTTTTCCCGGGTGGATCCACCCACATTCCCGATTTCACACACCTGGCAAGGCCTCTCTTCCCACCCCTCACCGAGAGAAAGTCATGGAGGGTCTGAAGTTTCACGAAATCATGAAATGGTTTGGAAAGGATTTTCCTCTAGTCCAACCCCCACTCTGTAATAAAAAGGGACATCTCCAAGATCCCAAAGCTCCATCCATGTGGGTGAGGCAGCCACAACCTCTCTGGACAATCTTTTCCAGAGTTTTTCCACCCTCACTGTAAAAAAATTCTTCCTTATATCTGATCTGAATTTGCTTTTAATTTAAACCCCTCACCCTGTGTCCAGCAGGCCCTGTTAGGAAGCCTGTCCTTAAAATTCCTTGAGATATTTCACATTTCTATAGGATTGAGCCCCAAGTGCAATCCCAAAGCGAGGAATACTTTGCTTGAAGTGTTTTGGAGGTAATTGTGAATTCAGCCCCAGGGATTAAATTCAGGGATTAAATTCAGCCCCAGTTCTGAGCATTGGTTGTATTTGGGGTTGGAATGGGATGATCTTTAATATCCCAACCCAAACCCTTCTATGATTCCCTATTCTCTCACCCTGATTCCAGGAATATGGAAGTGGGAAACAAATAAAGAGGGTGAAAAAAGAAGTGAAGGAATCCGCAATAAACATATATTAAAATATTAAAAAACATTGTGAGCAGTGTAAGAATGGAAAAGAGATCAAAAATAATCCCACAGGAAGAGAGAGGTGACAAAGGGACACCCAGACACGCTCTGAGGGGACATTTTTGTTCTAGTTCTGTTTAACAGAGAAAAATCTGGAAAAATCACTGGATTTCTTAATCTGGAAACAGAAATTTCACTTGGCCAAAACCATAACCTTGAGCAAGAGGAAATTCCTGATGAAACTGAGCTCCCTTTGCCTTTTCTGAGGCCTGGGATCCTCATTTGCAGGATTATTATCCTCAAATGAAGGATTTCAGGGATGTTCCCCTGCCCTCGCTGCCCACGGCAGAGCCAGAGCCTGGCCCCACGTGCAGCTCTGCGAAATCCAGCTGGAAAATCCACAACGGGGGGAAACCACTCCAGTTTGGAACCAGATTTCGTTTTTAAGCATCCAAGAATTGAAGCAGAAGCAAAAGGAGCTGTTTCCCCCTAAATTAGGAATCTGCTAATCGAGAAGTGGCAAAGGGCTGGGATTAGAGAGCTTTTATTGCAGGAATTTCGCTGGGACAATCCAGGGTTCTTTTTGTGTTGTTGGTGGTTACAAAGCAAACAACAACGAAACCAAAACAAACACCAAGAAAAAGAAGAGGAAAAGAAGTTTTAGGGATTAATTTCTCCAAACATCAGTTTCTGCTGGGTTCCTGTAGCTTTGGGGAGCTCAGGGACACAATAGAGAGCAGGATTTGGGTTATCCAGAGAGATTATTCCTTAAAGGCCCAACATGGTCAAAAATCACTGGGAAGACAAATTTAGAGCAGCACTACAGGAATAAAAGGCAGGAATAATCATGGAGGTTCATCCAGCAGAGAGATCCATGATTCCAAAAAAAAAAAAAAGGGAAGAGATTGTTGAACATCAGGTTAAAAACAGAGCTGGAAAATGGCACCAATCTCACTTCAGAAAGCTCCTAAAAACCACTTACAAAGGGAGAGAGGGACAAAGGGGTTTTCCCAAGAATATCTGATGGGACGTGGAAAACTCTTGGACAAGGAATTCAGTGGGAAAAGTGCCTGGGACAGGGGAGTGCAGCTTTGGATGGGAGGTGGAGAAAGTTGGTGTGGCTTGGCTGGGCCTTTTGCCCAGTTCCGAGTGAGGGACAAACTGGGAGATAACTGGGATGAAGGGACAGAGCTCAGTATTCCAAGGAAAAGGAATTGTGAGAGCAGCAGCAAAGCAATAATGGATCTCAGGAGATCAGAGTCCAGCAGCTGCAGTGGCTGGGGGAGTTTTCTAGGAGGGTAAATGGGAATAGTGATGGAGACTCCATTCAAAGTGCACTGGAAAGCCACAAGATTCCAAAGGAATGTCGAGTGACGAGGGATAAAGGCAATAAAAATAAATTAGAGGAGTTAAAGCGGGGCTTTTCCAAGCAGCAATGTAGGAAATCCCACAGAGGTGTCAGATCTATGGGAACGTGTTTTGTGTGTTCACAGAGAGAGAGAGTTAACTCGGATTTAATATTCCCAAGGAAAAGCCAAGGTGGAAGACACAGGTTAAGAAGATTTCTGAGAAATTAGGGATTTCTGAGAAATTAGGGATTTCTGACAAATGATGGATTTCTAACAGATTACGGATTTGTAACAAATTAAGGATTTCTGGCAAATTAAGGATTTCTGACAAATTAAAGATTTTCAAACCATCAGGATCCGAGGAAATCCCTGGCATGAGAAGGAGGCAGCACCAGGAATCTGAGGACCTGAGTGATTCCTTGAATGGCTGGGAAATAGAAAGCATAGCAATTCCCTGGAAAAATCACAGGGAAATACAGAGCTGTCAGCGTGACAGGGAGCCCTGGGAAGCAGAAATTCCTATGAAATAAAACTCCCGTTTTTCCAGTTCCTAGGAGATGATCCTGAGCAGTTTTACTGGGCTTGGCAAGAACAAATTGGGCCAAATTAATGAAATTCCAGCCTTAAAAATGGGAACAGATGCGGTGGATCCGTTATGGCCCAAGGTGTTGTTTGGTCATGGAATCATGGAAAGGTTTGGGGTGGAAGGGATTTTAAGGATCATCCTATTCCCATGGGCACCTTCCACTGTCCCAGGCTGCTCCCAGCCCCAGTGTCCAGCCTGGCCTTGGACAGTTGCAGGGATCCAGGGGCAGCCACAGCTTCTCTGGGAATTCCATCCCAGCCCCTCAGCACCTTCCCAGGGGGGAATTTCTTCCCAAGATCCAATGTAAGGGGGGAATGATGATGCTGAGAGAGAATGATGCCTTGCGAGGCACAAAAATGCCAGAAATGACAGAGAATTCCAGGGAAAGACACCGAGCACACACAGAATCCCAGGCAGGGAATATTGTGGGAATATCAGCTTTTCACACCACCTTTCCCTTTGTTTCTCTCACACAGAGAAAAACACACGGAACAATTTTATCCAATTTACTTCAATTAACAAATCCCTGCAGCAAATCCCACATCCCAGTGGTCCCAGAAAATATCTTAATTCTATTCCTTACCTAATCCCATTTTCCTCAGGGAGTGAAACCGACACAGGATGTCTCAAAGCATCCAGGTTTTCTCCCTGGGCACGGCAGATGGGAAAGGGGCAGGGAGAGGTTCTTCCAAAAGGAAGTTGGGAGCAGGAGCCTGATTCCCGTGTCCAGGATCGTGCTGGGCACCAGGTTTTCACTCTGGATCCCAGAGCCAGCCCAGGAGTCAGCCTAAAATTAGTCTGAACTAATGTGTTCCAGCAGAAACTAAGCCAGGGATTATTTTCAGGACAGACTCGGAATTCCAAGTTGGTTGTTAAAAAAGCCATATTTGCTAAAAAAAAACATATTTGAATGCATTTGAATTTATTTTAATTCATTTTCAGTCTTCCACTGAATTTTTCGAACCTCTCCATGGACTCTTTTCCAGTTTTTTCCACAATAAAAAATAAAATAAAACATAAAATAAAAAAAATAAAATAAAATAACCCCCAAAATTCAGGCAGGCAGATGGCAACGAGCTTCACAACAAACAGTTTGTGTAAATTTAGCCTGCCAGGCACGGTCAAGACTTTTTAGCTCAGTTTTCCCCGTGGAAGACAAGAAAATGGAATTAAAGCCTGATATTTTTAACAAGGAAATTCAAGGACTTCATTGAAAAAGCCACTTTGACTTTCAAATTCCAGCAATGATGAGCCTTCAGTAAAAATGCATTTTTATATTATTGGATTATTCTTATTCTGTTCACCTGGAGAAGGGAAGGATCCAGGGAGAGCTCAGAGCCCCTTGCAGGGCCTGAAGGGGCTCCAGGAGAGCTGGAGAGGGACTGGGGACAAGGGCTGGAGGGACAGGACACAGGGAATGGCTTCCCAGTGCCCAGGGCAGGGCTGGATGGGATATTGGGCAGGAATTGTTCCCTGGCAGGGTGGGGAGGCCCTGGCACAGGGTGCCCAGAGAAGCTGTGGCTGCCCCTGGATCCCTGGCAGTGCCCAAGGCCAGGCTGGACACTGGGGCTGGGAGCAGCCTGGGACAGTGGGAGGTGTCCCTGCCATGGCAGGGGTGGCACTGGATGGGCTTTAAGCTCCCTCCCAACCCAAACCACTCCTTCCACTGGGATATTTTCCCAGAATATTTGATAATTCAGCATTAACCAGGCTTTCCATGCTGGAGGTCACATCCTAGCTCTGGGAACTGGGTTAAACTGGGAGTGCTTTTAGCACAAAGCACGACCATGCCAAAGTGGAAATAATCGATGGAATTGGTTGTTATAAATCGCTGATAATTCAGTGTTCAAGGCTGATTCTGCTCCCACAAAATCTCTCCCTGTTTGCAGGAAGTGAGAGGAAACCTGGAGAGCTCAGGGAGGTTCCTGCTCATAATTCTGTTCATAATTCTGTGTTCAGTGTGCACTGAGCCAGTGCAGTGGACTCAGCAAACAAATTGAGGAAAGGAAAACCACATTCAGGATTGGAGTGGATTTTTGTTTGCCCTCATTTTCACCTGGAAAGGCCAGAGAATTCCCAGAGGATTTCCAGCTGGATGGTGAAAAGCTCCAGTGCTGCTTGTCCCACTGTCCTGTCCCTGCCAGCAGCCCAAGGATGGGGAATTTCCTCAAATCTCTGGAGACACAACCCCGGTGTGGATATTTGGGCTGCTGCTCCTCTGGAGAACCAGGCATGCCAAGGGCTGTCCAAGAGCAGCAGGAATCCAGGTGGATGCTTCCCTGCTCCTCCTCCCTCCCACCACAGGATCCAGCTGGTCTGTCCAGGGCTTGAAGGAGCAAACATTTCCCTCTCCTTTCAAATAATTCCCAAAAAGGGAATGAAAGCAGCTCCAAAGCCCCTCATTAACACACACACCTCCGAGCGCAACCTCATCCAGAAGCACATCCCAGATTCCAGCAACCACAGGAACTGAGAGAATTGGATTTTGGGCAGCCAAACTCTCCTTTGCCTCTGTTCCAGCTGCTCTTCAGCCTCTCCAGATGTAGCAATCCCAAAACGATGGGCTGAGGCTGAGGACAGGGAAAGGCGGGACAGACGGAGACTCATCCACCTTCAAATTCATCTCAAAACGTGAAGACCTTTCCCAACACTGGTTAAATTTTCAGTTTTTCTTACATTTAAGTGCTTGTCTTTGGCAGAAACTTCTCCCTGCCCTGTCGCACAGAGCAGCAGCTCTGCCGTTCCGTGGGCAGCCTTGGGGAGTGCCAGGTTCCAGCAGCTGCACTTGCCCGTGGAGCCATGGACCAAACCCACCTCTGGCTCCAGTTCCTCCTAAATTCCTGTCTCTGCATGGACCCAGTGAACCTTTAGTGATGCCCCATTAGCCAGGCACGAATTCTTTGCCATTTAACAAACTGCTCGCAGCTGCAACAGGAGAGAAATTCCCGGGTTTTCATTTCCAAGAAGGCTCCTTTTCCCACCTCTAGTAGTGAAAGAGGGGCTTAAGTGGAGTTTACACCAAGTAGTTGCCACAGAGGCATTAATAAACATGAGGAGCTCCTTCTCCTCTGTGTTTGCACAAGAAAATGATGATTTTCTCTTTGCTCGAATCCCAAGGATTCAACTGTAAATAGGCAGGGCAGGAGTGAAGTACTCAGGGAAGATGGAACAAATCCATTGTTTGCAGTGATTCTCCCAAGTTCCAAACCAGACCCAGCAATTAATTTGCTTTGATAGACCCATGGTTTTTGTTAGAGTTCCTCACATTTAATTACGTCCTAATCCACCTCCAAGAAAGCAGAGGGAGCTCAGCAGAGAACCATTACCTCCAAACAGGAGTGGGAGCCAAGCATTTGAAATCCAGTTATTGATACAAAACAGAAGGCAGACTTCCAGCTCAAGCAGCCCCTGGGGTTTAATCTGAAGATCTATCAGGAAAAATCTCTTCTCTTTCCCACTGGAGGCTTTCATCTCCTCCCAGGAGGGAGCAATCATCTTCCCAACCCCTCCCTCGCGGTCCTAATTGTCCAAAGGGAGTCTTTGTGTTTGTGCACTTAATGAATTTACTGAGGGAAGATCGTATCTGCCACGGGACAACTCCTGAGCTGCAGCAGGGTGTGATTCCCGACCTTGTGTCCTGGAAAAATCCCCTCCCATGGAGCCAGAGTCCCGCAGAAATTGCTGCTCGGCTCTCCTAAAAGCTCCATTTGTCACCAGCTCACAGACACCACCAGGTTGAAAAGTTTCCTCCAGGGAAAGTTGTTGCTCCTCGCCTGGGACTCAGAGCTGTCCAAATCAGGACTGGGAAGATCCTTAGGGAACTGACACAATTTCAGGGATGAAGACTTTTCCCTGGCAGATGGGATGTCTCCAGTTTTGTAGAGGGTGTGGGGGTGGGGTAGGAGAAGCTGGAGGTGTCCAAGGCCAGGCTGGACACTGGGGCTGGGAGCAGCCTGGGACAGTGGAAGGTGTCCCTGCCATGGCAGGGGTGGCACTGGAGGGGCTTTGAGGTCCCTCCCAAGCCAAAGCATTCCAGGATTCTGTGACACTGTCCTGGGCAAAGCACCTCCCATGGAGCCAGAATCCTGCAGAAATTGCTGCTCGGTTCTCCTAAAAGCTCAGTTTGTCACCAGCTCAGAGAAACCCTAAATTTAACGTTTCATCCAGGGAAAGCTGTTGCTCCTCACCTGGAACTCACCAAATCAGGGCTGGGAGGATCCTTAAGGAATTGGCACAATTTGAGGGAAGGAGAAGAACCTTTCCCTGGCAGGTGGGAGGTCTCCAGTTGTGTAGAGGGTTGGGTGGTGAAGTAGGAGAAGCTGGAAGTGTCCAAGGCCAGGTTGGATGGGGCTTGGAGCACCCTGGGACGGTGGAAGGTGTCCCTGCTCATGGAAGGGTGGAATGGGATGATCCTTCCGAACCATCCCATGATTCTGTGACCCTGCAGCCTTGCACTGGGCCAGCGAGGAGATGTGACCACAACGACCCAACTTCAGCTGCTCCAAGCCCAACTGTTGACTTAAATACCCCAGAAAAACTGGATTTCTCCCAGGATTTCCGGTTTTCCATGGTGAAGGACAGAATCTGCCCTCTGTAATCCAGTTCCAGTCCCCCAGAGACAGATCCTGGATGGGATGGTTGGTGTGCTGCAGCATCCCCTCAGGAATTCTTGTCCAGGGTGGTTTGGTGGAAGGTCACACATTTAAAAGCCTCATGGTCGATCCCAAATTTGCTTCCACAGGAATGAAACCATTTTGGGTGGGAATGGCAAATGTGGGTGGCAAATTCTCCTACAGGAGCCCGTTTTTTGGAGCATCTCAGTGATTCCCATTCCTAAGCTGCTTCCAGCCAGGATAAAACACACCTGGGAATGCTGAGCTGTTACAGCACTGAACAGAAGCTGGAATTTTGGTCTGGGTACCAAGACTTTCAAATCCCGCTGCTTCAATATCCACGGAAATGAATCCAACAGCAAGAAGTTTCCCAGAAGGTTCCAAGGACTTCCAAGCAGGTTCCTTAAATCGCTCCCATCCCAAAAAACCTGGC
This sequence comes from Cnemophilus loriae, assembly GCA_013397755.1. Classification (NCBI taxonomy): domain Eukaryota; kingdom Metazoa; phylum Chordata; class Aves; order Passeriformes; family Corvidae; genus Cnemophilus; species Cnemophilus loriae. The sequence goes on along the minus strand of VZTF01004370.1, from coordinate 135,693 downwards.
TCTTTCCAGAGGCTTCTCTCTGCCTGCAGAAGCCACGGTCCCAAATCCTCTCCTCCCGTTTGGCACTTCCACTCATCCACCAGGAGACAATAAAGGAGCATCCCTGTCCCATTTTCATCCAGTGGCTCTTTAATTATTGAATTCCTGCAGGCCTGGGAGTGGAATTGAGTCAAGGATCTCCACTTTAGGCTGGGGGAGATAATATTGCTGTTATCTAACCCTTGGCACCCAAAAGACTTTAAAATGCAGCCCCAAAATTCTCAGAATTCCTCCCAGCTGTGATTCCCACACCTTTGGAGACGGTTATGAGGGACCAAGGTCTTTTGAGGTGAAATTCTTTGAACTGAAACGAAAATATTTTAGTACCTGATAAATATCTGGACTTCCCCTCTGATCAGAAAATACCCCCAGGGATTTCAGCCTATTCTCCATTCTTTTTGAGGGAGTGAGTCACGATTTTGGATTGCTTCCACTTTGTAGGAAGGATAAGGACACAGCTCCCGAATGTTTGCAGAGCTGCTGGCAGGTTTGGGAGACTTCGGATCGTTTTCTGAGCTAAGGTGGAGTCGTGGTCAGCCCAAAACTGATAAAATAAATCCACCCCGGTGGAGTCTGAGGGACCTCGAGCTCCTGGTGATTCTGCCTGGATTCCAGGGAAAGCACTGGAGCTGCTTGGATCTGCTGATAGCCAAGATGAAGGAAGGAGAGGCGTCAAAGAGCACGGAAAGCCAAAATCCCCCATCCACAGCCACACACACATTTGGAATGTGCCTCAGCAGGGAGGCTCCCAAAATCATTGTTGGGAGAACAAAGGCGAGTTTGGGATGACAGACATTTCAAACAACAGAAAAGTTGGAGGAGAGCAATAAGAAAAACAATTGGAATGGGAAAGGATTAAGTGGTCAACAGAAAACAACAAAAGGAAAATTAACATCTTTTCAAAACTCACAAAGCGGCCTCAAAAGCAGGGGGAGAACAATAAAAAACCCCAAATTATGCACAGTTTAACAGCAAAGCTCACAAAGAAATGAAGTGACTCCTGCAGAGAAAGGGTGTGGGGAGATCTTATAAATTGACCATATTCCAAATGGGAATAAAAAAGCAATTCTCACACACACGGCCTGGGAGGCAGCCAGGCCCACTGGGTGCCGTGAGTTTGGAAGGCCACATTCTGAAATGCATCTCAAATCCCAAGAGTTCTGCAAAGGGGGAAGCTGGAAAATGAACCAACGTCCACCGAGTCTAAGTGGGATTGGGAGGAGCTGCCAAGGAGTGACACAGCACAATGTGATTTTCTGGATCTCTCACCTCAGCACACTTCAGTAATTTGGGATGAAAGTTGGTGTGACAGGCACTGAACTCAGGTAAAATTCTGTCTCTTTTTTGTTCTGAAAGGTTCAGCTGATTTCATTGTGCTGTTTCCCAGGATGAGAGTTGGTAAATTATCCCACTGCTGCAAGGAATTTCCCTCTGGAGAGCTTTGCTATTCCCAGGATGTTAAAATTTAGCAGAAGCCTGAAATTCGGTTTATCTGTGTCACGGTTTTACCTTCTGCCACCAAAGTCCAAGTGGATTTCATTATAAATCTTAGGGAAAACACACATCCTTCGGAGAGACTTCCTCAACTTCAGCAGCGAAATGTTCACGGAATCCCAGGATCCCTGAGGCTGGAAAAGCCCTCCCAGCCCATCCAGTCCCAGCTGTGCCCTGTCCCCACCTTGTCCCCAGCCCAGAGCTCTGAGTGCCACCTCCAGGTGACACCTCCAGGGACGGGCACTCCAAACCTCCCTGGGCAGCCCCTGCCAAGGCCTGACCACCCTTTCCATGGGGAAATTCCTCCTGGTGTCCACCCTGAGCCTCCCCTGGCCCAGCCTGAGGCCGTTCCCTCTCCTCCTGTCCCTGTTCCCTGGCAGCAGAGCCCGACCCCCACCTGGCTTCACCTTGCCACACAATCCCTTTCCCATTATTTTCCAAGCCCAGGAATCTGCACAGGGAATGACCCCTCACACCCGCAGCGGGGCTGCAGAAGCCTCATGTCCCTCTCTCCTACCAACACCCTCACACAAGAGCTTTTAATGACCCAACCCTGTGAGGTTTTTCCTTCAGCCCATGCTCCCTCCACGCTCTCCCAGCAGCTTTTCCACAGTTCGTTTTCCCACAGCCATTCCAGAGTTAGCAAACACAATTTACAGCACACAATTCCGACTGCCTCCAAAGAAAGCCCTTATCTCCCACAGTAAACTTCCTTATATCCTTTAATATACACTTGTTCACTTCCTTACTGATTTCTCTTTGGGTGTCATTCCAAGGCTTTTCCAAGGCCTAAAGAATCCTCAGTTTCTTCAGGAGCCCAGAAATGCAGCCAGAGGTTTAAATGGAGTTTGGAATAATGAGGCCCAGCGTTGCTGGGAGTGTTTTCTTCTATTGCCCTACATGTTTGTCTGTATTTGAATAAACACCTTTGAAAAGCTGCTTCTCTGGCCTTGCACAACTCCAATCCCTTTATTTTCACAACTCCCAGTCCTTTATTTTCACAACACTCCCCTCAGGGCAGGGCAGACAATGTTGCTCCCTCGTTAGGAAATCGGAGCGATGAAAGTGTTTGGGCAGAGCGGGCGCCCAGCTGGAGAGAGGCAGGAGCTGCTCCCTGTGGCACTTTGTTGGCACCAGCTCCTCCCGTGTCCCACCGGAGCCCCTGGGCCTGCAAATCCTTCGGGAAAAGCCAAATGCTGGTGCTGCACCTGGGCTGGGACAACCCCGGGATCAATCCAGGCTGGGATGAGCAGATGGAGCAGCCCTGGGGGAAAGATTTGGGAATTGGTGGGTGAGGGCTGGACCTGCCCCAGCCCAGAGTCCCCCGTGCCCAGCGTGGGCAGCAGGAAAGGGGTTGGGATTGTGCCCCTGTGCCCTGCTCAGGTGAGACCCCACCTGCAGAGCTGCCCCAGCCCTGGGCCCAGCACAGGGAGGACGTGGAGCTGCTGGAGAGAGCCCAGAGGAGGCACCAGGATGAGCAGAGGGATGGAGCAGCTCTGCTGGGAGGAAAGGCTGGCACAGCTGGGATTGTTCAGCCTGGAGAGGAGAAGCTTTGGGGTGAGCTCAGTGTGGCCTTGCAGGGCCTGAAGGAGCCACAGGAAACCTGGAGAGAGACAATTCCCAAGGGCTGGAGGGACAGGACACAGGGAATGGCTTCCCACTGCCATAAATAAATTTAGTTTGGATATTGGGAAGGAATTCCTGGCTGTGAGGGTGGGGAGGCCCTGGCACAGGGTGCCCAGAGCAGCTGTGGCTGCCCCTGGATCCCTGGCAGTGCCCAAGGCACCCAGGGACAGTGAGTGGCATCCCCAGCTATGGCAGAGGGTTGGATTGGATGCCCTTTTTACAGACCCTTCCATCCCAAGCCATTCCATGACTCCATTCCATGATTGTCCCAAGCTGACATTTCCCCACCACTGAAATTCCCTGGGATTTGCTCACGGCCAGCAGGGAACCTGTGCACAGCTCACCTGGATGCCAACAGAGCTTTTTCCCATCTGAGCCAACAATTCTGGAGCACAAAGGCAGAAGAACGAGATCCCTGTGCCATCCAAGTGACACTGGAATGAGGCCTGAACTGCACCAAACCTTGTGGCCAAATGCAGCAAAAATTGAGATTTGCACTTGAAGTGTCCTGGCCCACGAAGTTCCCGTGGTGTCACATCATCACAGAGTTGCCAGAAATTGATTTAATTCCAAGTTTAAACCTCTAGAGTGATTTAATAAAGGCCTCCCATCCTGATATTTGGGTTTCCAGCTGCAGCATGACTGTGCACAAGTGTCTGGGATGAGAGGGCCACAATTCAGGCTGCAGACTAATGGCATTTCTCTAACTCATTCCTCTCCCCTAGAAAAAAACTGCTATTTTCTAGATTTCAATTTTCTGGCCACAAATGACATTAAAAAGCCATCCTGGCTGATGAGATTTAAGAGCAGGATTACAGCAGGATTGAAAAACTCCATTCACTTGGAGAAAATCACTCGCTCCTCACCAGACTGGTGCTTTGCTGCTGCTCAGGAGATGATAATACCCAGTTAATACCCACATTAATACCCACATCAATACCCACATCAATACCCACGGTCCTGCAGCCCCTGAGGAGCCACAGGCACACCCTGGAGATGATTCCAGCTCCATCCATTTGGGACTGGTGGAAGGAAGTTCTTCCCAAAGAAGTCCAGAACCCGCCTGGGGAACTTTCTGCCACGGAAACTCCTTGGGACAAAGAGCACAACCGCCTTTTTGTAAAAACCAGGATCATTTTCTGGACATTCCTGGAGATAAAGAAGAGGGAAACACACACTGTTTTTCCAGTCTTTTTGGTGCCTTCCATGACAAGAGGCAGCTCCAGAAATCAAGCACTGGGCTCTTGGCGAAGTCTAAATGCACATCTCTAATCACCTACTTTAAAGTTTCCACTGAGCCTGGCAGAGCCAGCCCAGGGCAGGATTCAGCCCTGGAGAAGTTTGAGGTCAAGCGTGAATCGGCGGTAAAATGTTTGTGGAGTTCAGGGACTGCAAATCCCAGAAGCAGTGGAGGAGCGTTCATGGAAATGCCGAGTCTTGTGGGATCGTCTTTCTTAGGAACTTGGTGCCCTCGTGGGCTCTAATGGCACGTGAAAAACTCTTTAAAAGAAGATTTCTGGTGCAACCCGAAGCCCAGAGAGCCAAGGCTGGTGCAGGATCTGTTATCAGCAATAGCTTTGATAATGAGCTGATAGCAAAGATAGCAAAGCTGACAACAAACGGGGACAGAGGGACCAGGCTGAGCCAGCTCTGCTACCAGACAAGGCCAGTTCCCTTCTCTGCCCACACAGAGAAGAGGCTGAAAGTGAGAAATTTCCCAGAATCCCAGGATCCCTGAGGCTGGAAAAGCTCTCCCAGCCCATCCAGTCCCAGCTGTGCCCGATGCCCACCTTGTCCCCAGCCNGGGGGGACCTTGTGGCTCTCCACACTTCTCCACCATTCCCAGCCCCATCTGCATCATTCCCCTGCCACCAGGAACCCAGAAAGAACTTTGGGATCCAGCAAATTCCCATCGTGAGGCAGCACAACCCAAATTCCAACCCCAGGAGCTCCAGATTCCCATCCCTGCCCGGAGCACTTTTCCTGCCTCATATCCCTGTGGAGTTTGGGCCAGGCCACAGGGAAAAGCCCAAACTCCTGAGCTAAAACCCTCCCAGGCCTTTTCCAGTTGTTATCAGGACACCTGCCTGCAGGTTCTCAGTTGTTCAGCACCAGTGAGGTAATAACTCATTATTAGTATTAGTATTAGTATTAGTATTAGTATTACTATTACTATTACTATTACTATTACTATTACTATTATTACTATTACTATTATTATTACTATTATTAATAACAACTCAATAACTCAAAATAATAATCATAATAACAGCAATATTATTGTTAATAACAACAACAATAATAATGATGATGATGATGATTATAATAATAATAACAATTATTATTACTGTTCCCAGATAATCAGGTATCAAATTGTGCAGGCTGGAATATGCAAATCCACCTCCAAATCCCTCTGAAAAGGGAACTTGGAGAGGCTTGAGCTGCTGGGCAGCCAAGGAGAGCAAGCTCCAAATGTCTTCTACCACCTTAAAATGGAAATAAAAGGCACTTGGATAAGGAGAACCTCTGGATGGTGGAGCACACGGTGAGGAGAGCTCAGAAAAACCCAAATTATGGAAGCTCAGGAAGCTCCCAGTCCTCCTCCATTCATTCCTGCTCCCTGCCTGAGCCAGAGGCAGAGAGTTCCCGGCTCATTTCCTGGGATCAGGGGGCTGAAAGCCATCCAAGCTCCACTTGCCCGCTGTCCCCTGGCAGTTCCCACACGGAGTCTCCTCCTCAGCAAGGAAACCTCCCCCAGCTCCGTGCCAGGGAGCGCAGTTTCTGGGAAAGCTGCCACCTCTTCTTCCAATCAATTGTTTTAAGATGCCACCACTTCGCCAGGGCTGGAAGTGCCACTCTTGGGGGACATCTGAAAATAATTCCTTCATTTTTTTAGGTCAAACATTGCCCTCCAGCACCACAGAGCCCACATGACAGGAGGAATTGAAGGGAGAAGAGGCCGGCTCTGGAACTGAGATGCCCAGCACAGAGCTCCTGGTGTGGTCCAGGCTGGAATGTCATTGAATATCCAAGGCACTGAGGTTTGGAGGCCAGAGGATGAGCTGAATCCAACCTCTCCTCGGGGCTAAGGGAGGGGAGCAGTTTAGGTTTCAACCTCAAGTGATACCTCATTCATTTAGGGAAAAAAAAACCCAAGAGGGGATGTGAGGCTTGAGATTCCTCAGGAAATTTTAAAAAAAAAGGGAAAAATCCAGCAGTCCAAGGCCTGATCCATGTGCTGTGACAGCTCTTTATCAGCCCATAAAGGAGCGATGAACACGAGAATTCAATTTTCTCTCACTAAAGGCTCAGCTGGAAGGGAAACCTGAGCTTGTTGCAGTTTTCCGACTGAACAACAGGAAAAATCCAGCCAAGAGGGAAGATTCGGAATGCCTGGGATCAGAGGCAGCACCTGGAGCAGCAGCAATTCCCTTTGGAACACCCAGCTGGGTCGGGAGGAAACAATCACACCTTGTCTGCTCCACCTCTGCCTGCCCAGCCTTAATTAGAGTCCAGCTCGAGAAAATTGGGATAGATTGTGTCAGGCAGCATTCCCAGGAACTGGATCAGACTCACACTGGCACCTACAGAGGGCCAGGCAGGAAGAGCAGGAGCCAAAATCCCCACCTTGCCCTGCTGGGATCCCCAAATAATCCCCCAGCAGCAGGGCTGCCCTCTGCCTCAGAGATCCCAAAATCCTTCACCCAGGAATCAGGGAAAACATGGAAAACGTGGAAAACGTGGGAAATGTGGAAAATGTGGGAAATGTGGAAAATGTAGAAAATGTGGAAAACATGGAAAACATGGAAAACATGCAGAAGTGGGAGAACACCTGAGGAGTTGCCTCCTTCTGGAGACACCTCACCCCAGGCACACTCACCAGGACCAGGAGTTGCCAGGACATTTTTGTTCCCAGCCAAAGGAGGTTTTTTTCATGGAAGCACGAATTTGCTGAGTCAGGCAAAACCCAGAATTCCGTGGAATGTCTTTTTGGTGCCTTCCAGCCATCAACCCCAGCCCAGAAGTGCTCCCAACCATGTCCACGAGCACAAGCAAGGCTTTAGTTAAGCCACTGTTGTAGGCAGGCCTAAATTATAAAATCATGGAATGGTTTGGGTTGGGAGGGATGTTAAAGCTCATCCATTTCCACGGGCAGGGACACCTCCCACTGTCCCAGGCTGCTCCCAGCCCCAGTGTCCAGCCTGGCCTTGGGCACTGCCAGGGATCCAGGGGCAGCCACAGCTTCTCTGGGCACCCTGTGCCAGGGCCTCCCCACCCTCCCAAGGAACAATTCCTGCCCAATATCCCATCCAGCCCTGCCCTCTGGCACTGGGAAGCCATTCCCTGTGTCCTGTCCCTCCATGCCTTGTCCCCAGTCCCTCTCCAGCTCTCCTGGAGCCCCTTTAGCCCCTGGAAGCGGCTCTGAGCTCTCCCTGGAGCCTTCTCTTCTCCAGGTGAGCACCCCCAGCTCTCCCAGCCTGGCTCCAGACGGGCTCCAGCCCTTGGAGCAGCTCCGTGGCCTCCTCAGGACTTGTTCCAAGAGCTCCACACCTTTCCCGTGGGGAAAATTAGGCAATTTCCATTTGATGTTAGAATCTGGGATTCCGAATTCAGGCTGCCTTTATCCACCTGCCCCATTCTGGATTTGAGGCTGCAAAGGGTGAGCAGGAAGAGGCCAGAAGAACCAGAATTTTCCAGTAAGGAATCCAGTCCTTCCCAGGACTCCCAGTTGCTGAGCGCCAACGAGGCCACAGCTCAGGGAGCTGTTCCCAGATAATCAGCCGTGGGACTGAGCAGTGCAAATGCCAGGCTGGGATATGCAAATCCACCTCCAAAGGAATCTGTGCCCTCTGGAAAGGGAACTTGGAAAGGTCTGAGCTGAGGGGCGGCCAAGGAGGGCAAATCCCAAATGTCTGCTGCAACCTCAGGGTGAAAATAAAAGGCACTTGGAGAAGTTCTCATTTCCAAGGCCAGGTTGGATGGGGCTTGGAGCCACCTGGGACAGTGGAAGGTGTCCCTGCCCATGGCAGAGGTGGCACTGGATGGGCTTTGAGGTCCCTCCATCCCAAACCATTCTGAGATTCTGGGATTCCCTCTGAGGTGACTTTTCCTGGCTGCTGAGCTGCCTTCCCTACACTCCTCCCACACTCTGAGGGCAGATGTGAACCTGAGCAAGGTTCTCCATCCAGGTGAAGTGTCCCAGGCCTGCTCCACCTCCTGGAACACTTCAGGAGCCCCTTCCATCCCCTCATTCCAGGCAGGAAGCAGCTGACAGTCATTGCTTGTCCTGCCTTGCTTCCAAGCCAAGGAGAACAAGGACCCAGGGAACAATAGAGGAGAAATGACACTTGTGGAACGAGGCTGCTGTAAAAGCTTAAATAATCAACTCTGACAAAGACATCCCCAAGTGTCCAATTGTTCCAGGGGGAGGGAGGGGAGCTGCACAGGGACTCTGTGTTCAGACTCACAAATCAGGGAAATTAGGGAACAGCAACGGCACCTGGGGCCACCCCGAGTCATCACCGAGGGGAGTTCATTAATAAAAGGCCCAAGGAAAGAACAGATGGCTCCATGGGGAACTCCAGGAGGGAATTTAGGCTGGCCTAGCAGGCAGTGGCATGTTCGGAAAACTCCTCCTAATGAAGGGAATGATAAATGACTGGGAGCAAGAGAGAAGAGGGAGATCAGAAGAGCCAAAGTGGAGCTTGAAAAATAAATAGCCCAAAGTATTTGAACCAATCAGCTCGAGGTCTGTGCAGGATTTGTCTCCATTTGTGCCTCGGTTCAGGTCAGGAGAAGGGTTTGGAGCAAAGCTCTTCATCTTTACTTGGTGTGCTCTGCTCCTGGATCACAGTAACAACGGAAAAACTTCCCAGCTCCAGCCCCTGGGTGTCCCTGGGTGTCCCTGGGTGTCCCTGGGTGTCCCTGGGGGTCCCTGGGTGCAGGGAGGGCTCAGGGCAGGGCCCAGGCTCTGCTCCGGGGCCCAGCAATGGCACCAGAGCCACGGGCAGGGACTGAGCCCAGCAATTCCCCTGCACAGGAGGCACAACTTCTGCCCTGGGCAGGGACCGAGCTGGAACAGAGCCCAGAGAGGGGCTGGAGTCTCCTCCCTGGGGTATTCCAGAATATCCACAACCCTGTGCCCTGGGATGATCCAGGTGACCACTGTTGGCCCTTCCAGCCTCACCCATCCCGGGATTCTGAGCCAGCAGTTGTGGCTTAGGCTCCAGCCCAGCACTGAGTTTAAACCACTTTGCAGGTTTACCTTGCTGAGCCTGGGTGAAATCAGGTCCTTACAGAAATACATAAATCCATTAAACCCAGGCCCTGTTTCAATGCCTGGGAGGCTGCACAGGTCTGGATTCCTTTCAGGAAGCTGAAGCAAGTCAAACACCACTAGAGCTCGTAGTTAAACCAGTTTAAAAAAGAGAAGATGTTCCCAGAACTTCACTCAAATGGATTTTCTGTCCTGCAAAAATCCTTCCCTGTCAGGGTGAGGAGGGGCTGGGATGGAATTCCCAGGGAAGCTGTGGCTGCCCCTGGATCCCTGGCAGTGCCCAAGGCCAGGCTGGACACTGGGGCTGGGAGCAGCCTGGGACAGTGGGAGGGGTCCCTGCCATGGCAGGGGTGGCACTGGGTGGGCTTTGAGGTCCCTCCCAACCCAAGCCATCCATAATTCCATGTTGCTGTAATTCAGCTGCAAGCAGGTTTGTTTCCCAGTCCGGTTGGTTCTCAGATGATCCATCAGGCACAGCTGCAGCTGCAGCGCCATCGGCTCCATGAGCACCCCAGGGAAAGGAGAGGCCAGGGGAATGTGTGGCCTTTCCAGCATCATCCTTTGCTTATCTGCAGGCTCAGACTTCAGCTGGAATCCCAGAATCCCAGAATGGTTTGGGTTGGGAGGGACCTTAAAGCCCATCCAGTGCCACCCCTGCCATGGCAGGGACACCTCCCACTGTCCCAGGCTGCTCCCAGCCCCAGTGTCCAGCCTGGCCTTGGGCACTGCCAGGGATCCAGGGGCAGCCGCAGATTTTCGGGGCATCATGAAGTCATACAACACGGATAAGAAATAGAAAATTACCTGAGATCATCTTTTCACTGAAGTTCGGACCACGAACCTTCATTTCAGAGCTGACCAAAACTCCGAAATTCTTTTCTCATCAAAACATTTTGAAATTTGGGATTGATCCAAGTATAAAAGCAGAGGGAGCGGCTGGAGCTGGGCCAGGGCAGGCTCAGGCTGCAGAGCAGGGAAAGGTTCTTCCCCCAGAGGGTGCTGGGCACTGCCCAGGCTCCCCAGGGAATGGGCACGGCCCCGAGGCTGCCAGGGCTCCAGGAGCGTTTGGGCAGCGCTGCCAGGGGTGCCCAGGGTGGGATTGTTGGGGGGGCTGGGCAGGGCCAGGGGTGGGACTGGGTGATCCCTGTGGGTCCCTCCCAGCTCAGGATATTCCGTTATTCCATGAATCTCTGGATGTATTTCATCAATTTCCCAAGAAATGCTCAATCCGGAAGAAAACAAGAATTAAACCTGGTTATAATTACTGAAATTAAACCTTGTTCCCTGAGTCCATTATAAACCTTTTAATCTTCATTTTAAACTACATCTAATCTTATAGAAATTCTCTTACTTCGTATTTTCCTGTTATTTCATGACTAATCAATGGAATTATGCACTGACTAATACCAGCGTGTCATAACATGACACAGCATCATTTAAATCTCCTTCCCTTTTACCCAAAAATGCTATTTTTAACAGCATTAAGGGCAGTTGCTGCCTGGCATTGATCAAAACATCTTTTTTTTCCCCCTCGTAGGATAGTTCCTGCTTTGACACAGGAAATAAAGGAAGATGAAATATTTCAGTCAGCTTTCAGCAGAAGTTACTCAATTATATTGAGAATTAAATAAAAAAAAATCAAGTGGAAGTGATGGGATGTTTGAACTGGGTGTCACTCTGTGTGTACAACAGCACATCCAGTACCCAGAAAGAGCTGAAAACTGTAAAAAATACAAAATTAAACATGATTAAAAAACATTTTAAAATTAAAACCCCCACTACAATTATATAAAGTGAGGTTATTTCCCCAGCAACTCCCAGAAATAGCTGAAAACCCTCAAAAATACAAAATAAAACAGAATAAAAATAATTTTTAAAATTAAAACCCCCACTACAATTATATAAAGTGAGGTTATTTCCCCAGCAACTCCCAGAAATAGCTGAAAACCCTCAAAAATACAAAATAAAACAGAATAAAAATAATTTTTAAAATTAAAAACCCCACTACAATTATGGAGAATGAGGTTGTTTCCCACACAAAAGGTGCAGCAGGAGGAAAAAAGCCGCGATCCGTTTGATTCCGCGGCGATTTTTGATCCCAAATCTGGCTCTGCCTGGGTGGGAAAAGCCTCTCCCTTTGAAGCTGGAGCGGCCACTTCTGGGAGAGCAGCAATAAAAAAGGAATTGGCTCGGGAATTGTGTCCCTCAAAGGGAAGGAAGCGATAAAAAAATCCATGATTCCAAATCCTCCTCATTTGTGCAGCACTTCTGTGGCGCTGCTCGTGAGCAATCCCCCCTCATCTCCAAGGTTTCCCTTCAGGTGACCCGGGATGCTCCGGGATAATTCAGAATTCCAGAGAACTGGAATCAGTGTGCAGCCTCTCCGGGACTCTTCATCTGCAGGGAAAGGTTTTCATGGAATCCCAGAATATCCTGAGTGGAAAGGACCCACAGGGATCACCCACCCCCACTCCAGGCATCCCAAAATCCCACCCTGTGCATCCCTGGGAGCGTTGTCCAAACGCTCCTGGAGCTCTTTTAATTTTAATTAGGCGTAAAAAAATTTTAAAAATAAAATAAAGGTGCAGGTTTCCAGGCACTCAAACACCCTTTGGAATGTGGGGCCACCATCACACTCCCAGGATCCACCAGGATTTTCCAAACGGATGAGCTCAGCAACTAAAAGTGAATTAAAAGAGGTAAAATGAAAACAAAATAAATNAGGAGAGGAGAGGAGAGGAGAGCTCCATCTCCAGGAGCAGCTCCGTGGTCAAGGCTGGATTTGGAGAAGCTGCTCCAGGCAGATTCCAGAGCGGGATGGGATCAGGGACAGGGACAGCAGAACCCCACAGCTTCTCGGGAGGGAAACAGATGTTGGAGGCTGCAGGACGCCTGATTTGTATCTTAATATTGCCCTGATTTCACGGGAAAGCATTCCAGTAAAAACGGTGGTTACTGGGAAGTGAGAGGCACCTGATCTGCTCCATAATCTCTGCAGGGAATATCCCAGAATCCCAGAGGTGCTGGNCTCTTCATCTGCAGGGAAAGGTTTTCATGGAATCCCAGAATATCCTGAGTGGAAAGGACCCACAGGGATCACCCACCCCCACTCCAGGCATCCCAAAATCCCACCCTGTGCATCCCTGGGAGCGTTGTCCAAACGCTCCTGGAGCTCTTTTAATTTTAATTAGGCGTAAAAAAATTTTAAAAATAAAATAAAGGTGCAGGTTTCCAGGCACTCAAACACCCTTTGGAATGTGGGGCCACCATCACACTCCCAGGATCCACCAGGATTTTCCAAACGGATGAGCTCAGCAACTAAAAGTGAATTAAAAGAGGTAAAATGAAAACAAAATAAATCTGAGACAGTGGGAGGTGTCCCTGCCCATGGCAAGGGGAATGAGATGATCCTTAAGGTCCCTTCCAACCCAAACTGTTCCATGGTTCCCACTTTGCCCACCTGGAAGAGGAAGGGTTTGTAAGGATAAAGGGAAGGAATTCGGGAAGGGAAGGGAAAGGAGGAGAGGAGAGGAGAGNCCACTCTGCCAGGGAAATTTTCTTTCCCAATCTCCAGTCTGAGCTGATTTTGGTACAATTTGAGGCCGTTCCCTCTCCTCCTGTCCCTGTTCCCTGGCAGCAGAGCCCGACCCCCCCGGCTGCCCCCTCCTGTCAGGGAGTTGTGCAGAGCCACAAGGTCCCCCCGAGCCTCCTTTTCTCCAGGCTCAGCCCCTTTCCCAGCTCCCTCAGCCGCTCCTGGGGCTCCAGCCCCTTCCCAGCTCCGTTCCCTGCCCTGGACACGCTCCAGCCCCTCCAGGTCTCTCCTGCAGGGCCCAGAACTGGACACAGCCCTCGAGGGGCCTCTCAGTGCCCAGCACAGAGGGACAATCCCTGCCCTGCTCCTGCTGGACACACTGGGGCTGATCCAAGCCAGGATGTTTTTGGCCTTTTTGGCCACCTGGGCACTGATGGGCTCATACCCAGAAATCCAGAGCATTCCTCAGGTAGCTCCCTGGCCATTGCCAGTGACAGAACCACTCAATGAGAAGAACTCAAAGAGCTGCAATTGCTTCAGGAATGCACTGAAGGAGAGATGAGAGAAGTGAGGAAGAATAGGTGGAAATTAATTTAATTATAGGAGACACCTGATGCAGCTTGAAAGCAAACGAAGTGCAAATACCTCCAAAGTGCGGTTTCCTGGCATGGGAAGGGGATTGGTTTGGTTCCTGACAATGAGGCTCAAATTAAAATCTAAAATTGAACTTCTTTGTAGCAATTAAAAAAAAAAAAGCACCGGAGAAAAACCTACAAAGAACTGGCCGAGGGACAAAAGAGGATCCAGGCATTTCCATCTCAGTCCTGTCTGAGCTCCCAGGCAGGGCCAGAACCTTGAGAGATGCCCCCAAAAATGGCATCTGTTTATCTGAACTCAGAGAGAGTCTTCATCTCTTCCTAAGCTTGCCTGAACCCCTCCAGCAGCCTTCCCTAAAATCCGGAAGGCTCCCAACCAACCCCCACGAGGTATTTTCAAATAAGGGACACAAAAAGAGCAGAAAACTCGTTAAAGTTAATTGGCCAGCTGGAAAGTCTTCTCTCTGCCAAGAGCTGCCTTTTCATTATTTTCCAAGGAATGTTTGTTAGGAATCTTTCAGGAGAACTCTGCAGAAAGCTCCGATTTTTGGATGGAATCAAGATTCTGGATGGAATCAAGATTCTGGATGGAATCAAGAGAGTTGTTGAGTTGGAGCGAAATCAACAGGGCAAGCAAAAGGAACCCAGGTTCTCCTCCAGACCCAAGGAAAAATCAATGACATGGAAGTAAAACCTCAAATCCCTGACAGGAGGATCCAGTTCTGGGTCCTGCAGGAGAGACCTGGAGGGGCTGGAGCGTGTCCAGGGCAGGGAACGGAGCTGGGAAGGGGCTGGAGCCCCAGGAGCGGCTGAGGGAGCTGGGAAAGGGGCTGAGCCTGGAGAAAAGGAGGCTCAGGGGGGACCTTGTGGCTCTGCACAACTCCCTGACAGGAGGGGGCAGCCGGGGGGGTCGGGCTCTGCTGCCAGGGAACAGGGACAGGAGGAGAGGGAACGGCCTCAGGCTGGGCCAGAGGAGGCTCAGGGTGGACACCAGGAGGAATTTCCCCATGGAAAGGGTGGTCAGGCCTTGGCAGGGGCTGCCCAGGGAGGTTTGGAGTCCCCATCCCTGGAGGTGTCACCTGGAGGTGGCACTCAGAGCTCTGGGCTGGGGACAAGGTGGGCATCGGGCACAGCTGGGACTGGATGGGCTGGGAGGGCTTTTCCAGCCCCAGGGATCCTGGGATTCTGTGAAAACAAAGCCTTGCACGTGTTTGCAGGAACGAGGCACCTTGGTGAACCCCTGGACTTGATTTCATCCTCCCAAAAATCCCTCAGCAAATACTTTTGGTCAACCCCTCTGCCACGGGACTCCAGCTGGGCCGTGTGGTTTGGCCACACTTCCCACCGAAAGAACCCATCACATTTCTGTGGATTCTCACATGAGGAACACCACTATTGTCCTTTCCTAAATGCCAGCATTTTGGGACTGTGGAATTCCCACCAGAATAACCCTGGGAGGGGGCTCGTGCTCCTCACAGTGCAATTAAGGAGGGGTTTGAGACCACAGCTGTTTTTAGAGCTCCCCGAGGTCGGCAGGAATGTCCCGGGCAGCGGGGATTGGGATGCTGGGATTTACAACCCTCTCCCAGTCACTCAGATTGCTCAGAGTCAGCGGAGGCTGAGGAGCAGAAAATCCTACCCAGGGAGAAATGTTGGATTTCTCAGCAGTGATTCACCCTCCCAGCCCAGAGAAATCAGGAAAATCAGCACCTAAAGGGGTCCAGGAGAGCTGGAGAGGGACTTGGGATGAGAGATGGAGGGACAGGACACAGGGAATGGCTTCCCAGTGCCAGAGGGCAGGGCTGGATGGGATATTGGGCAGGAATTGTTCCCTGGCAGGGTGGGGAGGCCCTGGCACAGGGTGCCCAGAGAAGCTGTGGCTGCCCCTGGATCCCGGGCAGTGCCCAAGGCCAGGCTGGACACTGGGGCTGGGAGCAGCCTGGGACAGTGGGAGGTGTCCCTGCCCATGGCAGGGGTGGCACTGGAGCGGCTTTGAGGTCCCTCTAACCCAAACCATTCCGGGATTCTGTGGTTCTGGAATCCCAGGTGATGGCTCCCAGCACACAGGGATCAGGGCAGAGCTCTGCACCAGTCCCACCACCAGGAATTTTCTCACCTCACAAACCAGTGTTACACAGCCCAGGGAAGTGAGAACCTTCACCCAGCCCTCAGAGGGGACAAACAGGGAACAGCCACAGCCAGGGAGGCACCACCTGGAGCAGGACTGGAAACACCCCAGCTCTGAGAGCAAATAAATCAAATAAACAACAACAAATAAACACCACAGCTCTGAGAGCTGAAATAAATCAATGTTGTGACCAGAGACTACGGAACTGATGCAAAAACTGCTCTTAATAAATCTGTTTTAACACATTCTAGTCAGAATTTTGTTGTATTTCCAGTGGTGCCGGTGACAGGACAAGGAACAGTGGTCATGAAACTAAAACACAACAAATTCCACCCCAACAGGAGGAAGAACCTCTTTCCATGGAGCCCTGGAACAGCTGCCCAGGGAGGTGATGGATTCTCCCTCTCTGGAGACATCCCAAACCCACCTGGATGTGTTCCTGTGTCACCTGCTCCAGGTGACCCTGCCTGGGCAGGAGGGGTTGGCCTGGGTGATCTCCAGAGGGCCCTTCCAACCCTGATCATTCTGGGATTCTGGGATTCTGGGATCCTCGGATTCTGGGATTCTGGGATCTCAACCCTTGGAGCACCACAGTGGGCACCAAAAAGGCCCTCGTGGTTTAACGTGGCAGCCAAAGCCCACCCAGACCCACAGGCACCCCCTCCTCTCTCCCTGGGGATGGGGAGGCAGTCAGAAAAAAGGGAAAACTTGTGGGCTGAGATGAAGACAGGTTAATAGGACAGAGAAAGAAGGGAAAGTCGTAGAATCATGGGATGGTTTGGGCTGGAAGGGACCTTAAACTCATCTTGTTCCACCCCTGCCATGGCAGGGACACCTCCCACTGTCCCAGGCTGCTCCAAGCCCCAGTGTCCAACCTGGCCTTGGGCACTGCCAGGGATGAGGAGCTGAGTGTGACCCAACACCCAGCCCCCACCTCTGGCTCTGCCCTGCATAACAAACAAAGACTCGAGCTCTGGAGTTTCTTGGAAAACTCCTTTTCCAGCCCAGGATTCTGCAGCTTGGCCCTCCTGGTGATTGTCCTGCTTCCCCTGGCAGCAATCCCAAACTCTCCCAGTGCAGCTGGGAGGGATCTGAGCAGCCCCAGGTGCACCAGGTCCCTTCTGGTTTTGTTTCTCTTCCCCTTTGGGCTGTGTTCAGCTCTTCTGGAGTTGTTTTTTCTCAATAGAGGGAAAGAAATTATTTGTAGGGGATTCCAGGGATTATCAAAGCAAACTCTCTGCTCTTTCCAGTGGCTGGGACAACTGGGAATATCCTGCCCTCAGGGTGAGCAGCTTGGAGGATCCTTCATGCCCGTGCCAGGGGCACTCCAAAGGTCCCCTCATCCTCAACATTTAAGGAATGAGAGTATTTAATTCCTGACATTCCCTGAGCAGGAGAGTGGGAATGCTGCCTGTGCATCCTCAGGATAATGAGCATCCTGCTCCCGGCTCCCTCCTGTCCCTCCCAGGTCCCAGTGCCCACAGATGCACAGACCCTGTGACATTGTCACCCTGCTTGTCACCCAAAACCCGGGGGACAGCCAGGCTGCGAGGACACTGAGTGTGCCACGAGCCTCCTCTGCTGCTTCCAAGGGGAACTGGGGAGGGAAGATCCAACTGAAAGCCTTCTCCTCCCCACCTGTGACCTTCACACCAGCCCTCAGCACAACACTGAGCTGAGCCCAGCTCGTCCCCACAGGCAGCAGCTCTGGAGAGCCCTGCAGGTGTTGGACATCCCCCAAGGAATGTTGGACACGTCTCCACCAGACCCACAGAGAAGCCTCACGTGAGTGTTCACCAGCAGAATTCCCAACTCTGGAGCCCTGCTGAGGTGGCTGAGGGATTCCCCTTGGGATAAAGTGCATTGTCCTGTCAGGATACGTGGAATTACGGAATGGTTTGGGTTGGGAGGGAACTGAAATCATCCCCTCCCATCCCTGACCATCCCTTCCACCACCCCAGGCTGCTCCCAGCCCTGTCCAACCCAGCCTTGGACACTTCCAGGGAGCAGCCGCAGCTTCCCCGGGCATCCCCAACTCCTCTGTTCCTCCAAAACTCAGCCAGGGGCCTCTCACGGATTCAGTGGAACCTCAGCATCCCACAAAACTCCCCTCAGGATTTTCCTCAGATCCCCTCCACACACGCCCGGCTCGGCAGCCCAAGCACAACCCAGCCCAGCAGGGATTAAAGCCCTCCCGGGTTCCCAGCATCCATTCCCTCCCGAGGAAACATCCTTCAAGAAAGCGACCTGGAATATTTTGGGGTGGGGTCTGTCAGTGCCAAGCTCCTCCTCTTCCATGAGTGGTGCCTCTATCAAGCATCTCATTTGCTGGAGTTTGTGTTTGTCCAAGGGCTCTCCAGTGGGATGTTCCAGGAAAATCCTGCCAGCACCCAAGTTGGAGAGAAGTGAATCATAAAATCTCAAGGGCCAATTAAAACCCCTCATATCTGAAACAATGCTGGTGATTTTTAAGCCTGTGCTTACAGGCCGTGAGTTGAAAATATCTGGGGGGTTTGTCTTAAAATTGCAGCTTTCCAGAACCTGAAAGGAGCCTGAAAACTGGAATGGATTCAAACTGACAGGGAGGAGCTTTAGATGGGATATTGGGCAGGAATTGTTCCCTGGCAGGGTGGGGAGGCCCTGGCACAGGGTGCCCAGAGAAGCTGTGGCTGCCCCTGGATCCCTGGCAGTGCCCAAGGCCAGGCTGGACACTGGGGCTGGGAGCAGCCTGGGACAGTGGGAGGTGTCCCTGCAGGAACAGGATGATCCCTAAAATCCCTCCCCACCCAAACCATTCCATGATTCCATGATCAGCATTTCTGCTGGAGATCCTGGCAGTGCTGGACAGATCCTGGGAGACTCTTTGGGCAGAAATAACCTGGTCACATCCTAAGAGAAATTCCTGACTCCAACATTCCTGGTTTATATCCCAAAGTCTTCCTTCCTTGGCATCAACTCAGCAAACAGAGCTGATCCCACCGAGGGACAGGGATGAGTTTCAGGGATTAAATCCCAGATCCAGCTGCAGGAGCCCTTGAGCCAGGCTGACTTGGGCCATTCCAATCCCTCCCTGGATCACTTCCCCAGCAACACCTCCCCGGCTGCTGGTGCCCGGCTCCTCCTGCAGCTCCAGGCAGGAGAGGATTTCCAGAGTGACACAGACAGAAGATCCTGAAATTCCTTATGCTCACACTGCCAACAAAGGGGATTTTGGTGCACTTTGGATTCAGGGAGCAAATCCCTGCCTGCCCAAACTCCCTGAGATCAAGGAATTATTGATGATGCAGTGCCCTCAGTCTGCTGGAGAAACCTCCAGAGTGCAACATTCCCCCATGGAAGAGAAGAGATCAGGAGAGGGGAGGGATCGAGGACATTCCCAAGATCTTCCCCATTTGCTGGCTGAGCAAACCTTTCCAAGCCAGAGCTGCCAGCTGTCGTTTGAATCCTTTTCCCAAGGCTGTGTTTCCCCACAATCCACAAAGAAGAAACCCAGAGGATTTAGGAGCAGAAAACTCCTTGTTTTCTACCCTCAGAAAACCTGAGGAAGGGCTGAGGAGCATCACTGTTGGATTCTTTGGGAAACAAAATTCAAATCCTGGCATTCCAACTGCTCAGGCCTTTGGGAATGCCCATGGAATGGGACATTTCAGGCCATGGTTTGGCTGCACGGACTCCTCTGGCTCTCATGTCCTGAAATTTTACTCTTGGAGATCCAGAGCGTCTCAGAGCCCACGGGATCAATGGGCTGTGGACAATCTGAAAGGCTGGAACACATCCCAAGCTTTCCCTTCCTCCACAGGGATTTATGATCCCTCAGGGCACACATCTCCCTTTTTTTTCCCTGGCACAACAGTTTGCTCAGCCCCAGGACTGCTCCAGTTTGATCCCCTCGCCTCCATTCCGGTGTTGGCTGTTATGAGCATCCCAAAATATCCAACTCCCAGTCTGGGAGCTGACTGGGCTCAACAAATTGCAACCCCCTCTCTACCTCCCATGAAAACAAAAAAATTTTAAAAGTTCATATTAGAAACCATCAATTATGAGGAAAATAGTACCTGCAGTTGAGAGGCAGCCGTGGAGAGGTTTCTACATAAATCCGGGTGCTGAGACAGCTCCAGGGCTGGGACAACCCCGCTCCAGTCCCGCTCCTGCCATCCCCAAACTTGGGATAAAGTAAAAATGGGTCCCTCAGAAAGAGGGACATGAATGGTGCTAATTCACACCAAATCATGGCACAAATTCCATAATAAACTGATGGGCTCACGTCCAAAGAGCATCCAGGGTTTTCCTGCTCAATGCAGGAGAGACCTGGAGGGGCTGGAGCGTGTCCAGGGCAGGGAACGGAGCTGGGGAAGGGGCTGGAGCCCCAGGAGCGGCTGAGGGAGCTGGGAAAGGGGCTGAGCCTGGAGAAAAGG
This sequence comes from Cnemophilus loriae, assembly GCA_013397755.1. Classification (NCBI taxonomy): domain Eukaryota; kingdom Metazoa; phylum Chordata; class Aves; order Passeriformes; family Corvidae; genus Cnemophilus; species Cnemophilus loriae. The sequence continues at coordinate 115,586 of VZTF01004370.1, read as the reverse complement.
AGGCTCAGGGGGGACCTTGTGGCTCTGCACAACTCCCTGACAGGAGGGGGCAGCCGGGGGGGTCGGGCTCTGCTCCAGGGAACAGGGACAGGAGGAGAGGGAACGGCCTCAGGCTGGGCCAGGGGAGGCTCAGGGTGGACACCAGGAGGAATTTCCCCATGGAAAGGGTGGTCAGGCCTTGGCAGGGGCTGCCCAGGGAGGTTTGGAGTGCCCATCCCTGGAGGTGTCACCTGGAGGTGGCACTCAGAGCTCTGGGCTGGGGACAAGGTGGGCATCGGGCACAGCTGGGGCTGGATGGGCTGGGAGGGCTTTTCCAGCCTCAGGGATCCTGGGATCAACCTTGAAATTGGGACGAATTAAATGCCAAATTTAAAACTACACCAAGGAAACTGCAAAAAGACAAATAACCAACATTTGTACGTTTCCAGCCTCTGCTGAGCTCCATGTGGTGGAGTTGAAATCTTAGATATTCTCCTTCCTACCCAATCCAAATCCAGGCCCCAAATTCCAAGCTGGAGGTAAAACCCCTTTAAACCTCAGGCTTTCTGTCCACGCTCTATTTAAGAAAACCTTTGGAAAAACCCTTGACTAAGACACATTCTTGCAGTTGGCACTTTCTACATCGAAAATGTGAATTTTGAGCAGCGAGGGCAGCTCAGGGAGCTGAAGCTGGGGCACGGATTCCCAAATCCACGGCTCCTCCCGGCTGAGCTCATCCCTGCCTGGGAGGAAGGTCTGTCCCACAAGGAAAACTCATGGATGAGGGAAGCTCTGCCTGGAGCAGGCAGCAACTACAACAATAAAAGCACCTCTAATACAGATTCAGCTTTGGGCAGTGTGCAGTGCATTCCCTCTATTCTTCCAATGATTTTTCCAGGAAAAAAAAAGAGACTTAAAAGAAAAAAGAAAATCAAATTTAAATTAAAAAAAAAAAAATCCACGATGAAAATACCCCCAAACAAACAAACCCCACAAATCCAGACATTCATAACTCTTAAAGAAAGATGTGGAGAAAGAAAATGTTATGCTTTTTCCTGATGCATTCAAAAAAAAAGATACTCAGGAGAACTGGTTTCTTTTCCTCCCCAAAATTCCACATCCAAGGAAAAAAAAGACCATAAAACCCTCCTAGGAATGATCCAATCCCTGGATTTATATCAGAGAGCAGGAGGTCTTTATATTTAACATTAATATCACTCATTTTCCTCGTGTTTCGAACAAAAAAACGACAAAAAGTCACATGAACACTTTAGTCTTGATGTTTTTCCCAGTTTGAAACATCCACTCGATGGCAAAACAAAGCATCTTCGATTCTCCTGCTCCTACAAAAGCTTGAGGAGTCTCTAATTCCCACCTGGAATTTTCTGGCCTCACCTAAAGAGGATTTTTTACCTGTGCTTTGAACATTATTTACCTTGAGGACCATGAGGTGGCTTTGGGCAGTGAAAGTTTTGGGGTTTTTTCATACTTTAAAAACCAAAAAGAGTCAGGTTTTATTTTTAACCACACTTTTATTGCCTTTTTTCCCCCCAAAAAACAAACCCCCGCCAAATCACACCCTAGATTTCTATATTTACGCTGCAGACTTCTTAATCTCTCATGTAAATATCCATATTCTGGAGTAATCTGTGGAAAAAATGCTATTTATAGCATCCTGCTGCTGGAGAAATCTTCATTAGCAATGTAATGCTCCGAGAGAAAAGCAAATCAATTTGCAGAGTTGTCAAATAATAGCAAGATAAGCACCCAGATTAAAACTATTCCAATTACTTTAAACAAAAAGGAACCTCAGTTGTTACAATAATGAAGATACTCTGATGGACCACACACATCCCATGGCCAAAAGTGATTTTTTTTTTTTTGCTGATGGACAGGAGTTATCGCGATTCCTTTCCACAGCAGCAATAAAGAACGGGTTAAAAAAGGTTCCAAACACTTGGGATTTTCAGTTTTTCTTGGCAGAGAGTTTCTCCTCGGCGCTGACTGGGATGATGCCACTGCACTCCTCTGCCTTGGCCACGGGGTGTTTGACAAAAGCCCTCCTGATGACATCGATGTCCCGTCCCAAATGATCCATCATGGAGGACACGATGGAAGGGGGGGCCTCTAAATCTACCAGAAAGTACCTGCAATGAGAAACAGCAAATAAACCAAAACCCCTGGGCTGGAACAGCTGCAAGTCAAGGAACTCTTCTGGGGGGTTTCTTAAATGAGAATTATGAAGATTTTTCTGCTCCTGTGGGATTTTTTAAACCAGAGTTCCTCAGTTTTTTCTTGCATTTTGGTACCTGGACTGTTTGAAATGAAAGCTCAGTGTTAGTTTGATTTCAATGATGAAAAGTTCAGTTGAACTCTGTTGGAATCATGGAATATCCTGAGCTGGAAGAGGTCCCACAGGATCATCCAGAGCTGCTCCAGGCCCTGCACAGACACCCCAACGATCCCAGTTTTTCCCTGGGAATGTTGTCCCAGCACTCCCGGAGCTCTGTCCAGCACTGCTGACCCAAGGAGATTCAAGACTTTGCTTGTTCCTCTTCCATTCATTCCCACATCGTGGCTTGGACAGTTTTCAAGTCAAGGTAAGGTGGCAGGAGCAGCTCCTTCCTCAGATTCCTGAGGGGCTTTTGGGGGAGCAGATGCCAGTGGGAAACATCTCAAACTTATTCACACACACAGAGATTTCCTCCTGCAAAGCTCTGCCTCGGAGCTGAACGGAAACGGGAAAAATAAATATTAAAAAAAAAAAAAGCAAAGAGATGGATTTATCCCAAATCACATCCTGGATGTGAACGTGGCTCAAATCTTCACTCTGCTGGGGCTTGACGAGCATCCAGCAGTGCTGACCTTGGGATCACGGAATATCCTGAGTGGGAATAAACCCACAGGGATCACCCAGTCCCACCCCTGGCCCTGCCCAGCCCCCCCAACAATCCCACCCTGGGCACCCCTGGCAGCGCTGTCCAAACGCTCCTGGAGCTCTGGCAGCCTCGAGGCCGTGCCCATTCCCTGGGGAGCCTGGGCAGTGCCCAGCACCCTCTGGGGGAAGAACCTTTCCCTGCTCTGCAGCCTGAGCCTGCCCTGGCCCAGCTCCAGCCGCTCCCTGGGTGCTGTCCCTGTCACCAGGTGTCAGATCCCCAGGGAACCCCTTGGTGTCCCCACAGCTCTCCCAGCATCCCTGAGGAAACAGCCACCACCACCCTGCAGGAAGCAGAACGTGGCTCCCTGCTGATACCTCGAAAACCAAAGTTATTTCTGCAATAAATCCCTTTGCTGAAGAGCTGCACCTTCTTCAGGAGCTCAGCTGGAGTTTTCCAGGAGGTTTTTCCAGCTCCAGCACACCTGAGAGAGCAAAGGGTGGGATTTTGGGCAGGAATTGTTCCCTGGGAGGGTGGGGAGGCCCTGGCACAGGGTGCCCAGAGAAGCTGTGGCTGCCCCTGGATCCCTGGCAGTGCCCAAGGCCAGGCTGGACACTGGGGCTTGGAGCAGCCTGGGACAGTGGAAGGTGTCCCTGGCAACCCAAACCATTCCACGGATGGGTTTTAAGGTCCCTTCCAACCCAAACCCTTCCAGAATCCCACAGTTCTCCAAGGCCACCTCCCCACGGAGGAGGGAAACCCAGAATTGCCATCCCTTAGATGAAGGCACGTTATCCAAGCAGGACCAAACATCCCAGTTTCATTTCAAAACCGCCCCTAACAGAGAGGACTTTGCTGTGCAGGAAGTTTGGATTCTTCCCAAGTCAACTACAGCAGGAGCATCCCATGTTCACAAAGTGATCCTGGAGGGAAAATCCCCAAACCCAGAAGGGAACTGGGAATCTGAAGGGGAAATACAGGAGGTGGGGTTGTGAACAAGCCCCTCTCGTGTCCTTCAGGCTGCGCTGGGCTCGTCTTTTTGCGTCACATCCCAAATATTGCACCCCAAGAGCCCCGTGGGGCCAGGAATGACTCAGGCAGCGCTGCTGGACTGCAGAATCCACCCCTGGAAAACACAGGAACAGCACTTCTCCTCAGCCACCACCCCCATCTCACACCAGCGTCCACGTAACAGCCACAAGTCATCCCCAAATCCTTTCCAGGAAGCTCCAGAATTCTTTATGGGAGGGGTAGGAGGGTAAAAAACCCACCTTAAAACCCTAATCCTGAGGCAGAGTCCTCCGGGAGAGGTGCCCAGCTGGAATGGGCTGTGCCTGGGTGTCCCAGAACCCAAGGGAGCCGTGCCAGCCCATGCCAGCTCTGCATCCCGGGGCGCCTGAGCCACAGGAATGGCTTGTCCCAGGCATTTGGAGGAGCTCTGCTGGGCTCGCTCCTCCTCGCACATCCCCACAGGAACAAAATTTGGGAAGCTCAGCTGCCCAGTGGTTTGTGGGCTCCCGAGTGCAGAGGTGGCACCTGGTTCGGAGTTTAGGGACAGGCACCATTTTCCAGCCTGGACAATCTGCCCGGAGTGCAGCCCAGCGGGATGTAAGGATGCGCCCCCCGAAACCCGGGAACGTGGGATTCTCTGCTAAAGCCATCAAAACCCGCTGGTGAGTCCAGCAGGTGCCACTGGAACTCTCCTCCTCGGTAGCAGCCTTCCAAATCCTCTCACCTACCGGGAAGGAGGATGGGGGGAGGAATTCCAGCTGGTCATTCCTGCCCCCTTCCCTTCGCACTGATCCCGTCGCCATCCCCGCTCTTCCCTCCAGAATTTAATTCCATTTCTGCCTCTCATCTGCTGCTTTTCATTGCGCTCCTAAAACGGGCGAGAGGGGTGGTTTTTTTGTTTTGTTTTTGTTTTTGTTTTTTTTTTCCCTTCCCTCCAAAGGCTGCTTTGCAACTTTGTGCTTTCTCTGCCATTAGCGAAGGGTGGAAATTTCCACTGACGCGCTGTTGATAAGCCAAGGAGAAGGGGGGGAAGGGAGGATGAGCTGTTCCAGCAGATCTTTCTCACTCCTCGCAGGAAAGGTATTTTATCAGAGCACACGAAACTGCAGGCTCGGGGAACAATGTGGGGTTTCAAAAACAACCACCTCTCTCCAACGTGAGCGAGGATTGCTTCCCTCTGCCACAACAACAAAAAAAAAAAAAGAGAGAGAGAGAGAGAAGGGAAAAAGAAGCGGCGTAAAAAAAAAAAAAAAAATTTGATTTCTTCAGGAAAGAAAGAAGGGCTGGAAAAACAATGAGCGCCACAATGGACAATGAAATCCCCGAGGAGATGTGAACCCCTTCCCCTCAAATCTCCACATTTGGATCAGCTGCCAGGAGGCCACGGGGGTTTTTAAACCCTCAAACCTTCATTGCAGGCACTGATCTATGACCCCACAACGCTGCTGTTTGTGGAGTAAACAACCCCAAATCCCAGCGAGACAAAGCCAGGGAAAAATACAGGAATGCAGCAGGGAAACCACCTCGTTCTTGCAAAGAGAAATGCAAAAAGCATTTGTGCTCTCTAGGAGTCACCAGGGGAGAAATGCAGGAAAATTCCACTGATTCACGATGAGCCCACAGTTATTTTTGTCCTCCTGCTTGACTGCAAACACAAGGATGACTGAAATGCAGGGGAGCAGACTGGAACACATTAAAACAATGCATTAACTGCAAAAAAATTAAAATATAAGGTGGTCTCAAATAAAGGAGGATGTGCCTTTGTATATGAGGGAAATAAAAAAAAAGAGGAAAAAAACCAGCCAGGTTTCATTTCTCGGTTTTACCATATTCAAGCCAGAAATTGTTTGAATCTTGAGCCCAAAGGATGCTCAAATCTGTCGCTTTCAGATGGCCTGGGTAGGACTCCAAGGAACCCGGATGGAAATTCCCTTGGAAATCCTCCTGGAACACAACTCTGAGCCAAGGGGGACGGTGAAGATATGGGGGCTCGGAAGAGGCTGTGTGGTCCCACGGTTTTGGGCCCAAATTGTCTCCCCGTGTGGAGGTGGAAGATCCAAGGGAAAGGAAATGTTCTGAGGAACAGGCGCAGGTGAAAGGAGCAGAAAACACCTGGAGGAAACCACAGCAGGTGCTGGAGCAGCTCCACGTTGTCCTCGTTAAGGTAATTCCATATAAATTAATTTTGTTTTTTGCTACCTGAATGTTCATTTGCTCTTTAGGACCACGGCAAGGAGGGAATTTACTTTGCCCCTCCTCAGCAGGGCAAGGTCATGCTTGGGATTGCCAGAAGGACCAGGACACGTTTTGCTTTTAGCTTTTAAGAATACGGCAGTGGAAGTTCCTTGGGAATTTGGGAAGGACTAGATCAAACCCAAAAGCTGGGTCTGAGTGCCCAAAATGTGCCACAGCAACGATGGGAACGATCCACAGAGAGCCTGAGGGGGAGAGACATCCACAGCCCCAGGAATGGCATTTCCCGAATTCCATCCACAGGCACCTGTTGTTCAGCTAATTAAATCACGGGAAGATGTTTTCATGGAATTATTGAGGCTGGAAAAGCCCTCCCAGCCCATCCAGTCCCAGCTGTGCCCGATGCCCACCTTGTCCCCAGCCCGGAGCACTGAGTGCCACCTCCAGGTGACACCTCCAGGGATGGGGACTCCAAACCTCCCTGGGCAGCCCCTGCCAAGGCCTGACCACCCTTTCCATGGGGAAATTCCTCCTGGTGTCCACCCTGAGCCTCCCCTGGCCCAGCCTGAGGCCGTTCCCTCTCCTCCTGTCCCTGTTCCCTGGCAGCAGAGCCCGACCCCCCCGGCTGCCCCCTCCTGTCAGGGAGTTGTGCAGAGCCACAAGGTCCCCCCTGAGCCTCCTTTTCTCCAGGCTCAGCCCCTTTCCCAGCTCCCTCAGCCGCTCCTGGGGCTCCAGCCCCTTCCCCAGCTCCGTTCCCTGCCCTGGACACGCTCCAGCCCCTCCAGGTCTCTCCTGCAGGACCCAGAACTGGACACAGCCCTCGAGGGGCCTCTCAGTGCCCAGCACAGAGGGACAATCCCTGCCCTGCTCCTGCTGGACACACAATTCCTGATCCAGGCCAGGTGCCAGGGGCCTCTTGCCCACCTGGGCACCCCTGGGCTCGTGTCCAGCCCCTGGCACCAGCACCCCCAGGGCCTTCTCCACTGGGCCCCTTCCCAGCCACTCTGCCCCCAGTCTGTAGCACGGCATGGTGCGAAAAACCAATTAAATTTAAAAATAAATTAAAGATAATTAAGAAAAAAAATGTTAAAATGAAAGTCAACCCCCCCAGATGGTCGCTGGTTCCCACCCCACCAAGCCCAGTGGCCTCCACACTCAGTCGAGGAGCCTGCACCAGGACTTGGTGGATTCTGGTGCCTCCACATCACCAGCTTTGCTCAAGGCCTCTAAAAAGCACCTAAAATTCCAAAGTGCACTTCCACAGGAAAGGTGGAAAGGAAAAATCATCCCAGACATTTCAGGGCTTTGCTCCTTGAGGCACGGCCACACTCACATGGGGAAAAGACTTTGAAGGCAAAGTAATGGTTCAAGTCATCAATGAAGAAAGCCCCATCTAGTGGAAGAAGACAATCAACCGAGCAGAAAACACTTCAAATGTGCACAAATCCACAAATATTCCGGCTGCTTTTGTTCTCATCCAAGTGCACTGCAGAGCCAGGACATCTTTTTGCCCAAACAGCTCGAGATGTTCTAAAATCCAAACAGCAACAAGAAGCTGGGTTGGGCATTGAGTTTAAATTTATTTTGGGGAGGATTAAGAAAGGAAAAAATTGCAGCTCCTTTCATCTGTTTTTGTTTTCCCCTCTTGGGTCTTCAAGAGCCATGAAAAGCATCAAGAGGCTCGACTTGAGCGAGGCCAGACACGTCTGGAGAATAAAGTCCTTTAACTCTGCAATAATTTGTGTTCAATAAGGGGTGGGGAGAGGGTTGTTCAGACCTGCAGACGCTCCAGAGAACAATTCTGACAGGTAACCATTATTTCAGCCTTGTAAATCAAGGCAGTCAAATTGTATCCAGGCACTGGGGATGATCGGAGGGCACTTCAAGCTCTCGCTGTCCACGTGGAAAATTTCATCCTGCCACAAGCAGAAGGTTTCAGAAGGAATTGTGCAACTTCCTAAGCTCGGCTGCTTCGTGGCAAGAGGCAAAGCCTGAAAATGTAACGGAATCTACACGGAAATGTTTTCCACGAGAGTCAAAAAAAGGGCGTGCGCAGAGAGGCTGTGGATTCCCCATCCCTGGAAATGCCCAGGTTGGACGGGGCTTGGAGCGCCCTGGGATGGTGGAAGGTGCTGGGCTGGCACTGAGGGATCCTCAAGATCCCTTCCAGCCCAGCCCATTCCATGATCCCACGTCAGCTCCGGAATGATTCCTCTCAATAACCAGCCATTCCTGCTGGTTCAGGGCCTGGAAACAGGAGCCTTTCCTGGGCACGTGCTTTGGCAAAAAACCTGGAATTTCTGCCTCCTGACGCCCTTGGAGGCTGGGGTGGATCCCTTGTTCCTCAGGGACCCTGGAATTCAACTCCTATGGGAAATCTCCTGGGCACGTGTGAAGATAAACTCCCCAAATGCAATTCCTGGATGAGAATTCCTGATCAACTCCCCAAATGCAATTCCTGGATAATAATTCCTGATCAACTCCCCAAATGCAATTCCTGGATGAGAATTCCTGATCAACTCCCCAAATGCAATTCCTGGATAATAATTCCTGATGAACTCCCCAAATGCAATTCTTGGATGAGAATTCCTGATAAACACCCCAAAATGCAATTCCTGATCAACTCCCCAAATGGAATTCCTGGAGGATAATTCCTGATGAATTCCCAAAATGCAATTCCTGGATGATAATTCCTGATCAACTCCCCAAATTGGATGATAATTCCTGATGAACTCCCCAAATGCAATTCCTGGCTGATAATTCCTGATAAATTCCCCAAATTGGATGATAATTCCTGATAAATTCCCCAAATTGGATGTTAATTCCTGATCAGGTCCCCAAATTGGATGTTAATTCCTGATACACTCCCCAAATGCAATTCCTGGATAATAATTCCTGATGAACTCCCCAAATGCAATTCTTGGGTGAGAATTCCTGATAAACACCCCAAAATGCAATTCCTGGCTGATAACTCCTGATAAACTCCCCAAACTGGATGATAATTCCTGATAAACTCCCCAAATTGGATGAGAATTCCTGATAAACTCCCAAAATGCAATTCCTGGCTGATAATTCCTGATACACTCCCCAAATGCAATTCCTGGCTGATAATTCCTGATGAACTCCCCAAACTGGATGAGAATTCCTGATCGACTCCCCAAATGCAGTTCAGCAAGAACAAAAGCAAGCCCTGGGTTTGCTATTTCGGAGAACACGGAGGCTGAGGAGACAACTGGGAGTGAAGAGCAAAACAAAACGATGAAGAGGCAGAGCAAGCAAATAGCAAAAGCATATTGCCATCTTTTCAAAATCAAATTTGCAAGCAAGAAAAAAAGCAACAAGGCAATGAAAAACTGGCAAATAGAACATGGAAACTGTTATGGATAATCAGAGTTTCGCTGGAGAACTCCTAAAGCATGGAATGGTTTGGGTTGGAAGGGAATTTAAACTCATCCAACTCCAACCCCTGCCATGGGCAGGGAGCCTTCCACTGTCCCAGGCTGCTCCAAGCCCTGTCCAAGCTGGCCTTGGGCACTTCCATGGAAATAAATGTGCAAATCAATGAAATAGAGTGAATGGAATGATAAAAATGTGGGAGGAAGGTGTAAACCATTCCTGTGTTACAGGCAGATTTAACAGGGGGAATCCCACACATCCCAAAACCAAGGAGAAGGGAAGGCCCTGGTGCTCCATCAGTTCCCAAACCCTGAGCTCCATCAGTTCCCAAACCCTGAGCTCCATCAATTCCCAAACCCTGAGCTCCATCAGTTCCCAAACCCTGAGCTCCATCAGTTCCCAAACCCTGAGCTCCATCAGTTCCCAAACCCTGAGCTCCATCAGTTCCCAGACCCTGAGCTCCATCACCTTCGCTCCAGAGACCGAAAATCAGAATGGAAACAACACTGGAGGGTAAAACCCACTAAAACCTCTCCAGTTCCAACCCCCATATTCCAAGCTCCTCCTCCAATCCCCCGCCCCAGCTCCTGCACTTTCACAGATCCCTGATCTGCAAATCCTTGGAGCCATCACCTTCCCAAAGGAATGTGTGAATCCCATTTTATTATTTTTTTTCCAGCTGTTTTGGAGCTTCCTTTGGATCATCTCCCCTGCAGAACCTCCCCCAGCCCAAGGCTGGCCCCCAAACACCCCCTCAGCAGTGCCCCGAGCCAGGGAGAGGCACGAGGGGGTGACTGAGCAAACAGGGAACCACAAAGTGCCACCCCCAGGGTGCTACTATCACTTTACAACCCGTTGGAATCTGCTCCAGCTCAGCCCTGACCAACTCTGCTCTGCAGTCCTCAGGCAGCCCCAGCCTGGAGAGGGATTGGAGAGGGATTCAGCGGTTCTGGAGCATCTCAGGCAGCAAACGAAGGCAGAGTTGAACATTCCTTCACTCAGAGGCTGCCACACACCTTATTTAAATCGGTTTGGTTTTGTTTGTGCCAGGTAAAAACACCTCTGGGACCGAAAAAACCACCGAGCACCTCAAGAGCAATTGAAGTGCAGCTCATTAATAACAAGTAGTGGCGAGTAAAAGAAATCTTTGGCACAAATCTGTTGCCCAGCAGGAGAGAAAGGTTGGGAATCTTTATTTAAATGCATCCTTCCCCTGGTTTTTCACAGCCAGGGCCGTGGGCAAAAGTCAGGCTCAAAGTCTCACCTAAATTTCCATACCTGGAACCTGGTCCTTGCCATGTTTTATTTGCCCACAAGGTGAATTGTTACAATTTTGCTGCTCTGAAATACTTAAAAACCAAAATATTCATGTTCTCCTATGAATCAAATAAATGCGAATGAGCAGCTAATTCAGTTTAGAGATCAGTAAACCAGGGCTTGAAAAGGCTGAGTCTTTAGATATATCCACACAATTCCCTAAATTCTGTTTTCAAAATGACCTACAGGCAAAAACTGTCAACTCCAAAAAAATAAAACAAAAGGAGGAGGGCGCCCAAAGAGATGCATTTAAGAGAAAAACCTAAATTTTAACCACCCCTCAGTGAGCAGAATTTCCTGGGAGGGAATAATTCCATTGCTTGTAGGAGCTGAGGTCTTCAGGAGAGTAAAACTGCTCCTGCCAGTGACAGCTGAGGGCCACGGTCCCCCATGGCAGGCTTGGAAAAATCTGTTTTACACAGCAATTGCCAGAAAATTCCCTTTCTCTGGGAAGTCTCTTGGATATTGTTAAGTTCGTAACGTGCCTGTAATGCACTTTATCCTCTGTATCCACTGAATCCCAGGTGATGCTGGAGCACTCCAGAACTCAGGGAAAAAGCCCTTTTTTAAGGACAAACCATCCCTCCTGCTGATTTATGAATTTGTATTTTCCGCTTTAGCTCTTTCCTTATCTCGAAAATCTCCACCAAAACCTGCACAAGCTTTGCCTTGAAAATCATGGAATGGTTTGGGTTGGGAGGGAAGTTAAAGATCATTCCATGGGCAAGGAATCTTGCACCAGCCCACATTAGTCCAAGCCCCATTCCATTAATTTTTATATAATTGTATTAGATTAATTTTCATGTAATTCACCAGTCAGGAGGGCCAAGGAAATAATGGATTGAGTGTCCATCCCAAATCTCCAGCTCATGCTGCAGGAAAATAAATTAGTTAAAGCTCTAAGAGTCAGAAAAAAATTTTAAAAATATAAATTTAAAAAATATTAAAACCCCAAATAAGCAAAAAATTAAAAGTTTTGGAAGATTCAAGACTCTCCCCCCAGACACACATTTGAATTCTCGCAGAAGCCTCTTCAGTTAATTCAGAATAAGCCCAGACTAAGGAAAGGTGAAATATTCTGGATTATCCAGTGTCCCACTCCACACCAACCTGAAAAAGGGACATGGGAGAATTACAAATTGGCTGGGAGGGAGAAAAGATTCCAGGATTTCCTGGTAAGTCCCTGAGCTGCTTATTTTCTTTTTAACTTTGTCCCATTGGAAAAAAAAATATTTTTTACAGCTGCTGTAAAGTAGAACTGGCTGATTTTATGAAGTGGATCAAGAACTGGCTTTTCCCTTCCTACTGATGGATAATGTTTGATATCCTGAATGTTTTATTCTCCACTATAAAATACTGGATGGTCCACCAGGAATCCACCCCACCACGGAGCTGAAAATTCCCCAGGAAAATCTCTGGGAACACAATCCTCTGGAATTCCCAGGAACTGCCACTGCCAGTTCCCCCTGCAGGATCCCACCCCACCTGTCCATGGAGCTGCAAATTCCCCAGGAAATCTCCAGGAATAAAATCCTCTGGAATTCCCAGGTACTTCCACTGCCAGTTCCTCCTGCAGGATCCCATCCCATCCCACCTGTCCAATTCCCCAGGAAAATCTCTGGGAACACAATCCTCTGGAATTCCCAGGAACTGCCACTGCCAGTTCCCCGTGCAGGATCCCATCCCACTCCACCATGGAGCTGCAAATTCCCCAGGAAATCTCCAGGAATAAAATCCTATGGAATTCCCAGGAACTGCCACTGCCAGTTCCCCCTGCAGGATCCCATCCCACTCCACCATGGAGCTGCAAATTCCCCAGGAAATTCTCCGGGAACACAATCCTCTGGAATTCCCAGGAACTGCCACTGCCAGTTCCCCGTGCAGGATCCCATCCCACTCCACCATGGAGCTGCAAATTCCCCAGGAAATTCTCCGGGAACACAATCCTCTGGAATTCCCAGGAACTGCCACTGCCAGTTCCCCCTGCAGGATCCCACCCCACCTGTCCATGGAGCTGCAAATTCCCCAGGAAATTCTCCGGGAACACAATCCTCTGGAATTCCCAGGTACTTCCACTGCCAGTTCCTCCTGCAGGATCCCATCCCATCCCACCTGTCCAATTCCCCAGGAAAATCTCTGGGAACACAATCCTCTGGAATTCCCAGGTACTTCCACTGCCAGTTCCTCCTGCAGGATCCCATCCCACCCCTCCTGTCCAATTCCCCAGGAAAATCTCTGGGAACACAATCCTCTGGAATTCCCAGGAACTGCCACTGCCAGTTCCTCCTGTAGGATCCCACCCCACCTGTCCATGGAGCTGCAAATTCCCCAGGAAATTCTCCGGGAACACAATCCTCTCGAATTCCCAGGAACTGCCACTGCCAGTTCCTCCTGTAGGATCCCACCCCACCTGTCCATGGAGCTGCAAATTCCCCAGGAAATTCTCCGGGAACACAATCCTCTCGAATTCCCAGGAACTGCCACTGCCAGTTCCCCCTGCAGGATCGCGTGGCTCTGGAATTTGAGATCCCAAATAAATGAACACAAACCATTTCCTGCGGTACCTCTCTCAAGCCCTTCTCCCTTTCAGCAAACCAGGAAATCTGGGGGAGGTTCCTGTCACATCCAAGGACTCAGGGCAGGCAGAGCGACTGAGGAATATTTGGGGACACCTGACCTGGGAGGGGGAGGAGGAGGAGGCTTTGATCTGACGGTTTCCTGCTTGAAGGTTGTAATTATTGGTTACTAAAACCTTGTTCTACTCAGCACACAGAATACACCTGCTCTGAGGGCTCTGCAGGCAGGAGGGGTTTGCTCAAATATTCCTGGGAGAAGGATTTGGGGGATTGGTGGGTGAGAGCTGGGACCTCGAGCCCCTCGAGCCCTGGGCTGATCCCCAGCGTGGGCAGCAGGAAAGGGGTTGGGATTGTGCCCCTGTGCCCCGCTCAGGTGAGACCCCACCTGCAGAGCTGCCCCAGCCCTGGGCCCAGCACAGGGAGGACGTGGAGCTGCTGGAGAGAGCCCAGAGGAGGCACCAGGATGAGCAGAGGGATGGAGCAGCTCTGCTGGGAGGAAAGGCTGGCACAGCTGGGATTGTTCAGCCTGGAGAGGAGAAGCTTTGGGGTGAGCTCAGTGTGGCCTTGCAGGGCCTGAAGGAGCCACAGGAAACCTGGAGAGAGACAATTNGAGCTTCAGCCATGTCAGATGAGGAAACCGTGAGGTGGGATCAGGCTTTTGAGGAGCAACTGGTGAGAACAAGAATCCAGGTGTTGGTATCCCTGGCATGTGACCTGCACTGGAGGGCTTTGTTGGGAACAGCCTGGGACAGTGGGAGGTGTCCCTGCCATGGCAGGGGTGGCACTGGATGATTTTAAGGTCCCTCCAAACCCAAACCAGTCCCTGACTCCACTTCAGGCACTGCCATTGTGCCCATCCCTGTTTTGCTCTCCTGCTCCATAAGGTTTTTTTTCCAAAATACGCCTTGACCCTGCCAGTTTTGCAGTGTAGGATGCAATCCTGTTGCATGCCCATGGGAGCTGAGAAATTCTTGTCTCGAGACAGAATTAGTGATTACCTCATGGTGCTGTCGGAGCAGAAGCATTTTATAAACATTAAAGCCTTTTCCAAGGGCAGAACAAGGAGCTGGTGTTTCTCTCCTTGTACCAGCGGGGAGCTAAGGCAGAGGGATGAAATTCCACTGATTTTGGGTGCTGGGGCGGAGAATGTGGATGAAAGTTTTTGGCTTGGGTGGCAGCACTCCTGCAGGTGAGGTTTTGGGTTCTTCAACAGAAGACAGGAACCAGCATCTCCAGAACTATGGGGCAGAGATGAAGAGAAGCCATTTCTCCAGAGGATCTGTGCCAGGCCCTCGTCACCTCCACAAGCAGGAATTCCTCCCCAGCATCCCATCTAACCCCACCCTGTGGCAGTGGGAGCCCATTCCCCCTATCTGTCACTACATATTCTTGGAGAAATTCCCCTTTCCTCCTTTTATGGGGTTCCTTAAGGCTCTGAAAGGGCTCTGAGGTCTCCCTGAAGTTTCTCTTCCCCAGGCTGATGGAACAGTGGTGGAGATTGCCCCTTGCCCTGGCAGCTCTCACCGTTCCCACCCTGCAGGAGCACCACGAGGTGCTCACAAGAGGGAATGAAAGCAGGAGTCACCCCCAGGGAGACGATCCAAGAAGGACTTTGCAGCTCTGGAGTCCCCTGAGCTTGCCCAGAGCCCCTCAAGGAGGAGCAGGGTCGGCCAAGCCCCTGTTCCACACCGAGGCATCGCTGCAGGATCGGGAGGAGCTCGTTAATTGTTCTTTGGATTAGGCAGCCCCAGCAGTGGGGGTTGCTTAGCAACATCTCCCAGGCCTTGGGAGAGGCAGCAGCCATTTCAGAGGTGGCCTCAAGGAGCCAAACCACGCTGGGCAGGGGATGGAAGCCACAGCACCTCCCTCTGCTCTGTGGGGCAGCCCAGCGTTGATTCCCATTTATTGTGATTCCATAAAACACGGGATTACCTTAAACATCCTTAAGTGAGAGGCTGGGAGAGCTGGGGGTGCTCACCTGGAGAAGGGAAGGATCCAGGGAGAGCTCAGAGCCCCTTCCAGGGCCTGAAGGGGCTCCAGGAGAGCTGGAGAGGGACTGGGGACAAGGCATGGAGGGACAGGACACAGGGAATGGGTTCACATTGAAACAGGGGAAATTTTGGGTGAGATATGGGCAAGAAATTCCTCCCTGGGAGGGTGGGGAGGCCCTGGCACAGGGTGCCCAGAGAAGCTGTGGCTGCCCCTGGATCCCTGGCAGTGCCCAAGGCCAGGCTGGACACTGGGGCTTGGAGCAGCCTGGGACAGTGGAAGGTGTCCCTGCCCATGGCAGGGGTGGCACCAGATGAGCCTTAAAATCCCTCCCAACCCAAACCATTCCATGATTCTGGAATTTATCAAACCCCAAAACCATATCAGAAACACAACCAAGTCTTACAGGGCACCTCCAGCTGATAATTAACACTGGAGGAAAAGAACCCACCCTGCCAACCAGCAACCAGCAGATCACGTTCAGCTTTTATCAGTAAACAGCCTAAAAATAGTTACTTAAAAAATAATAATATCGTTTATGTTGGGGAAAGTTCTGCAGGCCCTGGGGCTACAAAAACACCACTGAAAACCAACACAAAACTGACACCACTGAGAATAAAACACACGAAACACTCCAAGCAGGACACACCCCAACAACCACCCACCACCTTGCTGAGACCTCCCAGCTCCCACCTGCACCCCCAAAAAGCACCAGGAAGACCAAATGGTTGTTCCTGCTGTCCGTTCTCCAGGAGCAGCACCGCAAGGATTTAAGGGAAAGGCGTCACCACGTACCCTCCTCTCTTGTGGCGCTCCTTGTGCTTGGAGATTTTGTAAGGCAGAGACCTTTCCCCCAGGTTCTCCAGGTTCCTCACGACGGCTCCTCTCTCCATCAGAGCCTCGACGGTGCGTTTGAGCACGGCAGCTGTCTCAGGCTTGAAAAGAAAGAGAGGAAAGTGAGAAATTCGTAGAAATCCCGTTATTTTATGTGGTAGAAGGGACACCTGTACTTGCACAGCTCAGCACTTGGACAGGTGGTGCTGCAACCCAAGAAGGCAAAGTGGAAGCATTAAGGGAGAGAATTTTTAGGAACAGGCAATCCCTCAGCAAAATTTCCTGCCACTTCCAAGTCAGGCCCCAGCAAAAAGCAAATGGTTCGTGGATTTAACTCACCTGGAATCACTTGGTGTGAGCCTTGCACAAGTCAATATTCCTTGCAAAGGAAAATGATGGATTGGGAACTGTTTTGGGGTCCTTGGACCGTTGTTGTTCATTAATATTTAAAGTGAACAGTGTGGGGAAAACACAAATCCATGGCTTGATATGGAGACAACAATTAGCACCACGTTCATTTATATCGTTATTTCCACTCCACTTAGGGAATCATGGAATACCCTGGGCTGGAAAGGACCCACAGGAATCACTGACCCAGCTCCTGGCCCTGCACACACCCCCACCAATCCCATTCTGTCCCTGGCAGCGCTGCCCAAAGGCTCCAGGAGCTCTGGCAGCCTCGGGGCCGTGCCCATTCCACAACCTCGTTTCAGGGAGTTGTGCAGAGCAATGAGGTCCCCCCTGACAAACCCTTCTTAACCTCCATGCAGATTTAAATTAAATTAAACTAAATAATTGTTGGGTAAACGCCCTGCCCTCCATCCCTCACCCCCCAAATGACACAGGAGCTTTTTGTCTCTTTTCCACATGCCCGGGGATCAGCACATTCCCTGAGTGGCTGCGAGGCCAACGTGAGGTGCAGTTTCTAAGCACAACGAAGCCAAAGATTCGAGCCCTGTGTATTTAAAACCAAAACCAGAGAGAAAGAACAAGAAAAGAAAGCCACAGATTTCTACATTCAGGACTGTAAAATTCGCAACCTTCCCTGCTTGTGGCCGTGCTCTGAAAACATCAACTAATTGTTGGGTTGGAGAGCTTGTCACTGTAATCCCTCTCATTCTCCCTCTCCCAAAAATGCCATGGTTTATCCTGGCTTGCCTAAAGCCATCACCCAAACTAAAAATAGGCTGAACTCTGCTAACCAAGAGATCCACAGACACAGGTTCCTCGGTTTGCCTCAGAGCCAGCCCACTCGCGGACAGAGGAAATGGGCCTGCCTGGCTCCCAGCTCAGGAGCCACAACATTTTTTCCTGAACAGCCAGCACTCATTCCAGTCCCACAGCCCAGCTCTAATTCCAGTCCCACCGACGTGGGGAGGGAAGAGGAGACAATGGGAGCTGCTGCTCCAGAGGGGAGAAGGAAGAGCTCGCAAGAGCACGTACGGCCTGGTTTGGAACTCCAGCTCTGGATGCCCCTCCTGCGCCCCTGGCAAACCAGAGCCATTCCCAACTGGTTTCACCCTCGGAAAGGAACTTTGGCAGTGACCTTGGGCCACATCACTCGGTCACAAGTTGTCACCTTGTTCTAGAAAGGTGCAGAATGCCGGGATGGGTCAGGCTGGAAGGGCCCGCAGTGGTCACCTGGTCCCACCTCTGGGTCACCCCAGGGTACAGGAGTGTGTCCAGGTGGCTCTGGAATACCCCAGGGAGGAGACTCCAGCCCCTCTCTGGGCTCTGTTCCAGCTCGGTCCCTGCCCAGGGCAGAAGTTGTGCCTCCTGTGCAGGGGAATTGCTGGGCTCAGTCCCTGCCCGTGGCTCTGGTGCCATTGCTGGGCCCCGGAGCAGAGCCTGGGCCCTGCCCTGAGCCCTCCCTGCACCCAGGGACACCCAGGGCTGAGGGCCCCNCCACCAAGTCAAACGTAGCCCCAGGTGTCACACCAGCCACAGGTGAGGGGACACCTTGAGCATTTTGACCCTGCCTCTGGCTGGCCCCACCTCAAATCCCTGTGTCCAGTTCTGGGTCCTGCAGGAGAGACCTGGAGGGGCTGGAGCGTGTCCAGGGCAGGGAACGGAGCTGGGAAGGGGCTGGAGCCCCAGGAGCGGCTGAGGGAGCTGGAAAGGGGCTGAGCCTGGAGAAAAGGAGGCTCAGGGGGGACCTTGTGGCTCTGCACAACTCCCTGACAGGAGGGGGCAGCCAGGGGGGTCGGGCTCTGCTGCCAGGGAACAGGGACAGGAGGAGAGGGAACGGCCTCAGGCTGGGCCAGGGGAGGCTCAGGGTGGACACCAGGAGGAATTTCCCCATGGAAAGGGTGGTCAGGCCTTGGCAGGGGCTGCCCAGGGAGGTCTGGAGTCCCCATCCCTGGAGGTGTCCCAGAAATGTGGGGTTGTGGCCCCTGAGGATGTGGTTTAAAGGTGCCGCTGGTGCTGCTCCATGGTTGGGCTGGATCATCTTAAAGGTCTTCTCCAGCCTCAGCAATTCTGTGATTGTGGCCTCTCCCTCTCTTCTCACCGCTCTGGCAGCTCAGCACAATCCCACCCGAGCGCAGGAAGCTCTTCCATGCACAGCTGGGGGTGCCCCATCCATCCCCCCCAGGATTAAAGCCACAAATGCCCCGTAAGAACCAATCAAAGCAGCACCAACCACCTCGTCCTGAGGGGATGTTGTGTATCAGAGGGAATAAAAATGCTCCCATGGGTTTTATCACTCCCACAGGACTCACCTGGCAGCCAGGACGGGTATAAAGACACGGGAACTGGGAAAAAAAGGGAATACTCTGGTGGCAAAATGGCTTCAGGCATGAGCGTCAGCCAGGAAGCTCAAAGAACAGCTTGGAGACAAACCAAACGTGGAAATAAAGCCTTTGGAATGCTGATGCCTCCTAAAAAACGAGGAGCCACCCACCTGGAAGCAGAGCCGTGTGAAAGGACTCGGCACCACTGCTCCTTTTTCCATCTCATTTCCCCAAGAAAAATCCAAGGGATAGAAAATCCAGCACTGGCTACGAAAAAAAAAGCTTTGTCAACCACCAAAGCTCCTCCAAGAAGAGTCTTTGGAGAGAGAAAAGGAAGCAAACACCAAACCCTCAATATTTTTAGGGCTAGGACAGTTCTCAAGTTCTTCTGGCCACTTGCTCAGTCCAGCAGGAAACATTTCAAGTCAGTGGGCACATCCCAAATTATAAACAGGAATAACTCCAGCCCAATTACTCGATTATCCCTTCGATGCAGTAACAGCAGGATAAAATGATGTCTTTTTTTGGTTGCTCAGCAGTTACTAAGGGTTGGTCTGGGATTATTTACTGAGGTGGAAATCAAAGAAGGCAAAATCCGTGTTGAGAAGGAAGCTGCAATTGCAAGCAGCAAAACTAAGGGGAAAAACCAATTCCTTGCTGTCATTTGCTACTTAATGAATAATTAGAAATTATTAGTGAAAAGGATTAAAACTCTGCAATTACTGTAAAAGCGTCAACAACCCAGAGCAGCAGCCCCAGGTCGGGTACAACCACTCAGGGCAGTCAGGAAAGATCAAAATGCAGAGAAATGCAGCATTCCAAGGAAACAGAAGATGTGGGAGCTGTGCTGAACCCCTGGGAAAAATGGGCTGGACCAGGCTGGCTGGAAATTAAGGAGTGGAAATGGGAGGACTCTCAACACCTGCCTGTAAGTGCAGGGGTGGGGAGGGATCCCAGACTGGTTTGGGTTGGGAAGGGACCTTAAAGCCCATCCAGTGCCACCCCTGCCATGGCAGGGACACCTCCCACTGTCCCAGGCTGCTCCCAGCCCCAGTGTCCAGCCTGGCCTTGGGCACTGCCAGGGATCCAGGGGCAGCCACAGCTTCTCTGGGAATTCCATCCCAGCCTCTCCGCACCCTGCCAGGGAACAATTCCTGCCCAAGATCCCATCAAATCCTACTTTGAAGCCATTCCCTGTGTCCTGTCCCTCCAGGCCTTGTCCCCAGTCCCTCTCCAGCTCTCCTGGAGCCCCTTCAGGCCCTGCAAGGGGCTCTGAGCTCTCCCTGGAGCCTTCTCCTCTCCAGGTGAGCACCCCCAGCTCTGCCAGCCTGGCTCCAGAGGGGCTCCAGCCCTGGAGCAGCTCCGTGGCCTCCTCTGGACTCATTCCAACATTTCCACACCTTTCTTGTGTTGGAGCCCCAGGCCTGGATCAGTTTAGGCACAGCTGGATGCAGGGACAGAGGTTTCTGTAACTGCAACAGAACCATTTTCCCAGGACAGCATAAAGGAGAAATGGGAAACCCCAGGTGCTCCTGACCACGAGAACCTTTCCACGCTCCCACCCCACACTGAGTGACCACAAAAGCAGGAGAGATGATTCCAGAAAGGGATTTGGCAAACAGAAAGTTACAGCAGGCACGTCACCAGAAATAACTTGGGGGGAAGTGATCAAAATTACCTCTGTCTGAATTAAAATTAACACCCCGTCCTCAAAACAGATCTTTGATTAGCATTTTAATGGTGTGTAAGCCAAAGAACCAGATGTGAATAACAACCCAGCGACCTGGATGCAGAGGAAGCAGCAACTTTTAAACTCAAAGTGATGCCTGAACTCTTCTGTTCCAAAATCCACCTTTCTTCTTCAAAGAATCTAAATTCTATGATGGATCTTTTAATTTTTAACTCAACTTTTAAGATCAAAGGAAATTATAGAAGAAATTAAACTAAAATCCAAGGAATACAAATACTCTATAAATATCAAGTCACAGCTAAATTAAAACATCAGTCCCAACACTGAATTTAATTCATTTTAGAGAGCTGAGAGTTTCTAAAAAGAAGTCTAAAAGGTGTCTTTTAAATCTGAAATAAACAGCAACAAAACCCTCCATGATTTAGTGGCATTTCGATGGTTTATTACTAGAAACAGTTAAAGTAACAATTCACCACAGCTTCACAGAAGGGTTTGGGTTGGAAGGAACTTTAAGGATCATCCAGTGCCACCCCTGCCATGGGCAGGGACACCTCCCACTGTCCCAGGCTGCTCCAAACCCTGTCCAACCTGGCCTTGGGCACTGCCAGGAATGGTGAATCCTCAACCTCCCAAGCAGAATCAATTCAGAATCAGTTCAACCTCAGAATTAATTAAACACTTTCCTTAAAACTCCAGAAACTCTCACTCTTCTTCCAACCACAATAAATTCTAATAAGGGCTTCAATGTAACACTGCAAAATTCTTCTCATCAGGAACTCGCTGAGAAAGAGCCCCCCAGGAACTCCAAGTTGTGTTCCTCCCGTGGCTTTCGATGTGAACATATTTCATCAAGTTTACTTTGTATGTTCATCAAGCCTAAATAATTAAGAGTGGAAAGGAAATATAATGAAACCCAAACAAAAAAAGACACGGAGGGAGCATTCTGTTCTCTCTTCTCCCTCCTTCTACCCCAGTTTTACAGACAGAGCAGGACACCACAGGGGCTGGGATGGGCCCTGGTCAGTTGGGGTCCCTGTCCCAGCTCTGGAAACAGCTGGAGTGCCAAATCAGCCAATTTCCCAGAATTAGAGAATCCCAGGATCCCTGGGGCTGGAAAAGCCCTCCCAGCCCATCCAG
>VZTF01004370.1:70301-93658 GCA_013397755.1 Cnemophilus loriae | reverse complement strand
GGGACAATCCCTGCCCTGCTCCTGCTGGACACACAATTCCTGATCCAGGCCGGGGGTCAGTGGCCTCTTGCCCCACCCAGACTGGTCTAAGCCATCTCTCCGTTCTGTGAGAGGAATTTTCATGGATCAGATCCTTCTCTGGACACGCAGCTCTCACACCCATCCTGCACATCCTCGCTGCTGCCCAAGGACAACGAGTCAGGACAAAGCTGAACACGGGGAGTAAAAAACTTTCTACAGCACATTTTGAAGACCACAACCATAATTTTAAAATCCTCCCGCTTTTGCAGAACACAGCCTCGCTTGGCTCTGGAGCAGGGGAAGGTTTAAGGTGGAAGTCACAATGTTTTCACCAAGTGAAGAGGGAACCTTGCCAATCCCTTGCTCAAATTCCGCCAGATAAATCCTGGGATACACAAATCTCCCTCACAAACACGGTTCAGGTAAACACTAAAAATCACTGCTGACCAAGGGTTATAAACATAATAAAGCTGAACTATCTTCTACCACTCCACCAACATCTCAAAAATAAAGCCCAAAACGCCCAAAAAGCAAAATACAACCTGAATAAAGTGAAGAGAGAAGGCCCAGAGGTGAAATCTCCTGGCTCGTTCCCTCTCCCAGCACCAGAACATCCACAGGGAAACTGGGGCAGCCACATCCCAGGAGGGGAAACTCCCTGCAGGAAAAAGGCCTCATTGCCACCATCTCTGTGGGATTTTCCACAAAAACCGAAGTTGCTGCAGCACTGAACCTGCCCAGAACCCGCCTGGGCCAGGCCCCCGCACCCAGAGAACCCTGAAATCCCAAAGAGCAGGAAGCTGGGGAGTGAGGCTTGGCCAACACAAACAGAACCAGCCGGTGACAAAGAGGCTGCTTGAACCTCTCTGAGAATCACTGACCTGGAAAGCTGCTCCCTGAAAAAACACCTAATAAACTAATTTGGGAACCAGTTAATTAATAGTTAACTCATGAAAACGCTCCCTCCTGGAAATTACAAATCCAAACCAAGTTTGCAGGCAGGAAGATGCTTATTTTTCATCCCAAATCCAAAGCTTCCTCTCCAAAAATGTTTCTTGTCCACCCCTTGAAACAAACAGCGGCAAAATTTCCATTTTTCTTTCACATCACAGCAGCAAAAGAAGAGAATAAATGAAAAATTTTGGTTAATTCATTTTCTCTGCAGCTGAAATTCTGGGTTTGGCAGCCTTGCCACAGTTTTTGCCAACGTCCCATCTCCAAAGGAACATGAATCCAAATTTAACACCAGGCCTGCCCCTCTCCTTGCTGAACCACCAACACTGGACAAGGAATTCATGATTCCCAAGCTCACCATGTCATTATGGGGGGACAGGGAGGAGGAGAAGGAAGTGGGAGATTCAGGGCTGTGCTCACAGAACGTGCTGATGTTTGAACTCCAGGATCAAGAAGAAGGTGCTGGTCCCACTCAAGAACTGCTTAAGCAGCAGCTGAACAGGCTATTTGAAGATAAAACCAAAAAAATATGGAATTTTGCACAATATCCAAGCAGATTCCTCAGCTAAAGGGGGGTTCACTCCTGTTTCGTGCCCTGAGGCCAGCCCAGCCCCCCCCAGTCCCACCTCCCAACACCAGCGGCCAAACTCTCAGGATTTGGGATGCTGAAGTTCTCCTGGCAGTTTTAAAGAACCCGGTTTGGCTTTGCTTTGGAATAACCAGGAAAAAAGGGAATTATCTTTACCTACAGGGACGCAGGGCTTACTGAAAGTAAAATACTCCAAAACAGCTCCACAAATCTCTGTTCTGGTGGGTTGGTCGGTTTGGTTTTTTTTGTTTGTTTGTTTGTTTTCTCTATTTTTATTGAAACTTTGTACAGAAGTTTGAAACATTTCCATACAATACTTTGAGACAGGACAAAATGCCATGGTAAAGGAATGTAAACTGCAAGAAACACAGTCTGAAAGTATCCAAATACTCTCTAATAAGAGTTTTAGTTTGAAGACTAATGCAGGAGGCAAAATAATATGCATACAGTATACAAAGAACAGTATACACAGGGCCAGCAATGCTAACTATGAAAATTTTGCATCAGATTTACTTCAAAGATTGATAGCAATATGATAATTCTATACACTAGACCAAAATTAATTTATCATACATCGTTTCTATGACAAAAAGCTTGTCATTAAGGACAGTAGCAACTTACAATATAATTAAGCTGTATTAACCTCATTAACACTTCTAAATCTATATTCCTACTACAGTAAAGGTTTTTTTTGTTTTTTCAGTATATTGTCTTAGAAGATCTTAACAGACCTTTAAATAACACTTTACCAAAAGAGACCTGGATCCATTATAGTGATCTTATCTACATGCCCATTTGGCTTATTTCCAAAAAAACAACCAAGGGACAAGGAAAAAGGCAGGTTTCAAATGCTATATGATATCATTTGGTTTTGGTCTGAAATGTATTTTTAGAGAGTTAAAAAAAACCAACAGAAAAAAGGCAGTTCGTTAACTGGTATTTTATATAAAATCTGCAGAAAAATACAACAGCAACAAAACCCAAAAATACTTCACAGATATCTAAAAAAACATCTTTTTCTCAGAGATACAAGGTAAAGCAGCATCACTTTGACACTGTGCTTTAAAAAAGAAGATGATGAATGAAGAGACTGCTCGAGTGAGATTAGAAAATTTTGCTTTCTTCTTGAAGAAGACTACTAACATTTTGCACAGCAACTATTTTTATAACCACCTCATTTTAAAAACGTGTATTCCTAGACACAGAATTGTCATTTCACCGCCAGTTTTGCTCAAAGTGTCTGACTTTACACAGTGGAACTGAGAATGCCAAGTGTCACCAGATGTCACTGTACCATGAGTTCAAGATCGGAACAGAAGTGAAGCAAATGCCTTGAAACCAACACCAGGAAAAGAAATCAAAGAGAAAGTGTTTTGTAAACAAAACAAAACCACTTCGCAAAACAAAAACCAGAACCCCAAAAAACCAAGAGTTCAGAGATCTCACAGTGAAATCAGAAATTCTAATTATATATGTTTTACATTCTAGGACTACTCTTTACCTTAGGCCAATTAAAGCACATTAAACCATTTAATTATATACAAACATTTTCTTTAAAAAAACCAAAAGGAAAAATTAAAACATTGCACAGAAGTCTGCTGTTAACATCACATAACAAGGTTAGTTTTATTTCCAAAACAATTACATTTAAGGGCACAGAACATACAGAATACCAAATGAACAGATGAGTAATTTTGCTTCTCTGTACATGCTAAATCCAAAGATTTCCTCGAGAAAGCTGGAGCTTGGCAACTCCAGCTTCTTCCATGTCTCCTGTTCTCTGAAAGGGAGCAATTCCCAACACCTCCTCTATCTCAGGATTTAAAAAAATAGATATATAAAAAAAATAAAGCTGTTTTAAAGTCGTAAGCATCTTCTAAGCGCTGGCAGAGCTCCCTGGGTGGCTCTGCCCCCTCCCCTGTAACCTCGTGGAAATAAATCCTTTTCTCTCCTCGGTTACAGGGCTCATGACTCTCATCAGAAGTCTCATCCTGGCCCTTCTGGGATCAGGGGAAACACAAGTGGAGAAGTAAAAAATACACAATATAAGGAATATACTGAAGGCCATTTTTATTTCTTACAATCTCGCACTGTTTCCTTTCCCTAAAAGCTAAACAGGAAAAATTATTTAAAAAAAAAATAAAACAACAAGAAAACCTCTCTAAACTTTGGCAGAGAATAGCATCAAATCAGCCATTTAAAAAAAAAAAACTTAAATAAAAACAGTCTCCCAAAATGTACTATTAAACTCTCAAGAAGCCTCTTCCTTTTTATTTATTTTTTTTTAATTTTTTTTTTTCTTTTTTAAATAAAAGGCTTCTACCATTTCCAGGAGCAAAATTCAAATATCTTACCAGAAAAAATAAGTTAAGGGAAATAAGAAGAAGAAGCAGAAAAGCTGTCATTCCAAACTCGGTTTTCCAAGACTTGTCATCCTAAGCTCAAGGCAATAATAAATAAACCCATCGCTGCAAGACACAAGCACAACCAGCCCCAGCCAGGGGGAGCAGGCCAGGCAACAAAATTCATGGAGCTGATTGTCCATGGTGGGAAACACTCTGTGGTGCTGCTGGACCCAAAAATGGGTGTTTAACCCCACGTTCATCAACTTCCCCCCTCAGCAAAGGCTTGTTTACGCTATAAAAAATCCCTTCTCCTACACAAGGTCCTTCTCGCCAGCAGGCAGCTTGCTTGGAACCTCAGAAATATCTCTGTTTAATAATAAAGGCCTTTTATTAAGTGGTTTTATGCAGCAAAGAACATCAGCAACTTCCAGGACCTCTACGACACAACGAGGCTGAAGAGGAGCACACAAAACACCTCGGAAACACCTGAAGAAAAAAAGCACTGGAGAAAGAATTTGCTTCGAAAGCTTCACAATACCAGGTCCACAGATGGGGTGGGGAGGAGGATTAGTAATTTATGATAATCCAGCCTGCCAATTAGCAGTGTGATTAATGTGGCAGCTCGTTAGTGTAGCAAAAAGGAGAATAAATGAAGTGGGAGATGGAGCATCTCGGGCTCCACAGTGCATTCGTGAAGGACCTGACTCCCTTCCACGGCCAAGGATGGTTTCCCTGTGGGTCTGACTGAGCAGGACACTGGAGTTCCGCCTGTTAACTCTTCCAAGCGTCCTCTCCAAGGAGGAACGACTCGGGGAGGGGCAGAGGGATGGAAGGAGCAGGGAGAAGCCGTTGGAAGCACTGGAAGCGCCTCCTCCAGCCGCGCCTTCGGCTGCCCGCCCACGTAAGGCACCCTGGGGAACAGCACAGGGGGGCGATGGCGCCAAGCCGAAGGGTCCCTGAGCTAACCTGGCTTCCCAGGTGGTGGCAAAGCCCCGGACATCGAGGGCAAGGAGGAGCAGCCTGGAAAATCCCAGTGCCAGCCGCTGCTCCCAAGTTGTGCCGAGTTCCGAAGGGACGCGAGTCTCCTTCCCTGGGCCAAATTGGGCGTTTGAGCCACATCCCAGCCTTCTCAAGAGGATATTGCTGGACTGAGAATTATCTTACCCTCTACAAGTTGTTATTTTTCATCCCGCTACGATCAAACGTTGCCCTAAATTATTTTGGAAACGACTCCCTAAGTTGGACATCAAACCATCCTTCACAGCTCAGCCCACTAACGAAGCAACTTGAGATGCCATTATTTCACACACCAGGATTGCACCCTGAAATAGGATTTAAAATATTTTCCCAAACCAAGCCGTGGCCACGCAAATCGTAAGAAAATGTGTCTTGTCACACTGGTAGCAACATCAACACCAGGCATGGTGACTCCTCTCTACAAATATTGCAACAACACTCCAAGTTTTCCACCTTGGAGTAGTTCTACTTCCCAGCAGCAACAACTAAACCAAGTGGAGAAAGTGGGGCAGCTCAGCCTCTGGTCAAAGTTTTGGAATGAATGAGATTCAAATGATATAAAAACACCACCAAAACAAAAACACCCCAAAAATAGAAGTGAATCTTTTTATCTGAAAATGTGTATTGTAATTATCAGCTGAAAGCCATGTGGATGGCACCACTGGAAAAGCAAACCTTCTCCAGCAGTCAAAGGCAGGACTGACCCAAATTTCATCTCTACAAAATGGTTTCCCCCACAGGAACTGGTTCTTGTTTTCGTAACAAGGAAATGTCGCTGGAGCCCTGAACTGGTTTTGGTGAAGACTCACAGTGGTCCCTCAGCCCGATTTTGGCCCAGCCAGTTTGTGCTCTCCGGAGCTGAGCTCAGGAGCAAAGACAACTGGAGGAATTATTTCCATGGAAAGCCTGGATATGACCACTCTGTCCTGGAGAGGGAAGGAGTTTCATACTGGAAGTGCAGCCAGGCTGGGCTCTGCTCCCAAAACCAGGGACCAGCTCGGCTTCGGGAGGGATGAGAGCACCAACCTGGTCCTCCTCCACACCTGGGAACTGCTCATCCCTGCCTGGGCATCCATCCTGCAGGAGGAAAGATCTTCTGGATCTGGAGACCTACGAATAGCTGGGACTGCCTGGGAGGAATTAACGTTTTTGGAAAAAATCCCGAGGCCAGGACAGACCTCAACTGCCAACACAGATTGTGGCAGCACGCGCTCGCTGTCTCCAGACACCGAATCCCTCAGCATCGTTCTGGGGAGGGAGGGAGGGAGGGAATTTCTTCACAGAAAGGTCTCTCACGGGAAGGGGCTGCCCAGGGAGGTGGTGGAGTGAGTGCCCACCCCTGGAGGTGTCCAAGGAATGTGGCACTCTGGGCTGGGTGGCGAGGTGGGGACTGGGCACAGCTCAATGACCTAGGAGGGCTTTTCCAAGCTCGGGGATTCCGGGATTCCTCAAAAAAACCAACAAGGTTTGACACGGTGAAAGGGGAAGTGGGAGAAGACGTGAGGCAAAAGGACTCTGGAAAACAAGGAGCACTTCCACCTCTCTCTCCCATTTCCCCTTCCTTGCCTTCCCAGGTGTTCTCCCCCTGTAGCACTGGGGCTGCTGGATCTCTCCCAGACACAGCACAGGGAAACCCTTCTGCAGGGTGAAAAACAGTTTTTCAAGACATGCAAAGCCTCGTGTTTCTCGTTTGCCCATGTGGTGGAACCCACAAACAGATCTTTCCCTAAAAACACCCTAATCTTAACGATATCCTGAAGGTTTGGAGGCTGCAGAGGCCGAATGAATCTTTTTGGCCATTTACTGAAACTCAACAAGTTCCCCCCAAACCTGAGGAAAAATTTCTTTCCATGGAGGTGGCAGAGCCCTGGAACAGCTGCCCAGGGACATCCCAAACCCACCCTAAAAATTCTGGGATTCTTCAATTTCAATATACCACAAACCCTACAGAAAGACTATTTCTTTTTCCTCCTCCTCCATTGACAGTTTGTCATCTCCAGGCTTATCAGGCTTATTTCTGTTTTAGTTTTGGTTTTTCCTCTTCTTTTTTTTTTTTTTTTTAAACACAGAAACATTTCAGTAATGGAATTTTACAGTGGATAAAAATCAAAAGACAAAAATTTCCTTACAAAGAATTAAAAAAAAAAAAAAGGCAGAAAGCTGCTAAGAGCTATCGCGTTTTAAGTGCTATAAAATGAGAGAAAACAGCTTCCTGTTGTTGCCAGAAATGAGAAACTGGAAAGAAAAAAAAAAAAAGAAAAAAAAAAAGCAGTGAGTGCAATTAAAAAGTGCTAAGTTGGCCAAGGTAATACAGTTTTTTTATAAATGTGCATCACAGCTCTGCGTTTTAAAATCTTTTGACAAAGCTTTAATCACTCAGGTTTTACACGCTGGTAACTGATTACCTGTTATCTTCACTTAATGCTGACTGAGCTGTAACTGCCTGACTTCAAACACAGCCACCTGCCTGCCTTTGGTATATTTATACACAGAAAAACAAAAGGTTAGTGCAGCAAATGGAAAAAAAAACATTAAACCAACACAAAAGGAAAAAAAGAAAAAGCCACCACAGGACAGGTTCTGCTTTCAGCAGAGGGAGGACAACACATCTCAAATGGTCTCGAAATAGGCTAAAGCTGAGTTGATCTTACAATTATAGCGTAAACAATGCCTGGGTTGTGGTTATGTTGTTTGAAAAGAAAAGAAAAACCAAAAATCTCCAGAGACCTGTATCAACTTCTGTATGTTTAAGCCATACCCTTAAAAGTTCACTATTCACTCACAACGAGAAGTAGACAAACATGAAGATTCCAAGCGAACAGACACAGACCAGTCCAGTATTTAGTAATAGTTTAACTTTTGGAGTCTCTTCCAGCATTTGTAAACAAACAGTCTCTTCCTCGACCTCCCGAACCACTCTCTTGTTTACGTTTTTACTTTTAAAGCCACAGAACCAATCTATGAATTTCAAATGTCTCGCCCTGTCGTCAGTCTCCTCCTCGTGCTTTTTCTCCCCCATCAGGGCCGCCTGTCCGTTGGAATAACAATCCACGGGCGTCTCCACCTCGGAGTGGCTCACCGAGATCACCGGGTTGCTGTCATCCCTGCACGTGACCAGGAGGTTGATGTCCTCCGGCTTCACGCTTTTAATGTTCTCCTCCGACTTCCCGTTGGGAATGATGTGGTTGGCGTTCTCGTTGCACTTGAGGATGCTCTTCTCCTGCGCCTGGTACAGCTCCCCCTTGCCGGCGCTCTCCGGCGCGCCGCGCTTCCTCAGGGCCCAGAACGTGGTGGTCCTCACCTGCTCCTTGGTGGGCGGCGGCGTGAGCAGGCTCACCACGACCGTCACGGCCCCGGTGATCCAGAACAGGGCCGTGGCCACGTACATGTAATGGATGTTCTTGATGAAGCCGGGCCTGGTGTCCGGCTGGTCGCACTCGGGAGCGCGGTAGAAGAAGGCCAGGACCAGCCGGATGGCGCCCAGGACAAACCCGGCCATGCCGCCGTAGAAAGCGCCCTGCTCGTTGCAACGCTTCCAGAAGATGGCCATGAGGAACAGGGCGGCCACCGGCGGGGTCAGGTAGTCTGCGACCTCCTGGATGTACAGGTACATCTGCCCGCCCTGCATCTCCACGATGATGGGCACCCAGGCGATGCTGATCACCACCATGAAGGCCACGAACACCCTGCCCACGACCATGAGCTCCCGGGAGGTCGCGCTCTTCCGGATGAGTTTGTAGACGTCGAGCGTGAAGATGGTGCTGGCGCTGTTGAAGATGGAGTCCAGGTCGCTCATCAGGGCGGCGATCATCACGGCCATCATGAGCCCGCGCAGCCCCACGGGCACCAGGTTCATCACCAGGCGCGGGTAGGCGATGTTGGAGCAGCCGGCCCTGCTCCCGCACACCTGGAAGCAGTGCTCGGGGTTGATGCAGGCGATGTCGTCCACGAACAGGATGCGGGAGATCATCCCCGGCACCACGATGATGAACATGGGCAGCAGCTTCAAGAAGCCGGCCATGAGGGTGGAGCCTTTGGCATGAGCGATGTTTTTGGCGGCCAGAACTCTCTGCACTATGACTTGGTCAGCGCACCAGTACCACACCGAGGCCGGGGTCTGTCCCAGCAGAAATCCAGGCCACGGAATGTCTTCGTCCGTCGGCTCGCGCAGCATTTTGAGAGAGTCGGGCTTTGGGTTGACGTTGCAGGAGTTGGTGTTGGAGATGTTGTAGGTCAGGAGGATGGAGGTGATGTTTGGTGACGCCAGCATGTACCTCCTTTTCACTTCTTCAAACCCACCGACCTCCATGAGGCTTATGATCATGAGTGTGAGGGCCCCGACGATCATAAGCAGGGCTTGCAGGGTGTCCGTGTAGATGACGGCCACCAGCCCTCCGGTCACGGTCAGCAGCGCCGTCATTCCGATCAGCAGGATCACCGACAGGTAGAGGTTCCACCCTAGGGACTCTTGGATAAAAAGCGCCCCTGAATACAAGTCAACCGAGAGTTTGGTGAAGATATAAAGAATTAGAGACAACGCTGCAAAATAGATTTGAATCCTATGCCCTCCGAACCGCTTGGACAAGTATTCGGGCATGGTGTACACTCCCGACCGGATGTAGACTGGCACGAAGACCCATCCCAAAAGCTGCAAAAGCATTAAGGCGTTGAACTCCCACGCGCCTACGGCGAATCCGCTCGCCGCTCCAGATCCTGCGAGCCCAATGAAATGTTCACTTCCAATATTGCTCACAAACAACGAGGCCCCGATAGCTACCCAGGTCATAGAACGCCCTGCCAAAAAGTAGCCACTCACGGTGCTCCGATTGTTTTTCCACATGGCAAAGAAACCTATGCACATTACAAGCACGAAGTACAGGGCCACAATGGCAATGTCTGCTGGCTCCAAAGCAGCCCTCATTTTGTAACCAAAAAGCCTTCGCTGACGTCCACTTCTCGCCCCCCAGCCAACGTCTCTTAAGCACCACGTGAACCAGTTTTAACCAAAATCAACACAGCGGGTCAAATTCTTTGTCCCTTGGTTTGCTGTCCTGATGCTGGTGGCAGTGGTACATTTACTTTTCTCCGCTTCTCAAATTTGGGAACTTAGCACGCACTTTTAATCCACATTCCACAAGAGCATCAGCCTTAACTCAGTTGATGTAGGAGAAATTCTTAGTTGCAGCTAAGTTTAGTGAGGCCTACTGTACCAACCCTGCAAGGCAGCAAAGACAAAAGACAAAGATTGAATTAGAGAGGAATTTCATGAAGTAATGAGAAAAAATTTGAAGTGTAGTAAAACAAATCACTGAACACCACAGATTTTTCCCCCTTTATATTTCCTGCAATCCATAACAGACATCATTCAATATTTGTAGGGCTAAGTGGTAAAAGCCTTTTACAAGTCAACTTCAGTGGTTACAGGTACCTTCAGAGACGCAGCCATTCGGGAGGATTGAGTGACCCAAATTCCCCAGAGCACAGCAAGCAACAATACATTTTCTTTTTCTTTACTCCGGTGTCTCACAAGTCTCCTTCTCAAGCCACTAACCAGATCTTCCTCTTTCAAGCGATCTTAGGAAAATAAAATTAAAATAACCCAACAAATAACAATGGGTACGGAGCCCAAAGCTGGCTCAGCATTTCCTGTGCTGCACCCCCCAAATCCTGGGAGATCCTGGCACCACAGGAATGCACTTGAGACATCAGCTGGCTGCTAGAAAAATCAAAGTGAGGTCACAGCACTGTCAAAAAACAACATCCATTTCAAATCAGCTGGAGAATCAAGGTTATTCCGCAGGTTTCGAGGTGAGCTTGCTCCTGTCTGGGGTACAGATTATCACAGGGTTATTTTTTGCTTGGAAAGCTCTCCATACACATCCATGAGATCCAAGGGGAGAAAACAGCCCGTTCCAGCAAGTGGCAGAAGCAAAACTCCGCCTGATACCCCATTTTAGGGCCAGTGCCTTTGGATAGCCACACCTGGGGTTTTGTGGGAGCACCAGAGACACAGGAGGGAACTCTGGGTGGATTCTGGCAGCAGTCAAGCTGGGAGGATGCCAGGAAGAGCCGTTCCCAGCTTCCATTCCCATCCCAGCACGGACAGGTGGAAGGTATGGAGGCAAAGCTTTCCCTGACACGCTCTTCCCGAATTCCCAATCCCACCTGAGAGTCTCCCAAAGCACGGAGGGAAACAAAACTCATTTTGGCAAGCGGGACTGAAGCGCTGGAAGTGGAGGGAAGGGGACAACAAAGACTCGGTGGCAGAGGAAGGGGCACTGAGGAGCTGCACGGCGGCTCCCTCATGGATTTGGGATGTGCTCCTGTCTCCTGTTTATGCCGTGGGAGGTACCACAGAATCATGGAATGGTTTGGGATGGAGAGACCTTAAAGCTCATCCGGTGCCACCCCTGCCACGGCAGGGACACCTCCCACTGTCCCAGGCTGCTCCCAGCCCCAGTGTCCAGCCTGGCCTTGGGCACTGCCAGGGATCCAGGGGCAGCCACAGCTTCTCTGGGCACCCTGTGCCAGGGCCTCCCCACCCTCTACCAACCCAAACCTTCTAATGGGTTTAGAGAGAGCTGGACACGGGATTCTTCTACTTCCTACACCCGACGGCCATGGGAAGGGACAACCAAAGCAAAGAACAGGTTTAGTCCAAAGACCAGAACACAAACCTTTAGCAATAATGAGATTATTACAGAAGGTGAGGAACAGGGTCTGACTCCACTCCCCTTTCCCACCCACTGGTAAAGGCACAAAAAACCCAACACTGGGTCTTTTTTTTGGACCATAAAGTCTCACAAGTCCTACAAGCATCAGCTTCAGGCATCCCCTTCCAGTTCATTCTCTGGCACAAGGCTAAAGCTCCCATTTCCCCATTAATTAATGATTAATACAAACAGCCTGATAACATATTCTAATATTTGGTTGGTTTCTTGTTCAGCACCCCTACCATATAACTGGGTTTGTTTAAAGGGTCAATAAAACCATTTCAAATTCCAAGAGAGTTAAGGCTGAAAATGCACACGTTGTGTTGAAGGCAGCAGTGGTGCTGAGGTAAAAACGTGCAACTCCTCATAGATTTTAAAAATAGCTCCCAGCAAGCCACAACTTCGACCTTAAGGAGAAATCCACCATCGTGCCATTTGTATGATCCAGCTGTTTTTCAGGAGAAAAAAAAAAAAAAAAAATAATAAGGGGTCCCCCCCCAAGCACCACAAACCCACTTGAGAATAGAGATATTCCTTGTGCTGGAATAACAGCCAATAATGAGAGGCTAAGGAGACATGGCACAAAACGGACTGATTACAGCACTGGGCTAAATTTATCATCCCTCAGAAGCCTCAAACCACAGATGTATTTTCAATTCTTCCACAGAAGAATTCACATTTCTCCCCACCCGCAAATACAGGAGTAGTTAAATGGTCTAATAGCTTAATCCAACCCCAAATTATAAACACTTCACATGTGATGACGCAATCAGAGCCAAGTTTAATGGACTATTCTTAGTTTTAAGCACTTAGGAGCAACACTTTAATAGTGTTGTGTCTTTTGCTATATTCAGCTAAATTTTCAACTACATTATGTTTATACCAAAACTATAAATATTTGAAGGGAAAGGGAAGAAGAGATTTCACTGAGATCTGATAGGAAGAAAAACTGCTACAGAGAAAACCAGAAAAGCAGCAAGATAAAGAAATGGCAATAATCAATATTTTTAATGTTCTGTTGTCCTTCTCATTACTAACAAATGTTTGATATGAACTTGAGTTCACCCTCCACCATCCTCCCTGTAAGTTCATCAGTGACCTGTCAAAAATATCCTATAGAGCAATATGGAAAAATCCCAAAAATATCTGTTAAAACAAATTCTATTTGATACCAGAAGTATCAACCAGAGTGTTTCTATAAACAGGATGTTAACAGGGAATCTGTGGCTGCC
Source organism: Cnemophilus loriae (assembly GCA_013397755.1). Lineage (NCBI taxonomy): Eukaryota > Metazoa > Chordata > Aves > Passeriformes > Corvidae > Cnemophilus > Cnemophilus loriae. Next base: position 80,787 of record VZTF01004370.1, on the reverse strand, counting down.
CCTGGATCCCTGGAAGTGTCCAAGGCCAGGCTGGACAGGGCTTGGAGCACCGTGGGATGGTGGAAGGTGCCCCTGCCCTGGGGGTGGGACTGGACGAGCTTTAAGGTCCCTGGGAATCCAAACCTTCTGTAATTCCAGGATGCAGACTCTCTGACAAGTGTGTCACTACTAGATGCAGCTGCCCTCAAATAAATTGTGACATTCCTCAATTAAGTCACTTCAGCTCCGAGGGGCTCGTTCCAACCAAAATAAACAACAAGTGAAGTTCCTGGAGCGTTTTCCATAGGAAGATACAGCCAGACCACGCACCTGAAATAATCCAACTCCAGAGAGCTGAACCTGCCCTTTGTCACCAACACCTGAGGTTTTTTTGCAGGGCTCAGTTTGCCTGAGCTGGAAGGTGGAAAGTTTTCAGCAGCCACCACAAATTTGCTGCACTGTCACTAAATTACAGCGCTGAAGTAGCTTCTTGTACCAGTTTCTTAGACCTAATTCCAAAATAACCCTGGAACTTTTCTTCATTAGGAAAATGAGACTCGTCCCTCTGAACTTTCAGCAAGTTCTGACCTCAAGTCTTACAAAGGACTTTTGAGATGCCCCATGTGAGTTTAATCCTGAGTTATTAGAACAGTGAACATTGTGGCACTGACAGAGGGAAAAAAAAAGGCAGAAAGACAGTGCTGCTGCCAAGGACTGGGAATTTTCTTCCCTGAGGCTGTTTTCTGGCTGGATCATATCAAAGACACAAAACAATGTGCTTCCCTCTTGTCTGGAAATAGAGGCTGCAGCTCTGGTGAAACAATGCATATGTCTCTCCAACACCCAGCCTGTTCCTTAAGGGAAAAAAAAAAATCCCAAGCAAGTCCCTGAAGAGAGATTTCATAATGTGAAGCAGACCCAGGGTGGGATTTTGAGGAGAAATTTGTACAATTGTTTCTAAAGGAAAACTTTCTCCACAGTACTTCTCTAATAAAACGGGTGTTTAAAACATGCCAGAGTCCAACTGCTCCAGCTCTGAAGCCGCTATTTGTTCTCAGCTCCCTGGGCTTTCCGGCAGATGGGAAGTTCCTGAGCTGACTTTCCTTTTCTCCTCACCAATCCTGATGTTTCAAGGGTTAATTTGGGGATGCAAACGCCCACCTATCCCACAGGAGTGTCCACTGTTAGCAAATTAACTACTTTGTTCACAGATTTCCAAGTAGTTTCATGGAAACAACATTTTCCCTCTCCACCTTCAAGCATGAGTATTTGAACTCAGACCTGCAGCACTTCACCTACTGAACAGCTCTGCTGTGTGGAAGAAATCTGTCCAGATTGCCAGGATCACGGAAAATATTAACTCTCTGCCACAGAAAAATCAATAAATAACAGAAGTCTCGTGCCTTGAGCGGGGTCTGTGCAATGCCCAACCCTCTGAGCTGGTTTTCCAGACTCCTCACACTCCTGCCACGGACACACCAGAGAATTCCCACCTTGGGGAACACAAGGCAGCCTCAGGAAAAAAAAAAAACAACCTCTTTTGGGGAAAAAAAAAAAGAAAAAAAGGAGGAACAGCTTCATTCCATTTACTGCAGCACTCCAGAACACAAAAAAAGGAGCACTGGAGCTCTTCATGGAGTAAGTGATACATAAATTATGTAGCACATGCCCTTGAGGAAGCAGGGGCTATCCTTGGCAGCTGCTCAGCAGAGCCCTCAGCATCCAGGGCAGCAGTTCCAGGCTTTTCCCTGAAAACCAGGAGCTGGGGCAGAGGAATGTGCCAGGAACCCCCCTGGGACAGACGGGGAAGGCAGAAGTTGACCTGGAGCATCCAATAAATCACTCGAGCTGCTGGGGATGCCAGGCCAGACCTGAACTCAAGAGGCTGCAGCAGGACAGGGCCACATTTCCAGGTTAGCTGAGCCAAGCTGACTGAACCTGTCGGTCACACTCTGCATGGTCCCCACATCAACCTCCTGCTGGCCTGAGAACACAGGAGCCAACTCCATAAACCACCACGACCAAAAAAATCCAACCTGAGGTGCAAGGATCAAATCACTCACTCAAAGGACTTGTTATGAACACGTAATGAACTTTTGTTTTGGTCAGGAATCACTCCAGTTCTGGTCTTCTTTTTACTGCAGCATCCCAAAAAAGCAGCTTGTTCCAGCATGAATTCTTCTTGATTCTTGTCTACACAGCTGCTGAGGGAGACACGAGAGAAATAAGTAACCCCAGAGCAAGAGACACAGAGAACTCGCTGCGTTTGCCAGTCAGAAATGGGATGGACAGTGGACAATTACAGAGCAGAAACTGGAGTGATGCGAGGCCAACTGGAGCTCGAGGGCACTGGGACTGACACTGTTAGAGCAGGACATCATTTAGTTGTCATTTTTGGGGGTTTTTTAACCATTTCCCCCCCTCATCCCAAGCAAATACACCCAACCCAGTGTCCCACCAAGTCACAAATGAAGGAGGGGGAGAAGGCACAGGAAGGACACTTCAGCACTCTGTGGACACAGGAGAAACTCCAGCCTTGCAAAGCAAGAAAAGATGGATTTTTTCGGAATCTGCATCACCCTCCCCGAGCCGCTTCATGCCACTGCCTGTGACATTCACACTTGGCTGGCTCCCTTTGCCAAGAGCCAGTCCCCAGCACTCCAGCAGGGATAAGGAACTGATTTGCTTCCACTGCTCTTCCCAAAACTCCAAACACCTACAGGGCAAGCGGGGTAAGCTGGGGACAGAGGGAAGGAGACAAAAAAATCCCTTTTTATCTGTTAAAATACAAAGATACCAGAAAGAAATTCTGTCTTCTCCAGGCCTACCTAGACATGATGTAGCATCTTACCCAGGTCTTGAGATTAATCCATCAATTATCAAGTTAAAGAAAATAAGGAGTTAATAACTTCCTTTTCCCCTTGTCAGCCCGAAGAATTGGCTTATTTTTCCATGGGTGACAAATGTTATCTGGAGGAATTTCTCTATGGAAAGGAACTGGAAGGGAGGTTTGGAGTCCCCATCCCTGGAGGACTCCAAGGAAGGCCTGGAGGTGGCACTCAGTGCTCTGGGCTGGGGACAAGGTGGGCATCGAGCACAGCTGGGGCTGGATGGGCTGGGAGGGCTTTTCCAAGCTCAGGAATTCTGTGAAGGGAGCAGAAACTGCCAAGGAATCAGGCCTCTCTTCCCTGGGAAATCAGCAGAACCCTTCCTGCCTGGGCTGCAGCTCCAGCAGGGCCCTCCTGAGCTCAGTTTGCCACCACAAACCCCAGCCCTCAGCAAGGAAACCACAGAGAGGTGACGCTCGCCCCTCCCTGGGACACAGTTCTTTTCCACAGGAACTGAAAGCAAAAGGGGCAGAGACAACCCGGGAGCCACGTGGTCAACAGCAAAATCAAGGGCACCCCAGGGCAAAAAGCCAGACATTGTCAAGGAAGTGGGAAGGGGCTGGCAAAAACTGGAAGGTTCTGGCATCACACAGCACCAGGCAGGATCTCCCTGCCAGGTCATGGGAGGGGCAGAGGGACACAGTCCCAAGGCTCAAATCCCTTCTTTTGGCAACCTCAAATCCAGCAGCACAAACGTTCCAGTGCCATGGCAGGAATGAAGGAGATGAGGTACTCGGTCACCAGAGCAGCGGCAAGAGAATGGGTCAAACAAGCCTCAACAGCCAAGAATTTGATTTCTGGAGTGGATTTGGGACCACTTCAGTTCTCTGGATAAGGTTATCACCTTTTTAGAAACAAATATCAGAAGTGCTGCAAAAATCTCTGCCACTACTGAGGACGCCCTTTCCTTCAGCTGGAGGTTCAAAGATGTGAGGCAGCTGGTGGTGATCACCACTCAGCAGGAACTGGATAATCCCAGCCTAAAAAATGTGCTGCTTCATCCCATTTGAGGGGGATTTTGGCTGGGAGAGCACAGAAGTTACTTGGGAAATGAGAAAGAAGAAGCGGCAGTCCCCATGAAACTGGGCGAGATACCAGGAGGAAATTCTTCTTCAAATTTCTAGGAAGAACAACAACAACAAAAAAAACCCCAGACTCATTAAGCTTCTTTAGGACTTCCCCAAATTCCCATCACATTTATGGCTGCCCAGAATCTCTGGAAGAATACAAAGCATCACCAGGATTACTGACAGGTGAGACAGAAGTTCAGGATCATACATAATCCAAGAATTTGAGGCTCTCCAAGCTTGCCAGTCACCTGGGTGCTGTTGCAAGACTTCTGATCCTTCTTGGAGATTTCAAGACACCAAAACCAGAGTTCAATAAAATTCTGTTGGTTATAAAACAATTAATGCCAATTACCCAGCTTGGTGCACAGTATCTGTATTAAAAGCTACCAAACATTGATTTATTTTTTGAAAACACCAGCTCCACTGAACACATTCCTTCCCTGTATCCATCCTCTGCATGGAGCTGGCTTTTTATTATTCCTTGGATATTTGCAGGACTGAACACAGGGACTGGCTTGCAAGTGGACAAACCAGGATTAAAAAAAACCCCAGAATAACAGCTCTTATGCAGTTCCTCAATCCTACTTGAGGTTCATGACTCTCCTTTTACACCATCCACTTCCTTCCTGCCCTCCTCCTCACCAGAGGTGATGAATTTTCTGTAGAATCTCGTTTTTAGCACCAGTATTTGCACCAGTGCTCCACACAACAGGTCCTTCACACCTTGCCTGACTTTCCGCATATTTACTTCCAATTTTTCCTGGCCCACTTCTCCATAATTAGTGACATTTTGCATCTCTTTCTGTGTTTTTATTTTTCCCTAATTTCGTATTTTTATCAGCTCCTCAATGCACACTGGGGATATTCCTGCTGCTCCACCGGGCAGGAATTTTTCCAGGGAATAACCTGGTGCCCAGAGGTTCCGGCTGTGCTCAGGTAAGGGACACAGAGGGTGGGATATGAAGCTCCATCAAGCAACTGCTTCCACAGAAACAGCTCTTCCTTCATCCCAGATTTGCAGCTGGGGAGATGTGGGTGGCTGTGGCTCCAGGAATGATCAGCCTGCCGTGGATGGAGCCTGACAAACCATAGAACCATGGAATGGTTTGGGTTGGAGAGGGCCTTGAAGCCCATCCAGTGCCACCCCTGCCATGGGCAGGGACACCTCCCACTGTGCCAGGCTGCTCCAAGCTGGCCTTGGGCACTTCCAGGGATGGGGCAGCCACAGCTTCTCTGGGCAGAAAAAAAAAAAAGGGAAGATAAATTACTTGATAAACAATGACTCCCAAAGCAATTTTTGTGTGGCAATTTTGGTTCTGGGACAAGGGAAGTGGAGGAATCAGCTCCTGAAAGAATACACAGAGAAAACCAGAGGTTCCATCATTCCAAAGTACAGAACTGATGAAGGTTAGGAGACAGAAAACACAAACACACACGAGCTGAAGGAGCAGCTTCTGCTCAGTGTTACAGTGGACAACTTTTACAGGAGTCAGTCACGTTTCAGGGGTTTCCAACAATGCTGGTTTAGCACAAAAGGTTCTCCTGCCTTCTCTCCCAAGAGTTAAGGGACAGAATCTGCTCCGTGCTGAGTTTTACCAACACCTCCCTGTTCACAGCCACAGGGAACACGTCAGGAACAAATCCCAACCAGGAGGAAAGTGCTCATTGCTGAGGAGGTACCGGGGCAGCCCAGAGAAGTTTTAACTCAAAAGTTATGCCCCACTGCTGAAATCTTACCAGGGGCCTGCAAGAAACTGAAATTAGGCTTAAATTATTTTGTAAAAGCGAATAATCCTCTATGATCCTTCAGACCCAGGCACGTATCCCACACTTGGCAAAAATTCAGGCTCTTCCAAGACTGAAAATGTCAAATATCAGGCAAGAGGGTATCGTTCCCAAATGCTGTCTGCATCACACTCTTCAAAATCCAGCTCTTATGGAATGCTCAAGGCAGAAAACAAAAAGGTGACTCCTCCAGCAGAGTCAGTGCTGGATCTTGTTTTCTGATCCTGTCTTTTAGTTCCAAGGCTTTGGTCTCCTTTCCAGCACCACCCCCGACTCCAGGATCCCTCCCTGCCAGGCTGAAGAGCCTGTTCCAGCCTACTAAAAATGCCAGTGGGAACAGAGGAAAAAACTTCTGTGTAATTTTAACCTGCTCAGCTGGGATGAGGGGTGGGGAAGATGCACAATTCCACTGGAAGGGCAGGTGGTTCACCAGAAAGGAAATAAAATAAAATAAATAAAATAAAATAAGCCCAGTATCTTCCTGCTTCGTTCTCCCCCCCTCCTTCCTGGCAACTGAGACATCAAAAGCCCAATTGCTGCAGCTGCCTACACAGCAATTAAGTGGAATAGTCAAGATGTCAAGCAACACTACTGCCCATTTACTTTGGCTTTCCTGAAATAGCCAACAATCTCCACACGGCAGGTAGGGAATTTTGGAAACACAGCAACCCACTCCAAAAGCAACAAACAGCTGCAGAAGACAAGTCGTGTTGGGAGAATATGGCTGGAGAAATGAGAGCCCACATTCACTGCAGGATTATTATTATTATTATTTGGAGTGTCCAAGGCCAGGCTGGACAGGGCTTGGAGCAACCTGGGGTAGTGGAAGGTGTCCCTGCCATGTGGAAGAAGGTGATTTTTACGACCCCTTCCAACCCAAACCATTCTGGGATCTCAGAAATGGGTGGATGGGTCTCCTAGTCCAGGTACTTGCAGAAAAAAAGGTGATTAGGTTTTAGGTTATGACACTGCATATTTGAACTTTGTTACCGGTGAAGATGAGCACACTGCTAATAAAATATTGATAAATTTCCTCATTTTTAGTGGAATTCTCTGAGGTATTTACAAAGCGCCCAGTCAGTTCCAGTTACAAAGTGGTGCTGGTGGGGACAGGAGTCCCTGTGCTCTGCTCTGGGTGACAAGGTGGGGATCACTCAAAGGCTGGACTCCATCCTGGAGGTCTTTCCCAAGCTCAAGGACTGTGGGATTGCCCAGTGCCCTCGGCGGTCTGGCATTGCCACCCCACGGTCACTGCACAACAGCTCTGGAGGAGCAGGAAGCCATTTCCAGCTCTTATTTCCTTCCTTCCCTTTCCCCCTCACTTCCTTCCCCAGGCTCCCAGGGAGTTGGGGCAGGAAGGGGAAGCCTCCCTGCAGAGCTCTGCTCTCCCAGCCAGTGAGAGCTCCTGAGGATTCACTCCTGGGGATTCGCTGCCCTTCCCCGCTGAAAGCCCTGCCCTGCCACAATCCCCCCACTCAGAGCCAAAGATGGGAGAAAATCGGGAATCCTTAGAAACTCAGCTTTTGTTACAAACAGGGAATTCAGGCCATGGACAGCTGTGTCTTCATTTTGCACCTTCACCTCCAGCATGGCTGCAGGGCTTGGCCGGGGCTGCTGAGGGCAGGTAACGTTTGGTTTGCAAACACCCGGCCACTGCTGATAACAAATCTGCCACCAAGCTCCCCCAGCTCCCCTCAGCATTTGTTATTTCCATGCTGCAGCGTGGAAAGCAACACAACGGGCAAAGTGAATCATTTCAGCCCACTGTGCTCACACCTTGCTCTGCCCAAAGCGGCCCCTCCATAAACTCACATGCAGCAACACAAAGCCCTCACCCTCCAAATACACCACACAGTAGCGGGGGTTATTTATTTTGGGGTGCTTTTAGGGCTTTTATTGTTGTTTTCCTAAGAGTCACTAGCTGGGGGCTCTGCTGATGAAAGACTGTCTCTATACACAGAGAGTATATAAAATATCCTGGGTTTTAGTATATAAAAACACAGCGGTTTTAGTCCAAGTCCGTTACCTCTCACAGATCAGGACAGGGAAGGGCTGCTCAGCTTTGACTTCAGAATAAAATCCTGACTTTCTGTGGGAAGTACATGCAGACAAACCAGTGACAAAGGCTGGAAAGTGAAAGCAGTGCAAAGTGAAAGTTTTTCCTCGTGCCCTCACCGTTCCCAAAGCTCTTGGGTGTTGCGTTTTTAAGGCACAAAAGGAGAGCTGAAGATGCTCCGGAGTCTGCCAAGCCTGAGGAGAGCATCAGGCAGGACGGATGGGATGTGCTGGCCCCGGGACCCTCCCAACAGGCTCCAAACAGAATCCACATGCAGGGCAAGAACGGGAAAGGATCCCTGACTTGGACACGAGCAGGGCTAGGGAGCAACAGGGTTCAAACTAACAAAAACGAACTGGAGGGACTTATTCTGCCTGGATCTCTGAGAATGCCATGGGAACTATTAAAAGGAAGTTGTGGGTGGGGAAAACCCCACGGAAGCACCAAGTTTGCCTCTGAAGAGAGGCAGGAAAGTCTCCCAGGCTGAGGTTTGCACCAAGCTGCCAGGAAGCTCTGAGAAGTCCAGGACAAGCCCTAAAGCAGAGGAAAGCCAAGTGACAAGGGTTTGATTTTTTTTTTTTTGGAAGGCAGGGGAGCTGCCACAGGTGAGGAAGGACATCACAGACACCAAGAGAAGAGTCAGCACTTGCTCAGACAGCACCAGGACACGCAGCCACCACAGAGGGACACCACTGAGGGCAGGACAGGCAACACCTGCCCAGGTGCTGTCACCGGTGTGGAAAAGCAATGTCATTCATTCCTCTGTGCGTGATCTCCCCAGCTTCTACAGGAAGGAGTGGTAGAGTCGCTCCACTATTTCAGACTGGCTTATTAGCCCCATATTTTCACTCATTTAATTCAGTGTTACAGCCAGGATTATGCACAGCTTACAGGGGGTCATTAGAGCAACCCTCCCAGCCAAGATCCAGCAGCACCACGGAGCATAAAACCACTCGAGAAAATATTTCCAAGTGTTCTCATGGCACAGGAAAGGCAGGAGCAGCAAAATATTGGGACACGAAAAAGCACCCAGATCCGGTGTGCCGAAAACAGCACGAAAATAGCAGCACCTACAGACAGACTCTAAATTTTAGACTTACAACAAAAGGGTGGGTTAAAAACACCAGCACAAACTGAAACGTTTGGACAGAATCACAGAGCTTAAAAAAACCCCTTAAAGGTACATCCATGTGGAAAGAACATGCTGCAGAGTCCAACTTCAAAGAGGCAAAGGTTGCAGATGTTAAATCCCGAGTGCACTGATGCTCATTAGAAGCATCTCCCAGCTAAAAGCTTATCCCTACATCTCCGTGGTCAGATCCTAGAAACCAGAGAGCCTTTCCAGCAGAGAGCACTCCATGGCATTCTCTCCGAGAAGTCAGTTTATTCCTGCCTCGGTATTATGGCAGATTTGCTACGCTTGCTGTCCTGCCCTGCATTCTGAGCGCCTGCCCGGCTTAAAGCATCTCCCACATCAACAGCACAGCTACAAAAAGCATCTCTGCCTCATCCACCCATGGGGAGAGGTGTGGGAAGGAACAAAAAAAATTCGGACAAAAATTGTATGTTGACAAGCAAGTGGAAAAGCAGCGTTTTTTGCCCGGGTGAGCTGGTGCAGCAATGTCACCCGGCTCTCTCCCTTCTGCGGTGTTTCTCCACTAGAGGACCCAGGTGAGGTGTCTCTAGTACGGCTTCTGCAGCTAAACCACGGGGAAAAATATATTAAGGGGAAAAAAAAAAAAAAAAAGCCAGCCCCGACATGTGGATGGTCCATGTAAAATGAATGGAAATGTACTAGTGCATGCGGCACACCAGACGTGCTCCCGTAATTCCCAAAAAACCACGGCCACGCTGCCGAGCTGCTGCTGCTCGGTGGGAAGCGGGGCTGGTGGGAATGAAGGGTAAATCCCAGAGTATCCACGCCGGGCTGGATCAGAGGGCTCCAGCCCAGCGCAAGTGCTGCTACATTCCAACACCAGCACTGCATATTAAGCTGGAAAGTAGCAGATAAACAAAGGCTATAGAAGGTACTAGAGAAGGGCCAGTATCAGCTGTTATTTACCAAGTAAACCTCCCATCCACACGGAGATGTCCCTATTTTATTATTATTTTTACGCACACACATCCCCCGTTCCCCCCCCCCACCCTTCCCCCACGTATTGACTCAGCTCCTGCCGAATGGGAAGAGCATCATTTAACCGAGCTCTGTTATCACCGCGCTGCCAAAAAACAGCGGCAACGGCTGCTGCCACCCCCAGCGCCCCTTCCCGGGGGCGATACGGCCCAGCCTATCGGCCCCGCTCAGCTGGTGTGGGCAAAACCCCATCTCCTTGGCACTTCCCTGGCACACGGGGGGGAAAGGTGGCACCCCGCGGTTGGGAGCTGGCTGGAGCGAATCCTTGCTTTTCCCCCTTTTCCCTCGCCCCGAGGCTGCCCGGAGCCGAGGGGGTGCCCGGTGATGCCAGCGCAGGTGCGGGGAGGGGGATGGAAAGCGCTGGTGCTGCAGAGGGAGAGGGGGATGCGCTGGCAGGGGCACGGGAAGGGCCGGGTTCACCTGCTCCAGGCACGGAGGGAGGGGATGGGCAAGGCAAACCGCATCTCTGTCGCTCGGAAAGCGTGGGATCTGCTTACCTGCGGACAGGAGGGGAGGGGGAGAGGGGACTGCGGCTCGGGGGGAGCACCTCAGCCAAGTCTCCGAGGGCGCGGGC
>VZTF01004370.1:53761-69691 GCA_013397755.1 Cnemophilus loriae | reverse complement strand
AATGGCTCGGGTGGGGCGGGACACGGCGAATCGTCCCGCTCAGCCCCCTGCCGTGGGCACGGACACCTCCCACGGGGCCAGGTTGCTCCGAGCCCCGGCCACCCTGGTCCCTTCCGGAACCTTCCTCATCCTCAGGACACCTCAATGCACCCCCAGGACTTGGCCGTTCTCAGAGCTCCTCAGTGCACGGCCAGGACCTTCTCCATCTTCAGGGTCCTTCAGTGCACCCCCAGAACCTCTCCATGCTCAGAGCACCCCGGTGCAGGCACAGCACCTTCTGCATCCTCGGGGTACCCCCAGAACTTCTCCATCCTCAGAACTCCCCAATACACAGCCAGGACAGTCCTGATTCTCAGAGCACCTCAGAGCCCCCCCAGGACCTTCCCTATCCTCAGAGCACCGCCAGGACCTTCCCCATCCTCAGGGTACCCCCAGAACTTCTTCATCCTCAGAACTCCCCAATACACAGCCAGGACAGTCCTGATTCTCAGAGCACCTCAGAGCACCCCCAGGACCTTCCCTATCCTCAGAGCACCGCCAGAACTCCATCCTCAGAACTCCCCAATGCACACCAGGACCTCCTCCATCCTCAGCGCACCCCCAGAACTTCTCCATTCTCAAAGCACTTCAATGTACCCCCGGGTCCTTCCCCACCCTCAGAGCACCCCCAGGACCTTCCACATCCTCAGAGCTCCTCAGGGCACCCCCAGGTCCTTCCCCACCCTCAGAGCACCCCCAGTCACAGCCATGGGGTGAGCGGCTCTCGGCTGGATGTGCCCAGGTCTGGAGGCCCGAGGAACAGCAGGGTGGAGGTGAAGCTGCGGTTCTGGCCTTGGTGCCCGAGTCCTCCCGGCGAGGGAGGTTCTGGACACGCATTTGCCAGCCTGGCACGCACCCCTGGCGTGGTGCTCACGTGCAGCCACCAAGGTCAGTGACACAGATACCTCCGGCTGCGGCACATCCGACACCGGCGTCCAGCTGGGCTGCGCTGGAAGCTGCGGCCGCTCGCTCCCACTAAAGAAGGCATTTGATGGGCCCGGGGGTTTGTTTGAACACGCTTTGTCTTGTCCACAGCAGAGACTCGTCCCTCCCTTCCCTCACACAGGTGCCCGACAGTCTGGCTTTGAGGAGAGACAAATTTCTGCCCAAGCTGTTGAAGCCCTCGTTGCTTGGTCCTGTCCTCAGGAAAGAGGGGTGAGAGAGCAGCCCCACCGTGCCCAAGGGGAAGCAGAGAAAGCGGCAGATCTCAAGATTAAAAACCTTTAATGAAATACCACTGGAATCCCAGCCCCAGCCCACCCACAGAGGCCTCAACACCTCCCCTGGGAGCCCCAGCTGTGCCCTTTCCATAGCCAGGGTCGTTTGCTTTTGCTCTGCCTGCACAGGGACGATGCCACGGATCCTGAGGGCAGGTATGGAAATGGAAAACTTCTCCCAGCACTTTCCAGCAGGACCTGCAGCTCAGCCAGCCCCGGTACTGCTGTGGGCCTTCCTCGTCTCAGGCACGCGTGAGCTCCCCGTGGTTCCCAACACATCCTGTGCCCTCCAGGCACGAGGGCTGTGGGAGTCCTGGGAGCTGTTTTGGGTACTGCTACAAGACAAATTGCCTGTGCAGAAGTGTTTACAGGTATTCCCAAGCTCCCACCTCTCCGTGCTCAGGCAGTAATTGCCAGGCAGCTGACAGGGAGAATTTACTGCCTGTCGGTGCTCACAATGCAAACTCTCCCTGGGTTTGCTTCCCTTTACTTTGCTTCCCTGTTTGTTCTTTAATACAGTGTTGTCTGGCCTGAGCTTCTTCCTGATTCTGAGCATGTGCCTGGCAAGTTCAGGAGGAAATCCAGGTGAGGTGGGAATGCTCAGGTATCCCTGCCATTCCCACATCAGCCATTCCCACCCTGCAGGTGCTCCTTGCACAGCCACAGGTGACCCATGATGTTCTCTTTGTCACATTTGGAGCTGTCACATTTTGGCCAGGGGCAGAAAGGAGTGGGGAGAGCTCTAATTCCCAGTTCTCCCAATGCTCTACCTCCTTCAAATGCTCCTCTGGCAGAAGAAAAGGAAATATTCAGTCCCTGTCCCTGTTGTCTTTGCAGTGCTGCTTTCAAATGCCAATACTGGATTCCCAGTTGGATATAAATTTACAGTCACTGTTCATTCTCACTTCTGACTCCATTCCACGTGGAATCTCCCTAAATACACATCTGCATGTGGCCAACTCCCCCCCTTTTTGGGAATCCCCCCCCAGCTGTATTTAAAGCTGTCACAAGATCCCCCAAACATCAGCCTGAGCCTGAGTCCACTTTTGTCTGTGATGGGTCTTGCTCCTGGCAGAAACACTTGATCCTGAGACCTCATAAACCCCTTCCCACGTGGATGTTTGATATCCCTGGAATGAGATCTGGGTGCCTGAGGATCTCTCATGCACATCAGCAATGCAGGTGGTGACTACACCTGTCTGAGTGTCACATGTGTGAGGGCATCTTGTGGAGCACCCCAGAATCCCAGAGTCATCAGGAATGTGGGAAGAGCCCTTCAGGATCACCCAGTGCCACCCCAGCAGCACCAGCATCACCCCAAACCCTGTCCCCAAGGGCCACATCCAGACTGCTCCTGAACACTCCCACAGACAGTGACTCCAAACCTCCCTGGGCAGCTCATTCCAAAAAATATATTCCAAAAATATTGGTTTCAGTTCCAATCTGAAACTCTTTTGGTGCAACTTGAGGCCATTTCCTCTCCTCCTGTCCCTTGGGACACGGCAGCAGAGCCCGACCCCCCCGGCTGCCCCCTCCTGTCAGGGAGTTGTGCAGAGCCACAAGGTCCCCCCTGAGCCTCCTTTTCTCCAGGCTCAGCCCCTTTCCCAGCTCCCTCAGCCGCTCCTGGGGCTCCAGCCCCTTCCCAGCTCTGTTCCCTGCCCTAGACATGCTCCAGCCCTGCCAGCCCTGCCAGCCGTGCCCACTCCTGCTCTGTCCATCCCTTTATGGAAGCTTCAGGTGATTCCCAGACCTTTCACCACTGATCTAAGGTGTCCACCAGGTCCAAGTTACCTTGAATCTCACAAGCTTGGTTTTTTCCTCCAAAAGCATCCAAAGACTGTAGGAAATTTAATATTTAAAAGCACAGGGTTAGAAAGGAAGGTCTGAACAACAAGTGGTGGCCATGCCCTGAATACTCAGTAAGGAAATAAAAACTCCCCTAATAGAGATTTTATTTACTTTTTTTAGGTAATAAGTGTCATGCAAAATGTCCTGAGTTTTTCATGCTGGAATTTGGGCAAACCATCCTCTCTGCATCCTGGTGTCTTTCCCATGTGCCCCTATCCCAGAGAGCAGCACAGTCAGCATGGATGAATAATTTCACTCTTAATAAATCACTCTTTGTAATAAAGCACAGGATAAAAAGATGTCCTCATGCATTCCATATACAGATGCAAATACAGGTTTTCTTTGGAAAAGATGTTGGGAATGTTTGAGGGTTGTAGCAAAGTGGGGCTCTGCTCCCAGGGAACAGGGACAGGAGGAGAGGGAACGGCCTCAGGCTGGGCCGGGGGAGGCTCAGGTTGGGCACCAGGAGGAATTTCTCCCTGGACAGAGAGGTCAGGCCTTGGCAGGGGCTGCTCAGGTTGGACTCCATGATCTGGGAGAGCTTTTCCAACCTCAGTGATTCCGGGATTCTATGAAAAAATGTCCTGTAATACCTCCGAGGCTCCTGACAAAGAAGCTGGCCCAGCTGGGCTGGGTTAAGGGGGAAAATGAAAGAAAAAACCCACCACTTTTAAAAGCTCAAAATCACCATTCAGAGCCTCTCTAACCACAGCTATTTTGGGTTTTAGTAATCTCTTGATTAGGCTGGACTAAACCTCATTTTGCACCAGGTCCTCTGTGCACGACAGAAAGCCAATTCTCTCATCTTATTAAAAACTTTAATTTCTACCTATGACATGTCGCTCAATATCAAAATAAAATCAAAATTAATCACAGGTTTAGGACTTGGATGTTGGTTATCTCCAGCTCCAGATGAGGAGAGATTTCTGGAGGTGTTGGTGGAAAACAGGGATTGCCTGTGGAAAGAGGATTTGCCCTGCCAGGTGAGGTTTTGTTTGCCTGGGTCTAGGCAGGGGTGGAGGACAGGTGCAGGCCTGCTCTCCCTGATATTTCCTCACCTTCTCCAAGAGGTTTGTCCATAAACACCACACATTTCAGGTGGTTTTAGGATTTAGGACTAGGATCTAATGAGAGAATGTAAAAGAGAGGGAAGAAGGAAAGAGAGGAGAATAGACGGGAAAAGACTGGGATGAAGAAAGGGTGGATTTGAAGATGATTAGGACAGGGAAAGATGGGGTAGTAGGAAGATGAATGAGCTAAAAGATAACAGGAAAAATCATGGATTTTTGTGTCCAGAGGAGGCACCAGGATGAGCAGAGGGATGGAGCAGCTCTGCTGGGAGGAAAGGCTGGCACAGCTGGGATTGTTCAGCCTGGAGAGGAGAAGCTTTGGGGTGAGCTCAGTGTGGCCTTGCAGGGCCTGAAGGAGCCACAGGAAACCTGGAGAGAGACAATTCCCAAGGGCTGGAGGGCCAGGACACAGGGAATGGCTTCCCAGTGCCCAGGGCAGGGCTGGATGGGATTTTGGGCAGGAATTGTTCCCTGGCAGGGTGGGGAGGCCCTGGCACAGGGTGCCCAGAGCAGCTGTGGCTGCCCCTGGATCCCTGGCAGTGCCCAAGGCCAGGCTGGACACTGGGGCTTGGAGCAGCCTGGGACAGTGGGAGGTGTCCCTGGCAACCCAAACCATTCCATGGATGGGTTTTAAGGTCCCTTCCAACCCAAACCATTCCATGGATCTGGGATCTTTCTTGTCAGCTCCTTCAGGCATTTCCTTTAGGTCATCCCAAAGCTTCTCCTCTCCAGGCTGAACAATCCCAGCTGTGCCAGCCTTTCCTCCCAGCAGAGCTGCTCCATCCCTCTGACCATCCTGGAGCCTCCTCTGGAATTGCTCCAGCAGCTCCCTGTCCATCTGCCACAATATGATTCTGCACGCGATGGAAGGAGTTCGGATTCTTTTCGCTGTTTACTTTTCAAAAAGCTGCATAATTGCACACATCCAATCTGCTTTAAATGAGGGCTAGGTTGCAAAATCAATACCACATAATGAGGAGCGTTATTTCTCCTTCCTCTCCTTTGCATCTGCATATGCAAAGTAGATAATTGCCTACTTTTCTTTTCCATGGGCTCTGTGCCACATTTATTTTTCAGGGTGGAGCCACTCTGGAGCTGTGTCAGGATGACATATTGGAGGAGGCTGCTGTCTCCAGAAGTTTTTCCACATTTGTTTCAGCAGACAGAAGATGAGCAGTAAATTTGCAGGGGATCATGTGGAAAAGGACGAGCTCTTGGGTTTAAACCAGCTGGGATGTGCCTTAGGAAGGGATAGAATCCCTCCTCCCCTACTTGGGCGAGGCTGCACAAGTCAGTTAAACCACACTTCTTGCAGGTGGCCATGAATTTCACCCTCCCAGTTTCTGAGTGTCTGAATTGACATTTTGTGGTCTCATTTGCAGAAGTGCTGAATGATCCCAGATGGAATCAATTCAATTGGTGCTACACATGTGAAGTGCTCTGAATGAGGAACGCAGCAACTTCTTGAAATATTCACTTGAACTCTTCACTGTCTCAAAGTGAGGAACCAGAATCTAAAGAACCTTCAACTGGAGGTAATTCCAGCCCATCCCAAACCCATCACACCCAAGAGGAAACAAAATGTGTTTATGGCTGACTGTTCTTTTCTATGGAAAGGGGAGCAAGGGGCATCTCCTGCTGTTTATCCTGATATCCCAAAAGTGTCCTGTCCACCAAAAACCTAAACTCAGGATGGTCAGGAAAGTTGTTGTGACTCCCCTGTCCCTCTCACCCTTCTCCTGAGTGTTAATGGCTCTGCCAGGTGAGACCAGGAGTCTCCAAAATTCCTGACGGGAGGGGGTAGCCGGGGGAGTCGGGCTCTGCTCCCAGGGAACAGGGACAGGAGGAGAGGGAACGGCCTCAGGCTGGGCCAGGGGAGGTTTAGATTGGATATTAGGGAAAATTTCTTCCTGGAAAGGGTGGTCAGGCCTTGGCAGGGGCTGCCCAGGGAGGTTTGGAGTGCCCATCCCTGGAGGTGCCCAAGGAAGGCCTGGAGGTGGCACTCAGTGCTCTGGGCTGGGGACAAGGTGGGCACCGGGCACAGCTGGGACTGGATGGGCTGGGAGGGCTTTTCCAGCCTCAGGGATCCTGGGATTCTGGGAAATATGGCTTGGGTGGTGGTGGTGGGAATGGCTGTGGAGGGATCTGGGGCTCTGACAGGGCCCAGTTCTTCCAGTGAAAGCTCTGGCACCCTGGGAATTAAGGTGTGGTTTGGGAGGGGGGACTCAGCTGGGTTATCCCCAAATGCTGAGTGCCAGGAGAGCCTGGGGGAAAAAGAAGGAGAAATGGCTGAACTAAGAAAAGCTTTGAACTGGGAGAGAGGCAGGCCAGTGATAGAGTCCAAAAGTAGTTGTAACAAATTGTAGTTTATGAGGAATACAAGATAAGATTAGAGAGATGCAAAATGAGATTAGATGGGATATTGGGCAGGAATTGTTCCCTGGCAGGGTGGGGAGGCCGTGGCACAGGGTGCCCAGAGAAGCTGTGGCTGCCCCTGGATCCCTGGCAGTGCCCAAGGCCAGGCTGGATGTGGAACCTGGTGGAAGGTTCCCTGTCTGTGGCAGGGGGTGGGGCTGGATGGGCTTTAAGATCCCTCCAACCCAAACCATTCCATGATTCCCTGATGAGGAAACAGCTCTAAAAGCACAAGCAGGCAGAGGGAGACTCTGGGAGAAGCTGCAGAGCCACCACGGGCACACCTTCGGTTCCTGTGCCCCATCTTCAGGCCACAACTTGATTAAATCCCAATCAGTGGCTCATTAACTCTCCAGTGTGAGCAGGCACTCCAGGAAAGTGGGGACAGCAATAAAAGCAGAAGGCTGTAAGAGTGAAAACGAATAAAATCGATGTAATTAGCAAAGGAAAGAGAAAGTTCCTTTAGGAGTTCGAGCAGGATAGCAGTGAAAAACGGGTCTGCTCTTCCACGGGGATGGCAGGATGTGAAGAGGTGACACAGGGAATGCCAGAATGACTGATGGCTTTTTCTGCTCGCTCCTCAGCAAGGAGAATGAACAATGGTCCACTGAGTAACCACGAAGAACAGGGAGAACAGAGCAGAACATTTCAGCGAGTTGGGGTTTTTCCAGTCAGCCAGACCTGGCAGAAACCAGCTGAGAGGACGTGGAGGACTGGTTGAATCCTAGAGGAATCCACAGGGAATCCTTCCCCACACCTGGAGAAGGGAAGAGCAGGGACAGGTGCTGCAATCACCTGGAAAAAAAACCAGCTTGGGGAATGTCAGAGGAGAAAACAGCCCAACTTGAATTCCTGGAAATTTCTGGAAACAAATAACGAAACAAAGTTTTCTTTTGTGCATGGGAAATAATGAAATGATAAGTGGAGGCCAAGAATGATTTGCCAGGAACAAATCCTGCCGAGCCAGGCTCATTTCCTCCCCTGACAAGTAGCAGCTCTTATGGACAATAGATATTGCATATCTTGACTGGAGCGACGCTTTCAGCACAGCCTCCGCCGAGGGAACTAAAATGAAACCATTGTAAGGTGGACTCAGCTGTTTGAAACATCAAAAACCCTCCAAGAGGGATTGTTGTTCGTGTGGAAAAATTATGGAAAGCATTTTTGCACATGCTCTGCCCGGGGGTTTGTGCCATTCCTTGTTTTCCTTGTGTTTTGGAGGATGAAGGATGGAGTGGGAAAGTTCTCCCAGGATTAACATCTTGATCCTTGGAGAAATGGTGTGAAAACAGCATGATTCAGTGCAGGTGTAAACTCAGTTTTAGATAAGACTAAACCCCCAAGTGGAAGGAGCCATCAAGGCAAAAAACCTGGACAAAAATCCGTGAGGATTTTGAAAGAGCTTAAGCTCCCTGAGAATTAACAACGGGGTGGGAAAGCAAGGATTGTCCTGAAATGTCTAAATGGGCTGGTTGGGATGCGTGGAATAATTCCTGCACTCCCACTCAGTCCTGGGGAGGTCTGAAAGTGAAAAATGAATGATTCTCTTTGGTCGCTGAACTCGAGAAACCCCAGCGTGGTCTCCAACTTCCTCACGAGGCCAATTAGGGAAAGTCCTGAGAGCACAAAAAGGTGCTAAAAGTCTGTAAAAAAGCTGACCCTGGAGGGAAATTTCGAAAAACTGGGTTTGGTTGTTTCAATCTAGAGAAAATAGGACAGAGAAGAAACACGATGAGAGTCTTCAAATATGTACCAGGTAGAAGGCAGCAGGAAACTCTCAGTGCTTAGAGGGGAGCAGGCAGCTTAAACAACATCCAGAATTACAGTTTCTGCTGGATAGAAGGAAAAACTTCCCAGTTAGGGAGTCAAGGAAGCCTTGGAGGGCACTGAGGGGGTTAAATGCAGCTAGAAAAAGCATTGCTGATTATTGGTGTGTTGGCGAAGCCCCAGGGGAAGAAGCTTTGAGGTAAATGCACCCAAAAAGTTGCAGAAATGGATTTGAAAGGCTCAGGTGACATCTGGAGCTGGAGACATCCCGAGGGTGCTGTCCGTGGGTGAAGCATCTCTCAGCTCCCAGGAAGTTCTTTCCAGCAACCTCAAAGCAGGAAAAAAAAAGAAAAATCATCTCTGACATGCAAACATTGAAAGGCTTCTGAGCCCCAGATCATTTATTGAGGTCTCTTTGTGCCTTCAGTGATTGTAAACAGACACAGACGGTGCCAGAAGGGCCGAATTTCTGCTTCAGTGGTTTCCTGCCACAGGTGAGAAAAAGGATGTTAAGCTTTGTTGGTATCTTGTGCGAAATAAATAAATAAAAATAGAGAAATAAATGAATAAATCAAGGCAGGCTCCATCCTGTGCATTTCTGGCAAGAGGAGCCTGCAATCCCATCACCTGGGAGACAGCCGGGGACTGGCACCGCTGCTTTGCCAGGGGAATGAGAGGTTTTGTCAGGAACCTGAGGGATGGCTTTGGTTGGATCCCTCTGCAAACATCTGGGAGCCCTCAGCCCTGGCCTTGTCCCAGAGCCAAGGCAAGAAAATGAGAAGCAGCAGAGGTACAAAGAGCTGGGGAAGGGGCTGGAGCCCAAGGAGCAGCTGAGGGAGCTGGGAAAGGGGCTGAGCCTGGAGAAAAGGAGGCTCAGGGGGGACTTTCCCAGGGAATAAGGGCCGGGATGAGAGGGAACGGCCTCAGGCTGGGCCAGGGGAGGCTCAGGGTGGACACCAGGAGGAATTTCCCCATGGAAAGGGTGGTCAGGCCTTGGCAGGGGCTGCCCAGGGAGGTTTGGAGTCCCCATCCCTGGAGGTGTCACCTGGAGGTGGCACTCAGAGCTCTGGGCTGGGGACAAGGTGGGCACCGGGCACAGCTGGGACTGGATGGGCTGGGAGGGCTTTTCCAGCCCCAGGGATTCCAGGATTCTCTAATTCTGGGAAATTGGCTGATTTGCCACTTCAGCTCCTTCCTGAGGAGGTTCTGAGGTTGTGCTGAGCAATCCTCCCAGTGCTGGGGAAGTGATAATGGAATTCCGCGCAATTAAAACGACGCCTCCCCCACGAAGCCTCCCCCTGCTTTTCCAGCTGTTTGTCCTCCTCTCTGGGCAGGAATTTGCTGCTAATAAATTGTGTTGTGCAAATAGAATATCACAAACCAACTGATCCAATTTAATCAAGTTTAAACCCACATTTGCTCTGAGGAATCTCTAACCCAGATTAATTTAGAGGAGTGATGAGGTTTGATCCCTTCACCCTTAGAAATCACACAGGCAAAAGTCACGTTGCTGTTTGTAGTGCTGATATCCTGCAGACATGCTCAGAATCTGGTAAATACATGAGAAAAGCAGAAAAAGAATCAAGGAAAATGATTGCTCCCTGGTTCCAGAGGAGCCCACCTGTCTCCCGCTCTTCCCAAATTCCAGTTTATTAAAGTGGAGAATCAGCCAGGCTCTGTCTCTCCCTTTCTTACACAGACAACAATTCCTGCACCAGGTTTTCCTGGACATTCATTCTTTTTCCATTCAAAAATCCTTTTTCCATATGAGAAGTGTGTCTGCGCAGCAAATGCAGATTTCAGGCGTTTCTTCAGCATTTTCAGGTCTTGGAAAATCCTGCTGGAATTGTGACTTTGCTCCAGCTCTCATGGAGCTGCAGGACCCTCTGTGCTCCGGGCACAGCAAGCCTGGTGCTTCCAGGAGTTGATTCCCTGTGCAGGACTTCTGATGGAACAGGAAATGTTTGGATTTCCATTTGAACACTGACTCCATCTAAAGATTCCATGATCTAGAATGTGCTCAAGTGGTTTTGTCCAAGAAATCCTCAGGAAAAAGCAAAAAGCCTCCGTAGGGCACTGTGGAGGTGTTGGAAATACTCAATAAATGAGAAATCCTGGAAACACGAAGTTGGAAGAGACCTTCAGGATCATCCAGTCCACCCAGCACCACCCACCTGGAGAAGAGTGACAGATCCCACATCACTGATTCCACAGGATTCAGGAATTCTCTCTTGGAATGACACAGAGAGGATTCATCAAGCACCTTCTTTGTTGCTGCCAGGCAGAGAAAAATCATCCTGGGGGCAAGAAAAGGCCCTGCTCTTAGTCTTGGTTTCTTTATTGCACAGTGACAATTTAAAATTAATAATTTAAAATTTCAAATGACAAACAGGATCCCATGTTTTTCCCCAAATCAGTGGACAGAGCTCACTGGAGTCACACTCCAAAGGAATTTAGTCCTTTATTAATATATTAAGGAAACTGTTTGGTGCAATGCAAATAATTTCAAATCTTTTGGATAATCCAGTTATTCCTGCACGTGCAGCCTGCAGCAGACGCCATAAAATATAATCAGAAGCCTCAAATTCAGTTTGTGCTGATGATTAATGCAGGTGTTAATTCCTCCAATTAGCATTTGTGCAAAGTTACTCTGCTTTACAAAGATCAGGAGCTTACAGGTGTTGGGTGTCACTGATAACATCGACCTGGGGGATTAAATCACCTGGGAATTCGAGAGGCTTTAAGAATTTAATCACAGTTTTTCTCAAACTATCCTGAAATTTCTGGTAATTGGTGTTCCTGCCTGGATGGGAATTCAGTAGTGAAATGGTTTTTAGAGAGGGCTTCAAACCCCCCCAGCCACCCAGGCTTCCAAACTGAAAGTAAAAACCAGGAGATTTGGCTGAACCCCCCCCAGATGTGGAAGATTTGGGGGTTTTGGGGTTCAGGACTGAGGGCAGAGCTCAGCAGGGGCTGCAGCTCCTCCAGAGGGGCATCTCCAGTCTGGGAGCAGGGACAGTGCCCTGATGGCACCTGAGCTTTTCCATGAATTTGCAGGGAGTTTCCTCAGGGCAGTGCAGGAAACAGCTCGGGCTCATCTGGGAGAGGGAGGAAGCTCCAGCTCAGCGTGAGGTTTTTATTCACAGAGAAGTAACAAAGGCAAGGCCTTGGAAGAAAACCCCGCAGGCAGGAAAATGTGAATGGATAGAAATCAACATCAAGGGATCACAGAACAATTTGGGTTGGGAGGGGCCTTAAAGCCCATCCAGTGCCACCCCTGCCATGGGCAGGGACACCTTCCACTGTCCCAGGCTGCTCCCAGCCCCAGTGTCCAGCCTGGCCTTGGGCACTGCCAGGGATCCAGGGGCAGCCACAGCTTCTCTGGGCACCCTGTGCCAGGGCTCAGCTCTTTCTGCCACACATGGAATAAAAACTCAGAAACCTCTCTCAGGATCTCAACCTCAAAAAAAAAAAATCCTCAAAATTATACAGCCAACAAGGGAGAGCTCAGAGCCCCTTCCAGAGCCTAAAAGGGCTCCAAGAGAGCTGGAGAGGGACTGGGGACAAGGGCTGGAGGGACAGGACACAGGGAATGGCTTCCCAGTGCCAGAGGGCAGGGCTGGATGGGATCTTGGGCAGGAATTGTTCCCTGGGAGGGTGGGCAGGCCCTGGCACAGGGTGCCCAAAGAAGCTGTGGCTGCCCCTGGATCCCTGGCAGTGCCCAAGGCCAGGCTGGACACGGGGGCTGGGAGCAGCCTGGGACAGTGGAAGGTGTCCCTGCCCATGGCAGGGGGGGCACTGGATGAGCTTTGAGGGCTCTTTCAACCCAAACCATTCCATGACCATACAATTCCAACAGATGAAAACAATTTCCAGCATCATTTCTTATTGACACCGACCCGTGTCCAGAACCTCTCACTTCTTAACTTCCAAGAAAATCAGGATTCCCTTTCCATTTGCAGCCCTGCTGGCTCTGCTGTGCCATTTAACACCCAATTTACCAGCCCAGCAGGCGTGGCAGGAGCAGGGGGTGCTGAGCCTGAGTTCCCAAGCGCAGCGAGTCAGGGCAGGCCCAGCCTGGCAGCAAAGCCCAGCTCTGCCAGGCGTGTCCTTGTGTGTCCCTGTGTCCAAGCACTCCCAGCCCGCTGCCCAGCAAAGGACAACAGGAGGGGAGGCACGGGGGGGATTGTTGGCGTGTCTATGCAGGGCTGGATGATCCTGTGGGTCCCTTCCAGGATATTGTTGCTCCTGTGATTCCCTTTGTGAGGTACCACAAAGATCCTCAGCAGTGCATCCAGTTAAAATACGGATTTTCCGACTTGTTTCAGCTGCCACAATAATGTCTGGAAAACTTCCAACCCTTTTTTTAAGTGGAAGCTGATCCACCTGACGCTGGCACTTGCAATGAGTGCAGGACAATTATGGTCCTGATGGTACCAAAAGTGAGGTGAAGCAGAACAGAACGTGGTGTGTTGTATCAGCAAAACGTGGGGATTTCTCTCCCAAATTTTAGATTAGCTAAAACACAGAACAATTCCTGCAGCAAATCCATCTGGAAAACAACCTGTGGAAAAAACAGCAACGGTTGCAGGACAGTGGGAAGTGAAAGAGCCCCTTGCAGAGATGCTGGGAGTGCTGATACCCCAAAAAAAGAGAATATTTTAGCAATTCCCATGTTGAAATGAGATACAAAAAGTGAAACAAAGACCTGTGGCATTGCTTTATGGGATGTGGAACCCCGTGTGTTGTGTAATAAGATGTTCCAAGGCTGCCAGGCAGAACAACTCGTGCTCTTCTCAGCAGATAAACTCAGGGAGTAACAGCAACTCCTTCGCTGGGTTTGGGGCAGCGGAGTCCGCACAGTTCCCTCCTTGTCCAGAACTGGGGGATCCCACACAATCAGCAATTCCCAGGATCACTCCTTTGGCTGACGCCTCCCTAACGTGCCCCATTCCCAAGTTCTCATGGCAATCCCGGATAAAACAGAAGGTCCCCAACGCCTCCCCCCCATTCGTGGGGCAGCAAAGCACAGGAT
Organism: Cnemophilus loriae; assembly: GCA_013397755.1. NCBI lineage: Eukaryota > Metazoa > Chordata > Aves > Passeriformes > Corvidae > Cnemophilus > Cnemophilus loriae. The sequence continues at coordinate 56,300 of VZTF01004370.1, read as the reverse complement.
CAAACCCCGAGCCTTCCCCTCCAGCCCCGGCGAGGCAGCAGCTGACAACGCTGGCACCTTTCCCTTGGCACCACCAACCCCTGGGCCCCCGGGGTAAAATTAGCACAGAGAGCCCACGCGGTGCCCGCCTTTGTTTCCTCACCGATTTAGGAGCGGCAGCAGCGGCCACGCCAAACCCATCCCGGGCCGGGGGACAGCGACGGGCCGCGGGCGATGTCCCCGCAGTGCCACCTCTGGCACAATCCCCGCTCGGGATTTGCTGTCCTTGCTGCCCCAGCCCCTCACCCTGCAGCCCTCCCGAGGCTCCTGTGCTCACACGTGGGGTGGTGACACGTTCCCATGTCCCTGGGTCCCGGCACAAGGATCCGGGAGACGTCAGGAGATGCGGGTGCCAGCGATGCTCGGAGCTGGCTGCGAGCATTTCCATGGCAATGCCGTTGTTTGTCTGGAGCTTTGTGCGTGCCAGGCGCTCCGGGAAGAGGGAACAAGACAAAGCCCAGACGATTTGCGGATGCCTGACCTGGGGCTGCAGCCCGTGGGGGGACCTGTGCCGTCATTCCCGAGGCAGGTGTGGGCACACGTGTGCTTCAGGGACGGGGAGAGCTCTTGGAGGAGGCCACAAAGATGGGGAAGGGCCTGGAAGAGCCAAACAAGGAGCAGCTGAGGGCACTGGGATTGTCCAGCTGGAGCAGAGGGGGCTGAGGGAGACTCCTCAGGGGCTGCAGCTCCTCCCGAGGGACAGCTCCGATCTCTGCTCTGGGACAGGGACAGCAGCCAGGGAGCGGCTGGAGCCGGGCCAGGGCAGGCTCAGGCTGCAGAGCAGGGAAAGGTTCTTCCCCCAGAGGGTGCTGGGCACTGCCCAGGCTCCCCAGGGAATGGGCACGGCCCCGAGGCTGCCAGAGCTCCAGGAGCGTTTGGACAGCGCTGCCAGGGGTGCCCAGGGTGGGATTGTTGGGGGGTCTGGGCAGGGCCAGGGGTGGGACTGGGTGATCCCTGTGGGTCCCTCCCAGCTCAGGACATTCCATGGTTCAGTGTCCATGGAGGAGTTCTGGGCCTTATTTAATTTTCAGGACCGGTCAATGCTGGCACTGCAAGCAGAGATGGGCGGAATGGGCAGGGGGTGCAGGAGGAGCAGCACAGACCAGGAGCCACCGCGGCTTTGGTGGCGGCGTCAGCGTCACCTGTGGGACTCCAGCACCCCCAGAATTTGGGGTTTTGGTGGCTTTAACTGGGGTGGAGCCGTGTTCCCCCTGCTGCGAGGTGTGGGCAGGACGCTGCAGGTGAGTGTGGGCTGGGGATGAGCACACACTGCAACAGCAACGAAGAAAACAAAGCGGAATCTCATTTCCTGTAAGAACCTGCAGCTCTGGCCTGTTTGGTGATGGCTTCTGACAGTCACGCTGGAAACAGCAGGAAAATTGCCCTTAGAAATCCACAGGAAGCAACAAATACCCTTCAGCACAGGGGCAAGGCAAAATTTGCCTGTTTTAACTTCCATTCCTGGGCTCTTCACATTAAATCTGAACACTGACCAGTGTGAAAATGCCAAAGAAACTGGAATGCTTGAAGTTTGCTTTCTTTCCTGTCTTTCTAAAAAAAAAAAAAAAGAAGAAAAAAAAAAAGCCTTTTACCACTTTGTAGCCCTACCAAAATAAATAATTAACAATAATGAAATTGTTCCATATCACATAAACAACGGCCCCAGGCCTCACTTTTTGGTGGATGATTTATATCTATCGTTTCCTTTGGCAGGGAGAGAAACAGTGCTAGCTCTATCTCGAGATAAAATTATAAACACAAATATCACGCAGCAAAGGGCACTCCAAGTTTTGAAGTCCTGAGAGGTTCAATCCCAGTTTTTTCCATAATGTCACCTCACCCAGAGGAAACAGTTCCACTTTGAACAGACTCCCTTTGATTTCTCAAATTCAGTGGGCAACACACAATGGCTGAAGCCTGAGAGAATCCAAGTGGGACTTTTTATGTTGTGTCACATCCAAAGATCCCTCCACAGATGATCCTGGAACAATTCACCTCTCCAGAAAATCCAGTTTTCTCCTCCTAGGTCTTTGTCTCCAGCCTAGATCAGCTGTTCTCCTCCTTGGAGAATGATCCATGAGTTTCTTGCTCTCCAGCTGCCCTTCCAGACCACAAATCCCTTTTGTGCAGGGCTCAGGAATGGGAGAAGGAGGACCAATATCTGTAATTATGTAACTTGGCACCACCTGCTCTGAGAGTGGTTGGGAAGGAGGAGAAAGCAAAAACCCCTTTGTTCAGTGGAATTTTCCTCCATGTATTTGTTGGATCTGCAGGGGCCAAGTTCTTGGAGGTGAGCTGGAAAAGAGGCGATAAAATCTTACAGCTCTGGAGGACAAAGGAATCCTGGGCTGGATCGGGGCAAGGGAGGGAATTCTGCCCTGGGAGACCCCACCTGCAGAGCTGCCCCAGCCCTGGGCCCAGCACAGGGAGGACGTGGAGCTGCTGGAGAGAGCCCAGAGGAGGCACCAGGATGAGCAGAGGGATGGAGCAGCTCTGCTGG
>VZTF01004370.1:18064-53705 GCA_013397755.1 Cnemophilus loriae | reverse complement strand
CCATGGCAGGGGTGGCACTGGATGGGCTTTGAGGTCCCTCCCAACCCAAACCAGTCTGGGATTCCACGATTCTATGAAAATGCCATTAAACTTTAGCACTTCAGAAGTTTGGGATGGAAATGGCCCCTAAGGCCTCTGCCAGAGAAAGGTTCCTCCTTCCAGGACCACAATAAGTTCAGCAAACAGGGAAGAGGAGGAAGCTCCATTCTTTAACCCTGCTTTTCCACCTGCTTCTCCATCCCTGGGCTTCAGCTCTCTCCCCTCTCCCAGGCTGTAGAATCCTGGAATGGTTTGGGTTGGGAGGGACCTCAAAGCCCACCCAGTGCCACCCCTGCCACGGCAGGGACACCTCCCACTGTCCCAGGCTGCTCCCAGCCCCAGTGTCCAGCCTGGCCTTGGGCACTGCCAGGGATCCAAGGGCAGCTTCTCTGTGAAGCAGCAGCTCCTCATTCCAGTGGAACTCTGGTCCCATCTTTGCCCACCCGAAAGCAGCTGCTGAAAGGACAAAGGGCTGTGGGAAGGGAGAATGGGCCTGGAAGAGGCTGCTGAGTTCCGTGAGCGCTATTCAACAAACGAGCAAATGTGATAATGGCAGAAAATGAGAGGCTTTTCCTGGCTGGATATGGATGAGAGATTTCAAAGGGAGAAATCCTGCAGTCAGGATACACTCGCAGGATTTTCATAAGGATTTGTCTTCCAGAGATGGATTATACAACTTTTCTTATTACAGGAATGGGAAGATTAAAGATCCCAAATGCTCTGTGCTTCGGAGTTGTCGTAATAAATGTGCCAGGAATCTGGGGAGATTTCCAAAATGCATTTTAATCCATAGTAGGCTGGAAGTTGTGCACTGTAAGCAATTCTCATTGTTAGATGGGAATAAATATAAATTACTGAAGAATCTGAAAATCCTGTTCCACCCAGTAGCTCATGGAGCATTTCAATCCTGCGTACACAGGCATTTGGAAGGGAGGAAGGCAAAAAAGCTGTGACAAACCACCACTTAATGACACATTTTCCAAATGGAGCTGCTGGTTTGCATGCACAAAAGCTCTTCCTGCACCTCCTGAAGTGCACAAACAGCTTTCCTCTATGCAAACCACCTCTGCAGGATGTCCACACCTCTATCCACGATGGTGCAAGGGCAGGGAGAGATGGAAAAATTCAGATTTGCAATTGTAGAGGCCAAACTGAGGCCCCTTTCAAAGTTAGTTTTCAGCTCCTCATTGAAATACATATTTTATATTTACATTTTTATAGATTTAAATGTATAAAAGAGCAGCCATTGGGAGCTAATCTCTCTCCCCTGCCCCAAATCCTTCTTCCAGGCTCTCCCAGCTGTGTTAGATGTGAAAGGCCCGAGCAGGGAGCGTTATCAGAGTGACTGCAGTGCCCAGGGGATGAGTCATGGAGCAGATTCCCATTCCTGCATGTGGACAGAGCACTTGGAACACAAAAGGCTGGGAGGAGGAGGAGGAGGGACAGCACTGCAGCAGCCCCCAGCTCCTGGGAGGCTGGAGGTGGAGCTGGCGGGTGAGAACTGCAGGAATTGTTTCCATCACATGGTTAATGACTCAGCAGCCTTAGCCCAAAATATTTATTTTTTCTCCTTTCCATCAGCTCGTCTGTGGAGAAGAATGGGGGCACTGGGAGAGGGGAGGGAGGCTGGGGCTCTGCTGGGCGAGCATCACATGGATTTTCCACTCTGGATTTGCCATCTCCAGGGTTGGAACACCTGGCCCGTGACACCCCCAGAGAGATTCCAGCTGGATTCGGTGCCCAGAACTGGCTGGACTTTTGGGCACCTCAATATAAAATAGGTCTGAAGCTCTTGGAGAGTGTCCAAAGGAGGAACACGAGGATGGAGAAGGGTTTGGTTTGGACAGCGCTCCCAGGGATGCCCAGGCTGGGATTGTTGGGGTGTCAGGGCTTGCATCAATGATCCCTGTGGGTCCTTCCAGCTCAGGAAATTCCAGGATTCTAAGCTTGGGTCGAGGCCTTCGGTCAATAAATGCACCCTTCTCTTCCCCGGCACACGGAATTTGCACCCACAGGAGCTGTCCTGAGGTGCAGCTGGAACCCCAGCAAGCCCTGACCACGCTGTCCCTGCGTTCCCAAACTCTGCCTCCCCCAGCCCCGGGAGCTGCCAGGAGGGGAGGAATGGCCGGGAGGGGAGTGGGAGGAATCCTCGGACGCTCGGGCCACGCTGAGGCTGCTGCTGAGCTCGCTCTGCCTCTCCTGCTCCCACAGTGAGAAGTGAGAGGATTTGGAGTTTTATTTTAAGCTGAGCTCAAGCACGCCCGGGGCTGGCTTGTGCGCAGCCCCTGCAAAATCTGCCCCTCCCTGGCGTGGGTTTTGTCACCGTGGCCCCAAATCCCTCCACTTCCAGCCCGGCTTCCACACAGAACTTCTGCAGAGCAGCCACCTCCCGTATTTTCCCTGCTGTTGGAGAAGTGTTAATGTGGATTTTGGTGCCTGTCTGACCCGCTGGCTCCTGTCCCCAGCGTTCCTAAAGACACCCACAGCCCTGAACAGTGGAGTCTTGCTAAAGCCTCCCACCAGCCACATGGCACGAGAGCTCCAGGCTGGAAGGTCACGTCTTCCTTCCCTCGTGTTCATTCCCAATCTGAGGAAGCCCTGCCCTGCGAGGACACTCAGCTGCCTGCACTGTCCCTCCAGGGATGGGCACTCCAAACCTCCCTGGGCAGCCCCTGCCGAGGCCTGACCACCCTTTCCATGGGGAAATTCCTCCTGGTGTCCACCCTGAGCCTCCCCTGGTGCCATTTGAGGCCATTTCCTCTCCTCCTTTCCCTTGGGACGCGGCAGCAGAGCCCGACCCCCCCGGCTGCCCCCTCCTGTCAGGGAGTTGTGCAGAGCCACAAGGTCCCCCCTGAGCCTCCTTTTCTCCAGGCTCAGCCCCTTTCCCAGCTCCCTCAGCCGCTCCTGGGGCTCCAGCCCCTTCCCAGCTCCGTTCCCTGCCCTGGACACGCTCCAGCCCCTCCAGGTCTCTCCTGCAGGACCCAGAACTGGACACAGCCCTCGAGGGGCCCCAGCTCAGAGGGACAATCCCTGCCCTGCTGAGGACACACATCTAACACCAGAAATACCCCACTGGCTCTTTTTTAGGTGCCAAGAGCTGCCTCAGAGCACATTCTGCTCCCAGCAGGACCTCGTAGGGAGGAGCAGAGTCTGGCTGGGCCCTGAGGCTGCAGGAAGGGTCACCACTTCTCACTCAGCATCTCCACCATCTGTGCTGCCCTGCCCTCTTACTCAGGGGGCAGCCAACGCCACAATCCAGCTCTTAATTTAGACCCCAAATGTTATTTATGAGTTCATCATCCCAGATGGACTCGGTCCCAGGAATCTCTGCTATCAAAGACTCGTTAACGCCTCAGTTTTACAAATCGAGATGAATCAATGCCTCCCCTTGCTGTCTGTGTTCCCTATTCCCTGCTTGTAGGCAGGTGCTCCAGAGCTTGGGTGCACATCCAAGGAGTGGGAAGAGCCCCTCTGAACTCACAGCCAGGCTGGCAGCAAGTAAGAAAATTTAAATTTGCTGAAATTTGCCACTTTCAGTCACCTTGCCTATCAAACAGAAACAGCCCAAAGAGACTAAAACCACAATCAGCCAAATGGTCTGACACAATCCCAGAATCACGAGGGTGGGAAGAGCCCTCCAGGCTCATCCAGTCCCACCCCAGCACCACCAGCATCATCTGAAACTTGTCCCCAAGCGCCACTTCCCTGATGAGGGGTATCGATATTTGCAGTGATTTCCAAGAAGAAAAGTGAGAAGTTTCAGGAGCAGCAGCCGCTCTGCAGCCCTTCAAGCAGGGTTCACTGCAGCCTGGATCTCTGCTGTGTGGGTGACACTCTGAGGACTCCTTTGGTCCAGAATTTAAATCCCAGGTATGTCACAGGCTCATGGAATGGTTTGGGTTGGGAGGGCCCTCAAAGCCCATCCAGTGCCACCCCTGCCATGGCAGGGACACCTTCCACTGTCCCAGGCTGCTCCAAGCCCCAGTGTCCAGCCTGGCCTGGGGCACTGCCAGGGATCCAGGGGCAGCCACAGCTTCTCTGGGCACCCTGTGCCAGGGCCTGCCCACCCTCCCAGGGAACAATTCCTGCCCAAAATCCCATCTCTGCCCTCTGGCAGTTTAAAACCATTCCCCCTTGTCCTGTCCCTCCAGGATTTGTGGTGGAGTTTGAGCTGTCTGGGAATCACTGGATGAATTGTTCCCATCACATTGTCCATTTTCCATCCTCCATCCATTCCATCCTTTGTCTGAACACGACCCCTCAGCAGTGAGGCATCCTAAACCCCAGTTCACTCTTGGAAAGACAATCCCAGGCTGGGGAATCCTGAGGAACACGAGGAGCAGAAACTGGTGAGTGCTGTGGTGAAGGATGAGACTCACACAGACCTGGTGGCACCAACCACAGCAAGGTCAGCAGCAGCTGTAGAAAAGCTGTGCAGAATGGCCAAATTCTGGTTTTTAGGAATCAAATTTGGGGAAGTGAAAGGAGGAACTTATCAATTGCATGAGGAAGGGATTTGTCCTCCCTTTAACCCAGAGTTCTGGAGTGTGTGAAAGATCAGCAGGAAGGGGTTGCCACGGGCCATTTGCTGCAACTCTCTCTGGAAACTTCCTGAAATAAAAGAGCGCACTTCAGCTCCTGGGTAGGAGCCCTGGGGCACATGAGAACATAACCAAAGAATAATTGACCACAAACATGAGCTATGTGCAGCAATGAGACTGCTCAGTGCTTAACTGACTCGAGAAGAAGAGCTTCTGAAGGCAGAAGTTCTCCTGCGTTTGTTAAGCGGCACCTCCCGGAGACCTCGGAGATCTCATGATTATTTCCTGCTCCAAGCATAAAACCCAGGGATGTTTTATGGATAAAATTATCTGGTGGCTGGGGCTAAAAGATGCTTTACCTGCAGCACCCTCTTTTCAGAGAATTAACCCTGACCACAGTAAAATGAAGAAGAAATTCACGCATTAAAGTTCCTTGGAAAAGGAAAGGCAGGGCTTGTGTTAACAAGCTCAGGGGAACCCAGGGAAATGCGAGAGCTGCTCCCAGCCTTACGAGATCAGATACAACAGGTTGCTGATTTAACAAGCTGCATTAATGCAGGATTTCTTGGCTGGTTTTCCCCCTTAAGGAGGAATTTCCCCCAGTTTTAGTTCCTCGCTAATTTTGATGCCTCGCGCTCATTTTGCTGGATTTTCCACGTGCTCATTCCCGAGGTATTTATTTATTTGTGTGTGACCAATCCATCGTCACAGTGTACAGGATTCTGAACAACCCCAGCGTGGATTACAGGAGTAATCTCTTGGAATGCTCAGGAGAGGCTGAGGGAGCTGGGGCTGCTCAGCCTGGAGAGGAGCTGAGAGGGGCCCNCCGGGGCCCAGCAATGGCACCAGAGCCACGGGCAGGGACTGAGCCCAGCAATTCCCCTGCACAGGAGGCACAACTTCTGCCCTGGGCAGGGACCGAGCTGGAACAGAGCCCAGAGAGGGGCTGGAGTCTCCTCCCTGGGGTATTCCAGAGCCACCTGGACACACTCCTGTGCCCTGGGGTGACCCGGAGGTGGGACCAGGTGACCACTGCGGGCCCTTCCAGCCTGACCCATCCCGGCATTCTGCACCTTTCTAGAACGAGGTGACAACTTGTGACCGAGTGATGTGGCCCAAGGTCACTGCCAAAGTTCCTTTCCGAGGGTGAAACCAGTTGGGAATGGCTCTGGTTTGCCAGGGGCGCAGGAGGGGCATCCAGAGCTGGAGTTCCAAACCAGGCCGTACGTGCTCTTGCGAGCTCTTCCTTCTCCCCTCTGGAGCAGCAGCTCCCATTGTCTCCTCTTCCCTCCCCACGTCGGTGGGACTGGAATTAGAGCTGGGCTGTGGGACTGGAATGAGTGCTGGCTGTTCAGGAAAAAATGTTGTGGCTCCCGAGTTGGGAGCCAGGCAGGCCCATTTCCTCTGTCCCCAGGTGTTTCCAGAGACTCATAAAAAGGTGGCTTGGAAGAATCATCGCTGCCCTGCGAGTCCATCCATGTCCAGGCGTGAAAATGGGAGCAGAAAATAACCCTGGAGCTGGAAAACTTCCTGTGGGCCCAGTGAGGTCCTCTGGCTTCCTCTGCACGTTGAAGCTGAGATTTGCAGGGGACCTTGCCCCCCACTATCAGTGAGATAACACTGCCCTGTCCTGGCTTTTCCACAGGGACACAGCCAGCAGCAGGTCCTGCCTCCGGACAGCGGGACCCTCGTGGTGAGGGATGAGGGGGAAATGGGAAGCAGCAGGTGGGAGGCTGGGATTTTCTGTTCCTCAGCTGGGAAAGGGTTGGAACAGAGAGGGGCAAAGGGGAGTCAGGCTGGCTGGGAGCAAGAGGAGGAGGGAACAGCAGTGGGAGGCAGGAGTGAACCTAATGGGAACAGAATTAAATAGGAAATGGTTAATTCATTCACCAGGTGACAGCAGCTCAGCCCATGGGTTTGGGCCTGGAGGGACAGGACACAGGGAATGGCTTCCCAGTGCCAGAGGGCAGGGCTGGGTGGGATACTGGGCAGGAATTGTTCCCTGGGAGGGTGGGGAGGCCCTGGCACAGGGTGCCCAGAGAAGCTGTGGCTGCCCCTGGATCCCTGGCAGTGCCCAAGGCCAGGCTGGACACTGGGGCTGGGAGCAGCCTGGGACAGTGGGAGGTGTCCCTGCCCGTGGATCTGGATGATCTTTAAGGCCACCCAAAGCATTCCATGATTCCATGATCCCGTGCTCACTGCAGGCCTGCACACCCACACACCTCAGCACTGGGGATTTCGGCTTGCACAGGAATTTAACCCATGGACTGGAAACTGTGGGACAAGCTCTGGGCCTTCCTTGCTCTGGGAGGGATCAGTGCCTGGATCAGCTGCCCGAGCCGGGGGAGATTCACCTGCCGTGAGCACGATCCAGGTGTTGTGTAACAGACAACCGAGGTGTCACCCAGAAGGGGGACCTGGAAGAGGTTTTGGTGCCTAGAGCTCTCAGTATCTCACAGAGCAGAAGCCCCTGTCTCAGCTGAGCAGCACAATTCTGGGAATGAGGGGAATGGCTTGGGTTGGAGGGGACCTTAAAGACCAGCACAGTGATAAAACCCTTTGATTTCTGCACCGTTTGCAGCCCTCCCAGTAATTCCTATGGAATGGCAGGGAGAGCCCCTTGCTCCAGCCCTTCTCTCCTGTGGGAAGCAGCTGCTTTTTCTACCACAGAAAGAAAGTTTTGGGTTGAATAAGGTGAGGAATAACATATCAGGGGATGCTCCTCTGACAGACCCAGCGGAGGGGAATTTAGCTGAATATTCGGGATATAATCCTTCCCTGGGTTCTTGGCTATGGAAATACCTTCAGTTTTGCTTCTCAGCCAGGGGAGGAAGACCTGGGCTTGAAATTCGAGTCACTCCGGGTTCAGAGTCCAAAAACCCCACCAAGATGTAAAGGCTGGGAAGGAAGGATCCCTGAAAGGCATCCCTTGGGATTTGCAGCTGTCTGGGGATAGTGACCCTGCTGGCCAGCAAACATGTTTGGGGTTTAGTCGACACTTCACATTCACATCCAGGACAAGTGGAGTTCAAATTCTTCCCAACAGACTAATTAGGCAAAATATTTAGAAACGCTGCAATTCCAGTCATGCTTTTGCCATAACATTTGGAGAAACAATGATGCTTTCATATAGTGAGAGCCTCTGAGGCTGGACAAACACCCAGGCCCTCTGTGGACACAGAATTGTGCTCAGCTTAAAGAGCTCTAACAACAGGAATTCCTGATGCACCCATGCATCCAAATTTTGCTCGCTGGGGCACACCTGAGAAGCTTTTAATTGGGTTCAGGAGGGCTTGAACTGTTCAATAAAAGGAGAATATCGTTTACAGCAGGAGCAGGCAGCTAATCAGACAGAATATTCCCTGCCAGAGCAGGCAATGTATATTTACAAAGCTTTTGTAGCTCCTTTGTTGTGCATTCTTTCCACACACCAGCACAGAAAGATCATGTTCACAGCAGCGCCTGCTGCGAGGTGTCAGATTGCCTTTGGATCCTTCCAAATAATTAAAAACTAAAACGAAAGAGGAGTGAGGGAATCCTGGAAATGCGAAGCAAACCCTTCCATTTTCATCAGGCTGCGACGAAACCCGTGAAAAATCCAAAGTTGTCTCTGTGCCATCCAAATGTGCTCCTGCTTTTTCCTTCGCCGGAGCGTGTCGTGATGAAACCGTGGCTGCGTCACCGGCGGCGTGCCTGAGAGAGCAGCCAGCCACTTCCAGAAGGGCAGGGAAAGCAAATGCCCAAGAGTTTATGGAGTGACAGAGCCAATTCTTGTCCTGATTTATTGAACCTCCAACTGGAGCACTCCGATTCCCCCTCTGCCAAGTGATGCTGTTGGAATGCCGAGTTATTTTCTCATGCGAAAAACCAAAAAGAAGAAGAAGGAAAAAAAAAAAAAGCCTTGGAAGTGTTAAAATTAAGGACCTTCCCTCCTCTAGTCAAGCTGCAACAAATCCAGGATATTTCTCAGTGTGGCTCTTTTGCCAGTGGTTTTTAAAGCATGAAGGTGGTTTTGTTGGGGCTTTTTGGAAGTAAAAACAATGGATTGTGTGGGGCCAGGCAGGTGAGGCAGCATCCAGGGCAGCCCGAGCTCCTCCTCCTCCTCCTCCTCCTCCTCCTCTGCCTTCCCCGAGTGCCTAATCCTGTAAACACCTTAAAGCAGAGCTGGCTCCTGCCCTTGGTGCTATCAAAGTGGGAAGGCATTTTATTTTTCTGGAATGAAAGAGCCAATTTGTGCCCTTTTATGGACCAGGGGAGGACTCGCTGCAGTGGAAACTTTTCTGCAATAAAGGTTCCCTTGTTTATGAGCCCTTTGTGTGGCAGTCGTGGGACCACTCGGTGCACTCAGGAATCTCCTGCAGGCTCTGCTAAGGAGATCAGACCTTCTCATTCCTTCTCCCCAGGATTCAGGATGGGTTTTCCAACACTTCTTTGGCTGCCATCAACTGATGGATAAACTGAGTTTGTTCCACACGGGGAATCCCAGAAGGGCTTGGGTTGGAAGGGACCTTAAAGCCCATCCAGTGTCACCCCTGCCATGGGCGGGGACACCTCCCACTGTGCCAGGCTGCTCCAAGCCCGATCCAAGCTGCCCTTGGACACTTCCAGGGATGGGGCAGCCACAGTTTTTCTCTGCCAGGGCCTCCCCATCCTCACAGGGAAGAATTTCTCCCCAATATCCCACCTATCCCTGCCCTCCTTCAGCTTAAACCTGCTCCCCAGGTCCTGTCCCATGCCCTTGTCCAAAGTCCTTCTCCAAATTTGTCCCCAAATGTCTGAGATAACCCAAAAAGCCATCATTCCCAGGAGCAGTCTGCTCTCTGTTCAAACCAGTTCCACCAGTAAAAAAAAGCATCTTTGTGCATAAATCAGCCCTGCCAGACACAGATTCTTGCTGCCTTTTCAGTTTTGAAATGCCAGTTTTGTTTCTAAATTCCAAAAAGCTGCTTTCACCTCTGAGTGAAAGACCAGCCTGACACCAAAAAATGAGTGAAAAAGCTTCATCAGGGTTACAATAAAACCACAGAACTCGTTTGTGTCACCGGTTAAAAAATGACTGAGAGGGGAAAGAAAAAGAGACAAAATATGTGAGAGGGAACAAAGAGACCAAATACCCATCTATTTATCTGTCTATCCATCTAATTTTAAACCTCAAATAATACTTAATCCAGCAGCGTGTGGTAGGTGTTACTTTGGAAATGAGAACATGAAATTTCAGGCAGTGATCTCCTTCTGACAGAATTACTTAACGAGAAATGACAGATAACAATCAACCAGAGGAGCCAAGGGTCTCTTAACACCGTTAAGCGATGAAGTCGTAAGAATGACAGCGAAATAATTCCTGGTGTGTTTGTTGACTCGGAGCAGCTGAAGCACCATGTTTCCATGGATATGGAGTTCCTGGTCTATGGTTTGTGCTTTTCCTATTTAAGGATCGATGCTGAGGAGAAAGCAGGATTCAGTTCCATGTTTCTCGTGGTGCGTAAACATCGATATTCCGAAGAGCCAGGTCTGAGCAGGGACAGACAGCTTGGGATCAGTCCAGAGCCTGCATGTATGGGGTGAAAAGGGACTGAAAACCCCGTCAGCCACCTGGAGGAATCCTGGAATCACAGCATGGCCTGGGTTGGAAAGGAGCTTAAAATCATCCAGTGCCACCCCTGCCATGGGCAGGGACACCTCCCACTGTCCCAGGCTGCTCCCAGCCCCAGTGTCCAGCCTGGCCTTGGGCACGGCCAGGGATCCAGGGGCAGCCACAGCTTCTCTGGGCACCCTGTGCCAGGGCCTCCCCACCCTGCCAGGGAACAATTCCTGCCCAATATCCCATCCAGCCCTGCCCTCTGGCACTGGGAAGCCATTCCCTGTGTCCTGTCCCTCCAGCCCTTGGCAATTGTCTCTCTCCAGGTTTCCTGTGGCTCCTTCAGGCCCTGCAAGGCCACACTGAGCTCACCCCAAAGCTTCTCCTCTCCAGGCTGAACAATCCCAGCTGTGCCAGCCTTTCCTCCCAGCAGAGCTGCTCCACCCCTCTGATCAAATCCCTGTCACGTTCATCTCGTCCCTGACACCAAACTCCCAGGACATCTTTACTCCCCTCACAAACCACGATGTGGCACAAGGCAGAGGTGGCTGGGCCAAGGCCCCTTGGATTTTGGGATTCCAAGGTGCCATCAGCCCCACCAGCTGCCTGTGAGGGGCTCTGTGATCACCACCCAGTCCAGCTTTTCCCCCTGGTGCACATTCCTGCCTCCTCCTCTTTCTCCACACATTCCCACTGATGTTCCCCTCCACCCTGACATCCTGGTGGTCACTCCAGTGCTTGTGTGGCCACACAGTCACTGGTGTGACCACGAGGCCATCCAGGCAGGGAATGGTCATGGAGGGAGGAGTCTGATGGACTGGGATCAGCAAAACCCTGTCCCAGGGCGGCATCAGAGAGCTTTGACTCATCCAACCTGCCCTAGATGTGGAGATAAGGAAGTGCTGGATCTTCTCAGAATGCCAGAATCAAGGTGGGAAGAGCCCTTCAGGGTCACCCAGTGCCACCCCAGCAGCACCAGCATCACCCCAAACCCTGTCCCCAAAGGCCACATCCAGACTGCTCCTGAACACTCCCACAGACAGTGACTCCAAACCTCCCTGGGCAGCTCATCCCAAGGCCTCACCACTCTGCCAGGGAAATTTTCTTTCCCAATCTCCAACCTGCCCCTCCCCTGGTGCCATTTGAGGCCATTTCCTCTCCTCCTTTCCCTTGGGACACGGCAGCAGAGCCCGACCCCCCCTCACTGCCCCCCCTGTCAGGGAGCTGTGCAGAGCCACAAGGTCCCCCCTGAGCCTCCTTTTCTCTTTCAGGCCTGTCCCTCTCTGGGCTCACAAACACCAGGTTGTTGCTGCTTTAGCCATTCTGGTCTTACAGAATCAGCTGGCACTGGGCCAACCAGACCATTAATTATCAGCAGTTTCTGTTCAGGGCAGGGCTCTGCTGCCCAGCACCCCCACGAAGTCACCAGGCTGAGGGACAACGATGTCTGTGCAACAAATGTGCCCCAGACAGGGCTGTGACCGTGACACCAGCAAAGGCAAACACGTCAGGCCAGGGCCAATCTCTGTGGAAGGGGAAACGGTGAGAAAAGATGGAATAACTGGGCAAAACACACTTTTGGACCAGGTTCTTTATTGGAAGAAAATGATGACAAAAGCTGTTTGATGTTTAATGGTGCAGTTCACTCGTGTGGAAGAATTTCTTCATCAGGAGGAATTTCCCCATGGAAAGGGTGCTCAGGCCTTGGCAGGGGCTGCCCAGGGAGGTTTGGAGTGCCCATCCCTGGAGGTGTCACCTGGAGGTGGCACTCAGTGCTCTGGGCTGGGGACAAGGTGGGCATCGGGCACAGCTGGGGCTGGATGGGCTGGGAGGGCTCTTCCAGCCTCGGGGATCCAGGGATTTTATGGGGACAGAAAGCGCCTCCAATTTGCACATTTTTAACTGTCAGAATTCCAGACACTCGATGGTGCCATCAGCGAGGCACGGCCAGGCTGTGCCAGGCATCTGTGAGCGTGGAAAGGGATCAGGATGTTTCCCAACACTTCTGGCAGCCCGGGCTGTCTGCGTCCCTTCCCAGCCAGTGCCCTCCGTGCCTTCTCCCCACTACATTCCCAGCTGGAACTGGGAACAACAGAAGCTTTGCAGGCAGGAGTGGCCCAGCTGGAATCCTCCCTCGGAGGGGTGGTTTGGGTGAAGGGGAGCTGGCAGAGGAGGATGAACATTATCAATAATCACCCCTTAACCCAGGACAAGAGAGAGGGGGACAAACCAATGGATTCAGCAGTGTGGAAGGGGCTGAACTTGCGCTTTTCAGTCGAGAACGCTCAGGAATTCCACGCCCAGAAACGCTGCAGGTGTGGGGATGGGACAGAGGCACCACCAGCTGAATTTGCCTCCCACTCCTGATCCCAACTCAGGAACCTCTGGGGCAGCCGAGGTTCCACTGCCAGCTGCAAGGCTGTGTTTTTGAATCCCATTATCCCCCAGCTCTACATTTAGGAGCAGTGCTCTGCTCGGGCTGAAGTCTCCCTGCTTCAGAGAGGATTTGGATGAATCCTTTCAGGCACGGCTGGATTTTACAGGAATAGGGAACGAAGCTGTGCAGGACCTGGCAGCCCTTCCCAGCTCCTGAGCACGGGGAAGAGCTGGGCCCTGCTCCGTGCTCCCAGCGGGGCCGAGCGCCGGCATCTCGCCCCTCCCCTGATCTCAGGGGGATGCTCAGCCACTCTGGAAAAACTCGGGCTATTTTCACAGGAATTAAGTCATCTCTTGGCTCCATCCTGCCCTGTGCTGTTCAGCAGATGGAGGGGGCCTCCTTTCCAGCCCTGCCCAGGTTCTGGGCAATCCCAGATTCCCTGCCTCTCACGGGGACTCAGAGCCACCATGGGGTGTGGGGCTGGGGGTGGCTGCTTTGGTGGCTTTGTGAGCACCACAGCTGCCTCTGGGTGTGTTTTATTTCCAGAACGTTCTGCCTGGACCATCCTGAAGAATCTTGGTTTGGCCACGAGGAGCTCTGCGACTCAGGGCCCTTCAGCTGAGTTTCTTCCTCCCTAATTTGGGCAGGATTGAGCTCTGGTGTGGCTCAACCTTAAGCCCATTCTTTTTTATTTTTTTAATCATTTTTAAATAAGCTCTAATTACACCCAGCACATGGCCTCGTGAATCAACCTGATTCTGTTGTGACAAGTTTAGCCCTGGGTGTGTGATCTGTCCTAGGAGATCACACAATTTTTCCTTCTCATGCCTTTTAATAACAAAATCCTCTTGCCTGCCCTCTTTTCCTTCTGATTTAATCATCAGCTATTAGAGTGACATGGAGAATAACACCTCCATGTGCCCAAACTGCTCAAGCTGGCATCTGACAGCTCTCAGGATCACAGAACACTTTCCCTGTTTGCTTCCCACTCTGGCATGGACCTTCTGGTTCCTTCTGCTACCGACTTGTCTGCTGCTGTCCTGCTCTGGGGCATAAAATGAAGGGAAAAAAGAGATCCAAAGAGATTTCTGCGGAAAAACAGGGGCTGAACAACTGTTTGTGCCTACCTGAGAAGGAGCAGGTGGACAACACATCGACACCTGGGATTATTGGGTGATCAGGATCCTTTCACATCCTTTGTTTCCCTGTTTTCTCCTTGCTTTTTCCATCTGTTTTTCGGTGGTATGAGTAGATAAGGGCTGTGCAAAGGTGACTCTCTTTTTATTATTTGTGGCCAGAGAAAGAGGGTTCTTCAAAAGCAAGCAATAAATCTTATTAATTTCTATTAATTACCCTGTGAGATTTGCACACTCCAGATCTAAAATTCACCTTCACTCCCAGGACTGACCTCTCCAGAACTGCTGCAGCCACCAAGTTCAGTGTCAAAATTGTCTCACAACCTCCTAATTCTCTGTTTTAAAGCTCAATACAGCTCTTTGATAAGATTTTGAGAGCAGAAACGAACCCTTCACTCCCAGCTGTTTTCATCAGGCAGGATGAAACCCAGTCCCATCCCAGAGTCCTGAGGGATCAGGTGACAAAGGCAGGAGTGTTTAAGGGAGGGTGGTGGCACCTGAGCAATCCTGTGACCTTCACAGCTCCTTGGAGCAAAACCACCGGCCTGGAGGATGTGCTGAAAAGCTGCCCAAATGTCCCTTGGAGAAGAAAGGTCACAGTCCTGAACTGAAGCAGAGCCAAGTCGGCTCCGTGAGCGCTTTCCAAGGGGGAGAGGAAGCACATCCTGCTGTCCCCGCTATCCCTGCTGTCCCCGCTGTCCCTGCTGTCCCCACTGTCCCTGCTCTCCCCGCTGTCCCCGCTGTCCCTGCTGTCCCTGCTGTCCCTGCTGTCCCCGCTATCCCTGCTGTCCCCACTCTCCCTGCTGTCCCCGCTGTCCCTGCTGCTGACCACCTGGGAGCTGCACGGGGTGGAAAATCCCCAGGTCCAGGAGCTGTCCCACCACAGATTTATTCCCAGAGGTTCATTGTTGAGCTCATCTGCTCTGCAGAGGCACTGTCAGTAACGCCCCTGGAAAAGCCCCTGCAGGGCTGGCACAGCCCTGTCCCTTCCCCAGGCAGGCTGGGACTGTCACCTCTGGTCACCTCTGGTCACCTCCAGGCCACCTTCTACCCCACCTTGCACCAAGCAGGACCTGGCATTCCCACCAGCAAATCCTGACAGTGCCACCAGTAGATCCTGACAGTCCCACCAGCAAGTTTTGACATTCCCACCAACAGGTCCTGGCAGTGCCCCCAGCAGCTTCCACCTTGGCTTTGCTGGTGAGAAACCCTCCCCATGGCACCAGTGCACACCCGGGCCATAAACCCACGTGGCTGTGCCCTCATGGGAGGGGGCATGGGAAGGTGTTGGATTGGGTTGGAAATGACCTTAAGGATCATCCCATCCCACCCCTGCCATGGGCAGGGACACCTCCCACTGTCCCAGGCTGCTCCCAGCCCCAGTGTCCAGCCTGGCCTTGGGCACTGCCAGGGATCCAGGGGCAGCCACAGCTTCTCTGGGCACCCTGTGCCAGGGCCTCCCCACCCTGCCAGGGAACAATTCCTGCCCAATATCCCATCCAGCCCTGCCCTCTGGCACTGGGAAGCCATTCCCTGTGTCCTGTCCCTCCAGCCCTTGTCCCCAGTCCCTCTCCAGCTCTCCTGGAGCCCCTTTAGGCCCTGGAAGGGGCTCTGAGCTCTCCCTGGATCCTTCTCTTCCCCAGGTGAGCACCCCCAGCTCTCCCAGCCTGGCTCCAGCCCTGGAGCAGCCCCGTGGCTTCCTCTGGGCTCTCTCCAGCAGCTCCAGGTTCTTTCTGTGCTGGGATCCCAGTGCTGGGTCCTGCACTCCAGGTGGGATCTCACGAGGATGGAGCAGAGGGGCACAAGGAGGAATCATCTCCTCCCAGGGAAGCACTGCTGGCTTTTCCCACCACGTGAAACAGCACAGCTGCCCTCTGGCCAGGGCTGAGCCTTAAAAATAATAGCTACACTACCACAAACTGTCCTGAGGCACATAAAAAAGTCATCCAGACATCAAAAATTGTCAAGGAGCTGCTCTCCTGCTGCTTCCCCAGCAATGAAATAAAGTCCTGCTACTCTGGATTTCTCCCAGTTATATTTGAGGCGAGTTGGAGCCTCAGGTTTCCAAATCCTTTTATTGAATTAAGGGCAGAATTCCTGTTTCCAAAGGCTCCCATCAGCATGACAACACTGGAGCAAACAAGAACAGCCTATTTAAAAGCAGGCAAACATTTCCCAGATGAAAGACAAACACTGTAGGTATTTATTAAGGCTCTAATCCAACTAAATCTCGAATCCATTTAGCAAAAGAAAAAAAGCTTCAAACAACTGTTTTCAGGAGTCTTAAGAACTCCAAGACATCTGAAATGTTTTCTTTCAGGAGGGCTTGTAGTGATAGGACACAGGGAATGGCCTTAAGCTGAGAGGAGCTTTAGATGGGATATTGGGCAGGAATTGTTCCCTGGGAGGGTGGGGAGGCCCTGGCACAGGGTGCCCAGAGAAGCTGTGGCTGCCCCTGGATCCCTGGCAGTGCCCAAGGCCAGGCTGGACACTGGGGCTTGGAGCAGCCTGGGACAGTGGGAGGTGTCCCTGCCCATGGCAGGGGTGGCACTGGATGGGCTGTAAGTCCCCCCCAACCCAAACCATTCCATGATTCCATTATCTCTGGGCTCCAAGGTATCCCCTCAATGAAAAATTCCTGGTTTTTCTGGATTCTGCTGGGATGAAGGAGCACAGGATCTCTTTGGTTTCCACAGTGTCACAGACACAGAGCCCCTCTTTGCAGCTCTCTCACTGTCTTGCCTTTTTCCTCTCCAATTCAGGCTGGGCTGGAAAAACTCCCCATGTGGTTGGATTCAACACCTATTTCATGGAATGACGGAATATCCTGAGTGGGAAGGGACCCACAGGGATCACCCAGTCCCACCCCTGGCCCTGCCCAGACCCCCCAACAATCCCACCCTGGGCACCCCTGGCAGCGCTGCCCAAACGCTCCTGGAGCTCTGGCAGCCTCGGGGCCGTGCCCATTCCCTGGGGAGCCTGGGCAGTGCCCAGCCCCCTCTGGGGGAAGAACCTTTCCCTGCTCTGCAGCCTGAGCCTGCCCTGGCCCAGCTCCAGCCGCTCCCTGGCTGCTGTCCCTGTCCCAGAGCAGGGATCGGAGCTGTCCCTCAGGAGGAACCTGCAGGATGCTGGTTTGGAGCTCTCCCACCTCAGGTTTTTCCATCCATGGATTTTCCACACTAAACCCCTGGAAGCTGGTGTCTGGATAACTTCAGCCCCAATGGATCAGTGATTTTGAAGGCTTTATCCATCACTACTGCAAAATATTTCCACGTGCAGGACGCTCTGCATGGACACAACACACCTGGAGATTCCTCTGCCTTCCCCTTCTTCCTGGGCCTTCCTCGTCTTCATTCCCATCTTCTTCAGAGGGATTGGCATAAAATCCAAGTTCTCCTTCTGTGGCAAAACACAAAAATCACATTCCTCTGGTGCCTGTTCGGAGAGCCCAGAGGACAGAGCTGGTATGGTAAAAGAACTTATACACAATGCAAATTTCTTCCATTCCAATGGCTTTCCTCCTAACAAATAACAAAACTGAAGTTTTAGGAGAAAAGCTGTTCAAAGAGCTGCCTAAAATATGAAATTTTCCAGAATTGCCTCGTTTCCAAGAAGAAAAAGAACATTCGCCTGTTTTTAGATTAGCAGAGGAATAAATACAGATGATTAAATATATCATGAGTCTGAATTTATTTTTATTTTTCTGATGTGCCACTGGCTTTGTTGTGCAAGGTTTTTCCCATTAGTTATTTTTAGGGGGGTTAGATTGTATTTTCCCCTAACGGGTGACATAATGTCTTGTTAAGACAATTGACCCAGATAAGACCACGCCAACTTCATCAGAATTGGTCTGATGCATCTGGATTTTGGATATTTTGGTGGGTCACAGACCAATAGTCTCTGTGGCATGGAAAATATTTCCATTTTTTTTTTTGTGTTGTTTTTTTAGACTGCCAGCTTCAGCAAGGCTCCTCCAAGTTGACACTGGTTAAGAGTGACCTAATTCGAGACAAAGACGCCTGGCCCTGAGAGAGACACAGCAAAGCAGCCCCCAAATTTCAGGGTGAGGCAGAGAAGCCTTTTGGGTCAGCAAACATCCCGAGGGAATGCTGCTCCTCTGGGATCCCGGCGGCACTTGGGGAGGAGCAGCTCGCTGCAGCCGCGTTCAGCAGCTCCTTCAGTAGCTGACTAATCAATCACCTGCCTTCTCCAGACCGAAAAATCTGGGGAGCAGTGCCAGGAAAACAGCCACATGTGCTCTGCACTTCCAGCCCTGCTCCGGAGGCGAAGGGAGGACGCCGAGGACCGAAGCGTTCGCGCTCCCCTCAGATTTTTGGTGTCCTTTTTCTCTTCCTTACTCTGCTTCCCCCGAGAGCACCGAGCTCTGGTGATCCCCACTTGTTTGCTGCCAAAAAAATACGGCAAAGCCGTGCTCCAGTTGTGCTAAAACTGGGCCAGGAAGGGAGGTTTCAAAGGGGTGAGAGCCGAGGTTTCTGCGGCTTCCTTCTTGTGGGGAGGGAAAGGTGTGGGCCCAGTGATCCCATGGGAGCAGGGAGGGAGAATCCAGCACCCTGAGGGAATTCGGGACACCCAGGGCCAGGCAAAAGGGAAGAGGGTTTAGGAAAACCAGTGGTTGGGAAAGAGAGGGCAGAACTCCCCAGGGAGCAAAGCTTCTGCTTCACAGAACTGCTCCTCTCGCCNAAATGGAGCAGTTTTTTTGACCTGTGTACAACTATAACAGTTTTTAAAAATAAAATATTCAGCCGTTTAGAGGGATGGAGCAGCTCTGCTGGGAGGAAAGGCTGGCAGAGCTGGGATTGTTCAGCCTGGAGAGGAGAAGCTTTGGGGTGAGCTCAGTGTGGCCTTGCAGGGCCTGAAGGAGCCACAGGAAACCTGGAGAGAGACAATTCCCAAGGGCTGGAGGGACAGGACACAGGGAATGGCTTCCCAGTGCCAGAGGGCAGGGCTGGATGGGATATTGGGCAGGAATTGTTCCCTGGCAGGGTGGGGAGGCCCTGGCACAGGGTGCCCAGAGAAGCTGTGGCTGCCCCTGGATCCCTGGCAGTGCCCAAGGCCAGGCTGGACACTGGGGCTTGGAGCAGCCTGGGACAGTGGGAGGTGTCCCTGCCCATGGTGGAGTGTTGGAATTGGATTATCTTTACGGTCTCTTCCACTCCAAACCATTCCAGGATTCTGTGATCTTTTGTTTTAGCCCAGTTGTGCAGGCAACCCAATCTTTCTTAAATTTTAAGGTGCAAAATTAAAGACAGAGATGTTTGCCTGACCCTTGTACAAGCATCACAGATTTTAAAAACAGAATTTTCATCAAAGCCAGGGGGTACCCAAAACAACCCTTTGAAGCAAGCATTAAACACCCAGCAGTTCCCAATCCTTAACTGCTCAGTACAATAATGTAGGTGAGATTTAGAGCAAAACTTCCTATTCTGCCTTCTAGAGCTGGAATTCATTTGGTGACTTAGTTCTTACTCACGATGAAGATTGATTTGCTTTGTATTTAATGAAGTATTTTATGCTGGATTGGTGTAGTTTTCCTCATAATTGCTCCATGCTGATCATGTGTCTCTTGGTTTTATTTTGCTTTTAAAGAGCATTTTAATGGCATTTCTAAAATAAATTCTGGGACGGAGTCACTTTTATTTCACTGTGTAACACAGGTCCAGAATATCACAGGGTACAGAGACCAGGTTTCCAGCTCACCACATCCCTCGGGGAATTTGGGAGTTTATGCTGTTATTTTATTTTGCTCCTATATTTAACGTGGGAAGTAAATTTTGGAGCCCTCTCTCCTGCCAGTGACTCTCTGGACTTCTTGCACCGTCCCACCTCGGCCTTGCCCCTCTCCCAAAGTGAGTTGGAGGCTGTTCATCATTTTATAAACAGGATTAGGAGTTCATTCTTCAAGCAACGACCACAGTGAGAGGGAACACAAAGCCACTTCGATCCTGACAAGCAGCCACCCTGTTCACTTGATCACTGCAATTTAGCCCCAAAATCAGAGGAACTGTTGAAACCTTGGGCTTAAAATTTACCTACAGAGCAAATCAGAGGGACCTGAGCCTCCAGAACGCTGCAAAGTCCTTTCCCAAATTCGCAAATTCATCCCCACGTGGGTCTGTCCAGAATCTGGCCATGGAATCACAGAACATCCTGAGCTGGAAGGGACCCACAGGGACCATCAAATTACAGCCCCTGGCCCTGCCCAGACCCCCAGCAATCCCACCCTGGGCATCCCTGGGATCACTGTCCCAAGGCTCCCGGAGCTCTGGCAGCCTCAGGAACGTGACCCTTGCTACACGGGGCCCTTTGAAAAATTAATGGCAATTAAGTATCTGAAATCTGAACTATTTCTGGAGCCTGCCAGTGCAGAATGTGCGTGTAGCTGCTGGAGGGAAGCTGGGCAGGGCCACAGTGTCCAGACAGGAGAGCTGCACGTTCCAATTACTCCAGAGCCCTAAAGTTTGCTCTGACAGAATCAGGTCTAAAATGCAACCCCCTCCTTTTCCGCAGTCAGAAATAGCGATGAATGTAAAATAACTCCTCAGGCAGGGATGTTCCCAGGGAAAACACCATTCCTGAGTGACCACTGCCGCCGGGACTGGGATGCAGAGCACATCCCAAAACCTCTGAGCGGGGGATGGAACAACATCCTGCCCCAGAGCTGGCACTTGCTCGGCCTTCAGCTCCTTCCTTCTCACAGGTGCATTATTGCTGCTCTAAAAGCCTCTGTCCTGAACAGGCATTTTGGCTTTAAATCACACAGGTTCCATTTCAGGAGCTTCAACTTGAGCAATCTCGTTCCAAGTGTGGTTTATTACGGCTTATGCCGACCACTGGAGCCCAAAATCATGGATTAAAACCTGGGCCATCAAGGAAAAGCTGTTTCTGAGGGTTCAGAACTATTTTTTTTTTCCTCATGGGGAAGCAATAACCAGAAGACCTTGCTGGCACGGCGCTCAACAATCTCCTGCTACCTCGAGCTGGGGGAGGGATGCCAGGGAAAGGGGGACACAATGTGTTCCTCTCCAATTCAGCTCTCTGCACTGGTGTTTCGGTGCAGCTGAAGAAAAGTGCTCTCAGTGCCTCGCTGGGGTGTCCTGGAGCGCTCAGCAATGAGTGCAGATGAAGTGCACGGACTGCTTAGAAAATTTGGGCCTTCTCGTAAAACACGAGAGCTTTGGGGCAGCACAAAGGGCTGCTCCTTTATTACAGCATAAACATAAACCCAACAGCAACCCATAAAACCCCACACTTCTGACTGAGACAGCTCTTTTGGCCCAGAAATGGAAATGCAGGCCAGTCCTCAGCAGCGATAATGTTGAAACACTGGCAACTTTCTGAGCAGATGAATTCCCTGTTGAAAAAGCTGTGACTAAGAAGGCTGAGGATTGAGAGCGTGGCTCAGTGGGATCTGGCTGGCACCCCATAAAACAACATCACACTTCCCTTACAAAAACCCTGCCACCGAAATACCACCCAAACATTAGAGTGCTTGGGAATGAGCAATGAGGGAAGCAAACTGCTTCCCTCCTGCCGAGCACAAGCCTTCATCACTCACTCCCACCTCATCATCTCAGCCACCCGTGGCCCTGCGGGAACCGCGCTGCCTTGGGCCGCAGCTGATCCCCGATTCCCTGGGGCTTTTTTTGGGGATGTTCTGTGCCTGCACTGCACCCCTGCTGCTCCTCCACTTCCCGGCACATCCAGGGCCTCCTCCTCAAGTCCCCGCTGCTGCCTCATCTGTGCTTTTTTTGGCCGTTTGCTCCTCGCAAACACCACCGGTGCTCGCGCGTTCTCCCAGAAAATCCCCGCAATTCCCACCCTCCGGCAAGGAAAACTCCTCGGCTCCCACTGCAGCAGCCCTCAGGGGCTTCACCTCTGCCAGGCTGCCCAAAGGTGGCTTTCCCTGAACCCCTGCATCCCTCACACAGCCCAAGGCCGTGGGATCCTCCCAGTCTGTGGTGGAGGATCCCGAGGCGCTCCCACACGTGTGGCACAGAGCTGCGGCGTGGGAAATGTGACACTTTGCTGAAACATTGATGAAACGCTTGGGGAACATGAAAGCAGCTGCCAAAGGTTGATTAAAAATTTAAGGGAGCTGCTTATGAAAAACATAAATGCTCGTTTGAGGTGATGCCGTGTGCCGGGGAGAAACACCCTGTCAGTGAAACACCCTTCCCAAGGCTTTTTTAAGAAATAAGTGTGATAAGTCACAAGTTCTTGCTTTAAATTAGGAAAACCTCTTCCCTTTTTCATCCTCAAGCCTATTTATCAAGTTTTTACATCCTGGTGATAGGGAGGATCTAATTAACCCTTTCCTGCCAGGCTTGTCCCTGCAAACCTGCTTAACTTCGTGTGAGCAGATAAAGGTGACACGGGAGCATTCCCACCACTCAGGTTCCTAATTCCAGAAATCCAGGGCTGAAACCATGGGGTGAAGACTGTTGCAAACAGTAAAACCATTTGGATTTATTTGTACCAACCTTTTGGATAATATTTAGAAGTGACTCAGGAATAAGCCACTCTTAGGATAAAAAGTGCTGGAATAAGATCAGGATAATCTGCAGTTGATGAGGCCTTTGCAGCCCCCAGTTGGCTCGGCCCGAGACTCCAGGATTTACACACACACATAAACAGAGCTCCTCCAGATCTGCTGAATTTTATCCAATTTCCACAGCTCTGCTCCCTGGACATCCCCAGTAAGTTAAACAAAATCCTCTGCTCAGGATCACACCACGCAGGCCATTGGTCTTTGCAAGGCCCTGTAAGGAGGATTTGATTAAAACCATGCGGAGCTGATGAAAATTATCACAAATGTCTCTCTTGCTCCAGGGATTCCTGGCCAGTCACGGCTTCCATCCCAAATCCCTGGGCTCCTCCACTCCTGGGCACAGCAGAGGGGACACCAGGGGAGGGACAAAGGTGGCTCCAAGCCATTTTCGTGTCTTACACCCCGTGCCAGGGCCACTTCTGCTGCTCTGGCTCGAAGGCAGCCCCTTGGGGCAGATAAAACTCCTGTTTCAGGACATGAAACATCCCCACCCCTCACCAGCCAGGACAAACGGGACACACAGGAATGCCAAAGGATCCCCAGGGCTAAAAAAGTGGAGGAATCCCCAGGCTGAGGAGGAGAAGCACTGTCAGCCTCACTGGTGCCCTTCTCCAAGCCTCTCCATGGCTCCAGCATCACCTTCACAATTCCCAGAGAAGCTGTGGCTGCCCCTGGATCCCTGGAAGTGTCCAAAGCCAGCTTGGATGGGGCTTGGAGCAGCCCAGGACAGTGGAAGGTGTCCCTGCCCATGATCTTAAAGTCCTTTCTGAGCCAAACCATTCCATGATTCTATAACCTGGATTAAGCTCAGAGCCTGGAAGTTGAAACATTAAAAAATGTTGAAATGCAGCTTCATCTCCCTGCCCTTTTCCTACTTCTATCTATTTGCCTGGTAATTCTTGCTTCAGCCGTTTATGTTGCAAAAAGTCATCAATTTTACCTTAAAAAAACCCAAAACAAACCAAAATAAGATTGAGAAAAGAAATCCAGTGAAGAACACACAATATTCCAGCCCCTCAGACAGCCAGGAAAACGTGCAGATGTAATGGGATCATTAATTTCCTAGTCCCTGGATTAACACCCTGAACAGGCTGAGATAACAATGGCTCCAGCCCCCCATTACCTGGATAATCAGGGGGATTACAAAGCCTGTGATTAGAAGAGGCTCCTGATTTCTGGAGGCTTTAAATGTCACTGATATCACAAATCTTGGTTAAGCCTTTCTGGTTTTTGTGGTGACGGTGTCACGGGGAGAGGAGGAGGAGGAGGGAGAGGAGAAGCCCGGGAAGGGGAAGGAAGAGGTGGCAGAGCCTGGGTAAATCTCAATTTTTGTTGGTGCACAGCTCAATGCGAGTTCATTGGAATAAACGGGAAGACTCCCAGTGATTTCAGTGGACTTTGGACACGGCCCCAGAAGCTTCAACATGTAAACAGGCGGATCTGGGCATGTGCCTGGCAGGGCAATTTCCCCTGAACAAAAGCACCCCAGCAGGAGAGGAGCCTCTCCACCAGGCCTGGGGGAGGTGAGCTCCGGGAAGAGCGCGGGACCTGCCATGGGTTGGGAATGAGGGATCACCAGGGCCCCCAGCCCTGCACAGGGACAGCGGCACTCAGGGACCACGGAATCAGGGAATCCCGGGGCGGGAGGGACCTGAAACATCATCCTGCCATGGGCAGGGACACCTCCCACTGTCCCAGGCTGCTCCCAGCCCCAGTGTCCAGCCTGGCCTTGGGCAGTGCCAGGGATCCAGGGGCAGCCACAGCTTCTCTGGGCGCCCTGTGCCAGGGCCTCCCCACCCTGCCAGGGAACAATTCCTGCCCAATATCCCATCCAGCCCTGCCCTCTGGCACTGGGAAGCCATTCCCTGTGTCCTGTCCCTCCAGCCCTTGTCCTCAGTCCCTCTCCAGCTCTCCTGGAGCCCCTTTAGGCTCTGGAAGGGGCTCTGAGGTGTCTCCCAGCTGGGAAAATTGCACCCATTGACCCAGAGGCCGTGTTGGCCTTCCCAGACAGAGCAAATGTGACTCTGAGAATGTCATTCCACGTGTCAGCCACAAAAGATTTTGTGAAATTACTCTCAACTCACCTGATGTTCCATTTCTTGCTCCTCCAACCATTTTCCACCCGAGCCTCATGAAAACTGAGCAGCAACGGCGACTGCCCAAACATTTAAAGAGGTCTGAGGGGTTTTTTTGCATGAGCTCTTTAGGAATTTTAGACTTGTCTCAGTCAGTCTATTCACTCTAAATATTATAATAATGAGCTGAATATTTGCAGCATGAAAGTAGTTTTGCCCTGGCATTAAAGACATAATGATTAATGTCCGTGTTTAGTGTTCATGGTAAACATTTTTCTCCTACTCTTAGAACAGGGAAGTATTTCAACCCATGCCAGGATTTCGTTGTAACATCATTAAAGGTGATGAATTACCCCGGTTTTCATGTGGATGCAAAATGTAATTCCTTGGGAATTTCACTGTAGTTTAATGTTAATTTGTATTTACTCTGCTACAAACTCCCATTCCCTTTCAATCCTGCTTTTTCTGCGGTTCCCCCGGGTTCTCTTGAGGAGTCACAAAGTGGAACATTTCATTTCATTTAATATTGCTTTCTTTACGTTTGTGTTTGTTGTTCTTTCACCCACTCATTCATTCCTGTTAGGAATTAACTGGCAAAGCCAACTCGTCCTCGGTGAGAGCCACAAATCCTCCCCTTCGCTGGGGATACGGGACAACACCACCACCCCACAGGCTCCTCTCTCTTCCCCAGCCCCTCCCTTTGGATTTTTGATCCTCTCTCCTGTAAGTCTGCCCTGGATGAAGCACCCCAAGTTCTCAGACTGCAGCTGGTTCTTCTGGTGTTCTGCACTGAAATTCCAGCACTATGAATTATCGGTCCTGACAAATTAAAGCTCTTAAAGTGAGGGAATTCCACAGACTGGGAGCAAGCAGCACCTCGTGTTCTCTGGGAACAGGCACAATCACAAAACCATCCCCTCCTTCCCTCAGATTTAGTGGGGAATTGTGGAATCATGGAACGGTTTGGGTTGGTAGAAATCTTAAAACTCATCCTATTCCACCCCTGCCATGGCAGGGACACCTCCCACTGTCCCAGGCTGCTCCAAGCCCCAGTGTCCAGCCTGGCCTTGGGCACTGCCAGGGATCCAGGGGCAGCCACAGCTTCTCTGGGCACCCTGTGCCAGGGCCTCCCCACCCTGCCAGGGAACAATTCCTGCCCAAGATCCCATCCAGCCCTGCCCTCTGGCACTGGGANCTCACCTGAGTGGGGCACAGGGGTGGAATCATCTCCCTTGACCTGCTGGAAACCAGCAAAAATCCTTGGAATTTGCAAAAACCGTGAGCACTACATAAGTTTCTGCTGAAAGAAGCTTCCTGAGGGCAACTGCTGAACTAATCTGTCTGGAAAGACCAAAGTGCAGATTTGTTTGAAACAGCCTAAGAAAAAAGAGAAAGAAAATTTCCACTGCGCCACGAAAAAATTTCCACTGCCCCAGTGCTCCATCCTCCAATGGGAAGGACGATGCTCGACACGGAAAAACAAATCTTTATTCATAGCAGGCTTAGATAATAGACCTCAAAATATTTCCTGGGCGCGTAGCTGTGCATTCTGAAGATGTGATTAAGGCATCCTTAGCCACGGGCACTGTGTGTGTTTCTGCCTACGTCACCCCTTTGACGCAGCCCCGGCGCGCGTGGCGCGCGTTGGATGCGCGGAATATTTCTGGGAGAAGAGGCTGGCAGAGGCACAGGCCCTGCCACGACGGATGAGGCAGCGTGTCCATCAAGCCCCAACACCCAGCCTGGAAGGCAAACATTCCCTACAGGAAAAAGTGATGGTGGCAGTGAGGTCAGAGCCAGGGTTCCGAGATCTGGGAACACTCAGGTTGTGAGAAAAATAGGAGCTGTCTCCAGAGCACTTCCCAAAAGGCTCCAGATTTTTGGTGCAAGTCCCTCTACCGTGCTCCCGTGAATATCAGGAAAGACTGAACACAGATTCAGGGAATGACCTGAAGTTCAGCTCCCTGAAGCCCTGAAGTAAATCTCTGTTTTAGAGAAATTGAACATGGAGAGGGAAAACATCACAGGGGGAAACTCCACAGGTTGTTCTACCACTGTGGTGTGAATAAAGCTGGGTTTTCTGGAGGTGTCCAAGGCCCGGCTGGACAGGGCTTGGAGCAGCCTGGGATAGTGGAAGGTGTCCCTGCCCATGGCAGGGGGTGGAATGAGGTGGGTTTAAGGTCCCTCCAAACCCAAACATTCTGTGGTTCTATAATTCAATGGTTCTGCCATTCGTTGCCCTTTCCCCCCTGTCGAAACCAGTTCCCAGCGCCTTTCCCTATGAGATTCCTATCGAGCAAGAAGCAGCCTGGATTGCAGCTCATCCAGAGCTATACCCTCAAAATGCTGATTATCAAACACACAAATCCCTGAATTCTGCCTGCCTGCCCTTGGGGGTGATGTCCATGGAATCCCAGACTGGTTTGGGTTGGATAGGGACCTTAAACCTCATCCCAGCCCACCCCTGCCATGGGCAGGGACACCTCCCACTGTCCCAGGCTGCTCCAAGCCCCAGTGTCCAGCCTGGCCTTGGGCACTGCCAGGGATCCAGGGGCAGCCACAGCTTCTCTGGGCACCCTGTGCCAGGGCCTCCCCACCCTGCCAGGGAACAATTCCTGCCCAATATCCCATCCATCCCTGCCCTCTGGCACTGGGAAGCCATTCCCTGTGTCCTGTCCCTCCAGCCCTTGGCAATTGTCTCTCTCCAGGTTTCCTGTGGCTCCTTCAGGCCCTGCAAGGCCACACTGAGCTCACCCCAAAGCTTCTCCTCTCCAGGCAAGAAGCTGAGTTCAGCTTCACTCTCTCCAGTTTCTGATTTTGATGGCCCTGGTAGGAATTTAATATCTTTGAGAACCCTTTGCCTCTTTCCCCTGCAGCTGAAATCAGAGGATCCAAAGTGCTGGGAAAGGCAGTCTGGCTGTGCTGACACCAGACCAGCACCTCGGGGACCAGCTGGGGACCGGTGTCACCTCTGGCTCTCACAGTGGCACAGGGGATCTCTACCCTCAGCTTTCTCCTGCCAGCACAGGACACAGACAGGACACTTTGTGTCCCTTGGCACGTGGCACTGCCGGGCACCCACACCTCGGGAAGGGCTCTCCTTCCCCAGGGGACACAAACGGTGGCACCTGGCGGCGCTGGATTGCTCCCTGCTATCGAACAGCAGATCTTCAGTTATCCATAAATCTCTGGTTGCCACTTTTATGACACAAAACAGTGAGCAATTACTTACATTTACCTTGTGACTCACTGCAGATTAATTCATTGAGTAATCCTTCCTCGTTCGGAGGAGAAATAAATTCACTCCGGTTTCATTGTACCTGCACGTGTGGTAATATTTATACATGTGAGATAACCCGTGGCGTTTACCCAGGGGCAATTCGGGAAATAGCAGCTTGTTTTCAGGCACTGTTGTGTGGCTCTGGAATTCTCTGTTGGCTGGCAAGGGCTGGGACATTTATTGCAACACAGGGGCTGGGAAATCAGTCCTGGCAGTTTGTCACAGGATCAGAGGGGCTGAGGTGGGAAGAGCACCTGGCCCAGACCCCCTGCTTGCCCAGGATTGTGTCCAGGTGGTTTTTGAGTATCTACAGGGATGGAAAGCCTCCAACAGCTTCTCTGGGCAACCTGAGCTTTTCACTCACGGGGAAAAAGTGTTCCAGGATCTTCCAGGGAACCTCCTGTGTTCGTGTTTGTTCCCCCAGCCTCCAGCCCTGGCACTGGGCACACTGGACAGAGCCTGGCCCTGTCCCTTTGCCCCTCCCTGCAGTGTCCCTGGGCATGGGTGAGATCCTGGAGCCTTCCCACAGTCCCAGCTCTCCCAGCCCTTCCCCGCAGGACTCGTTCCCATCCTTTCACCCTCTCTGTGCCATTCCTGGGTTGCTCTGGGCTGTCCAAGTCTGTCTGCACTGAGGAGCCCAGAGCTGGGCACGGTGCTCCGGGCGTGCAGAGGGGCAGGATCCCCTCCCTCATCCTGCTGGCATCACCCTGGCACAGCCCAGGACACCCTTCCCCCTCGTGGCTGCTGGCTCGGGGTCACCTTGGTACCCACTGGGGCCTCCAGGTCCTGTTCTGCTTCCCAGGCAGACATTCCCCAGCAGGTTCTGGAACGTGAGGTTATTCCTTTCCAGCTGCTGGATTTTGCTCTTCTTTTCCCCCTTTTGAGCTGCACGAGGTCCTGGTCAGCCCGTTCCTCCCTCCTGCTGCATTCCAGAGTCCCTCTGTCCCCTCAGCCAGGCCATGGATGAGGGCCCTGAGCAGGACTGGACCTGCTGCTGACCCCTGCTGCTCCACTGGCCTCCAAATGGACTTTCTGCCACTGATCCCCACCCGCCGAGATCATCCCCAGTTTTCAATCCACCTTTGCCCACTGAGACAAGGCCTGTGTGAGGCAGGTTTCTCCTGGTTTAGGTTGGGAAATACCCTGGGATATGGAAAGGAAGCAAAATCCCGAGACTCACCTTCAGGGCTCCATGTGAGGGTGGATGGGGAGATTCCCAGGTCTCCTGAAAGAAGGCACAAACACATGGACAAGGCTCTGGCCTTTGGGTGGGGTCTGGGCTACGTCAGACTGCCCAAAGTTGGGAAGAAGCTGACCAAGATGAGCAGGACAACGCTGAGAAGAAGCCCAAAGCTGCAGCAGAAGAATCACAGGCACCCAAGAGTAAGATACTCCTTCAGGAAACCGAGGCAGGAAGAACATAAAGCACGTTGTGCTTTTATTGAAGGGGGAAGAGGAGGGTTAGTGGGTCAGTGGATTTCCTGTGTTATCAAAGTGAAAATGAGGCCCTTTCAGAGTCTGATCATGATCTGGCACCTCAAGGATGTGCTGCACCAACCCAGGGCCCTGAAAACACCAGGCTGGAACCAGGGCATGGGAATTCTGCTGCTCTGGAGGGAGGTACCAAGTGTGGGAGGCACTGGCACGAGTTCCATGGAGGGGTGAAGAAGAGGAGCCTCTGTGCTGATGGGCTAGAGAACCACAGAATCCCAGACTGGTTTGAGTTGGAGGGACCTCAAAGCCCATCCAGTGCCACCCCTGCCATGGGCAGGGACACCTCCCACTGTCCCAGGCTGCTCCAAGCCCCAGTGTCCAGCCTGGCCTTGGGCACTGCCAGGGATCCAGGGGCAGCCACAGCTTCTCTGGGCACCCTGTGCCAGGGCCTCCCCACCCTGCCAGGGAACAATTCCTGCCCAATATCCCATCCATTCCTACCCTCTGGCACTGGGAAGCTGTTCCCTGTGTCCTGTCCCTCCAGCCCTTGGCAATTGTCTCTCTCCAGGTTTCCTGTGGCTCCTTCAGGCCCTGCAAGGCCACACTGAGCTCACCCCAAAGCTTCTCCTCTCCAGGCTGAACAATCCCAGCTGTGCCAGCCTTTCCTCCCAGCAGAGCTGCTCCATCCCTCTGCTCATCCTGGTGCCTCCTCTGGGCTCTCTCCAGCAGCTCCACGTCCTCCCTGTGCTGGGCCCAGGGCTGGGGCAGCTCTGCAGGTGGGGTCTCACCTGAGCGGGGCACAGGGGCACAATCCCAACCCCTTTCCTGCTGCCCACGCTGGGCTCAGCCCAGGGCATGGGGTGGGCTGGGATGGGGCAGATCCAGCTCCCATCCCTAAGGAGACTTAATCCAAGGTGTAATTGATCCCATGGGACATGGAGTGGAAGTAAATGGATGATGTTTTACTCCATATTTACTCCCTACAAGTTGTTCTCCCCTCGGTGAATTGAGTAAAGGGTGAGTGGTGAGATTTAAAATCGGTCCAGCCTTTGGAATCCACCACAGACCTTGCAGCAGACAGATTTTTGCCTTCCCTCCTGGCCAAAACCAACATCTCTGCTGTCCCTGGACCACTGAAAGCCGAGATCAAGGCACTTCCACGTCCCTCTGCCACACTCTGAGCTTCCACATCTCCAAAGGAAGAACATCCCGAGGTCCCGAGCTGGGATCCCAACACGGACAGGAGTGGAACGTTCTCACAGCGACAGCTGCCAAAGGGCAGAGTCTTTCTCCTCAAAGATAATATCACCCCAAACAGGCTTTTTTTTCCTAAACAGCCTAAGGAGCCACTGTATGTGGGTGGATCACAGGGCCATTGTCTGAGTCAGACCTTGAGATTTATCCAGTTATTATTCCATTACGGCAAACTGTCAATGAAGTCAGTGGGAGTTTAATCTGAGAGGGAAGCAGGGAGTGGAACAAGGGGAACATTTTCCTCCCTGGCCACGAAGACCTGACTTCAATTATGTCTGAAAAGCACTTCAGGTGGTCCATAGGGCTGAAATGTGCTCTTTCCAACAGCAGTCCAGTCTGGGAACATGGAATATTCCACCAGATTCTGCACACGTTTTCTACAGGTTTAATTTTCCTCAGGACTCGAGCACAAAACAACCAGAGCTGAGTTTAAGTGACCATGGCCTGGCCAAATGGCAGCACTTTATCTTTGGCCCTATTTTGGCTCAGGGTGTTTGGCTCTAAACCACGATTTAAATCCACATCACCTTCAGTCTTCGATTTTTTAAAGTCATCTTCCCTTGCAGCTGCAGAACAATGATATCCTTTAAATGTCCAGCTCTGCTTGCACAATGGGCTGGCTCTGCTTTGCTCTGAGAGCAAGGACTGACCTTAACACTCCACTTGATCAGAAGTGATTGTGTGTTAAAGTAAGTTTTAAAGGTCAGGTGAATGAAGGAGCTTCAAATAATTGCCTGGGCAGCTGGCAGAATAAATTGTGGACTTGCTATGTGTTTTCTCTGTTCAGCTGATTAAAGTGGCAGGATGCTCACCAGCTACACCTCTGCAGGAACAGTGTCCAAAACAAGCAAACCCTGGGTGGTTTGGTCTTTTTGCTTGTTTAATCTGGAGCAATTCTTGTTTAAAAAAAGAATCGATGGGTGCCCGGCAAGACTTTGTGATTAAAATAAAAAAAAAATCCAAGCAAAACATGTTGTGTCAACTTTCTTCCTGATATTTGTTTTACTCATTTCCAGAAAACAACTTTGGCAATGCCCATGAGCTGTGCTGTAAAATCACCAAGAAACTGATCGATGTATGGGTAAGGTGATAAAATAATAAAAAAAAAGCAGAGAGGGGAAGTGGCCTCTTTCTGCTCCCAGTGAAGGCAGGATAAATTCCTGTCACTGTCTTGGAACAGCCAGCAGGAATAACAGGAATATAAATTCTAATTAAACCAACCAATTGTTTCCTCTTTCACTGCTGTAGCTGAACTAAAATGGGCACTTTGATCTTTTCTTCCAGGGATCCAGGGGCAGCCACAGCTTCTCTGGGCACCCTGTGCCAGGGCCTCCCCACCCTCCCAGGGAACAATTCCTGCCCAATATCCCATCCAGCCCTGCCCTCTGGCACTGGGAAGCCATTCCCTGTGTCCTGTCCCTCCATTCCTTGTCCCCAGTCCCTCTCAGCTCTCCTGGAGCCCCTTTAGGCCCTGGAAGGGGCTCTGAGCTCTCCCTGGAGCTTTCTCTCCTCCAGGATAACACCCCCAACTCTCCCAGCCTGGCTCCAGAGCTCTCTGGGCTCATTCCAATAGCTTTTCCAACATCTTCCTCTAAGAAGTGTTTGAGAGCTCCAGAAGAAATCCTTGATGTCAGAACTGTCTCGGGCAGGAAACAATCAGAATAATTGAAACAATTGTCACACAGCCAGAGCTGCTCTCAGGGAGGACAAGGACCAGAGAGATTTGAGTCAGCTGTGACTTGGCCTTGGAGGAGGAACTGAAAAGGATCATCCTGCTCCTCGTGGCATTTGTGAAAGGCAGGTTACAAAATGTGAGAGAGGGAGGGGAGGGAAGGAGCAAAGCGGTCGTGCCATGAGTAAAGGCTGAAATCGCAGAGCTGATTTCCGTGGGATTCGAAGTGGCTCATCCGTTCCGAAACTCCAAAGGTCTCTTCCATCATCTTCCAGGAAAGCAGGGAACAGAGGAGGTGAAAGGGCATTGGCAGGGATTAGGGAGCACCTGACGGCCTGGGAAAGGGTGGAAAGCCATGAACCCCCGTTGGGCAGGGCTTGGACAACACTCCCTCTGCTGCTGTGGAGATAGATATGGAGATAGTATAGACAGAGATAGAGAGAGAGATATATAGAGATATATCCATATAGAGATATAGAGATAGAGATATAGATATATATAGATATATAGATATACAGATATATAGATATATGGATATATAGATATATAGATATACAGATATATAGATAAATAGTTATAGATCTAGATCTAGATAGAGAGGTATAGACATATAGATATATAGAGACATAGATATATAGGTATATATAGATATAAAGACATAGAAATTTAGAAATATAGAAATAGAGAAAAATAAAAATATAGATATATAGATATATAGAAATATAGATATGGATATGGATATGGATATGGATATGGATATGGATATGGATATGGATATGGATATGGATATGAATATGGATATGGAGATAGAGATATAGAGATACAGAGATACAGATATAGACACATAGATAAATATAAAGAAATAGAGATACAGATACAGATATATATTGATAAAGATATAGATAGATATAGATATGATATAGATATATAGATATAAATATTGATAACGATACAGATATATAGATAGATATATATATAGGTATAGATATATAGATATAGATATATAGATATAGATATAGATAGATATAGATATAGATATAGAATAGCTATAGATATATAAATATGGGTATAGACACAGATATAGATGTAGATGTAGCTCTCTTCAGAATCAACAGAGAAACCCCATCAAACAGCCTCGAACTGTGCCAAAATCCCAATTCTGCCAGCAGGCGCTGCAGACCCTGCCACCTTGGCTCACTCCAACCTCTGTTTCCCACTTGGTACCCCTTGAAAACTTCCTGTGGAGCTGCAGATCCTGCTGCGGTGATTCCATCCCCATGCCAGTGGGCTCACTTGAATTAAACAACTTCAGTGACAGATTTTAACTCTTCTAATTCTGTTTCAAATAAAGAGATCCTCTTTAAATCTAAAAAAGTCCAACCTGGATTTCCTTGTTTGGACCTGTGTTAGCAGCCAGTGTTTCCTGTTTTCCTATAGATCAATTTACACCTAATTAGCACTCAAACAATTCCAGTTCTTAACCCCCATCACTCTTCCAATATTTTCTCCAATTCTCCAGCTGTAGAATTTGTCCACACAAAGCCCTTGAGCAACGAGAGAAAAAGAGAAGGAAACTTTGGGAGTGTTTTCTCCCTCCTAATAGTTAATTATAACTACAAATCTGAAATGCCTTCCTTCTGTCCAGCACCACAAAATATTTAACAAGATTTGGATCCTGATGAGGTTTATTTCTAGACTTCACTCTGAGCAAATAATTACTGGTGTTCCTAATCCTGGGGTTAGTTTTGTGTGGAAAGAGGAGTCCCAATGCCAATACATATGGCCAGGGACATTTGAGCTGATTGAGAAATCCAGGCTTTTCTTTTTTTTTTCTTTTTCCCTGGAAACAGATATGGCCATTCTAGAACTTTCTAAATTAACCCTGTTTAAATTTAAAGACTGGAAACATTTCACCCACAAATGGGGTCTTTATCCTTCTCCTTCCCATCAGCTGTTATTCCAAACCTCTGGCCAGTGATTTTACGTGCTCTGGGTTGGTTTTCCTTCGCTGGCACCTTCCCCCGAGGCAGCAGAGCTCAGTGAGGGGGGGATTCTCAGCATTTCTTGCAATACCCACCCCCCCTCCCTCAACGGGAACCCACATGGGAATGTTTCATCTGGCCAGTTCAACATCAGCTGGAAAAAGCATTTGACAATATCCCGTGGAGAAGCAGCTCAGCACTGACAGGGGCTGATGAGCAAAGAGATTTTCCCAACCCCGTTTCCTGTGACTTGCTCTTCAGAACTGTTTAGTGAATTACAAGATGCAACGCATAAATATTAATTATTTAATATTTTGTTGTTGTTGTTCATGCCACTGCAGTGGTTTGAAAGCTGTTTTAAAGAGAAATCAAATGAGAATCCTCTGAAAAGGTTCATCAAACACAAACAGAAGCTGTGGGAGAGGATGAAAACAGCTGAGAGGAAGGAGCTCAGGAGGAATTTCCCCATGGAAAGGGTGGTCAGGCCTTGGCAGGGGCTGCCCAGGGAGGTTTGGAGTCCCCATCCCTGGAGGTGTCCAAGGAAGGCCTGGAGGTGGCACTCAGTGCTGTGGGGTGGGGACAAGGTGGGCATCGGGCACAGCTGGG
Organism: Cnemophilus loriae; assembly: GCA_013397755.1. Lineage (NCBI taxonomy): Eukaryota > Metazoa > Chordata > Aves > Passeriformes > Corvidae > Cnemophilus > Cnemophilus loriae. Next base: position 19,162 of record VZTF01004370.1, on the reverse strand, counting down.
ACTGGATGGGCTGGGAGGGCTTTTCCAACCCCAGGGATCCTGGGATTCTGGGACAGGGAGGTGCAGGGAGGAGCAGGGACCCCCCAGCCTCAGGCAGAACCTTACAGGAATTTTAGTGGCCTGGCAATGAGTGAACAGGACCCCAAAACTCATCCAGGGCAGTCTGTGACAAGAAGTCAGAACAAATTTTAGTTTGTTTGTGTGACGAGAGCCTGGGCGAGCAGTTGGAAGCTTCTGTCCTCCTGTCTGTCCTCCTTCTGTCCTCCCAACACCAACACAGTGAGCAGAGCTGCAAGACAGCAACTCCTGTGTAAATTAAGCCATGGGTTACTTCCTCAAGCCCTCTCTGATTTTTTTTTTTCAGCTCCGATGGATCTGAATTCCCTGTGATCTCCGTGGGCCACCTCAGCCCCCGGAGCCCCACGAGCTCAGGGTCAAACTCTGCCTTTTTCCAAACCCAGAGCAGAAGCAAAAGCCTTGACTCCAGGCCATTTTCAGGGCTGAGGAGCCCCTGGGAGCACAGTGACACGTTGGCATCGCTTTCCTGGCTTCGGGTTACACCTGAGCGCCGGCGTCACCCCGCACAACGAGGGGAACATCAAAACCTGCCTCCTGTTCCTCCCCCACAGATTTATTGCCAGCCAGGAGCTCCAGTGGCAGCGCTGCCATCAGCCCTGAGCAGGACAAGCCTCAGGCAGGGAGATTTCCGTGCCTGGTTCTCCATTTCTGAATTTTCCGGCGCGTTCCTCGCTCGTGGTTTGGTCCTGTCAGGTGGCTCCAACACGGACACGGCTGCAAGGGGCAAACGAAAACTGGCCCCCAAAGCAGCCATCAACAGCCCTCCCTGTGCTGGAAAAATATTCAGGAGGGTGTTGCTGTCACTGGGCCAGGATCAGGGCAAAAAAAAAATGCCTGCTGAGATATTTCTGTAATGCATCTTCCCTCTTCCAAACCAGATTTTAGGGCTCTGCTATTAAAAACGACTGGATAAAGGAAGGAGTTATACTATTTTTGTTTTCATTTTCCCCTCATTTTAAAAAAGGACAAACATCTTGAAATGTCTACATCCACCAAAAAAAAAAAAAAAAAAAAAAAAAA